>LPNX010595878.1:480274-555751 GCA_001517045.1 Pseudotsuga menziesii | reverse complement strand
TTGGGGGGGGGGGGGGGGGAGGGTGGTTGGAAAAACTGCCCTGAGAAGTCCTCTTGGCATTTTGGACTTTTGGGGGAGGAGGGCTAGAAATATCCCCCTCCCCCCCAAAAAAAAAAATTTCAACGCGACTTGGACTTTTTTGGGGGGGAGTTGGAAAGACGCCCCCCCCCGCAAAAAAAAGAAGTCCAACATGACTTGGACTTTTAGGGCGCGGGGGTGTTGGAAATACCCCACCCCAAAAGTCCAATAGGACTTTGGTAAACCCCCCCCCAAAAGAGTCCAACATGACTTTTCTTGGTGGGGGTGGATTTGGGTTTGAAATGTTGAATTAGTGTAACTTTGAAGAATATTCTTAATGCATTTTATTTGTCCCCAATGTTCCTATCAAGAGAATTACTAAGAGTCATGAAGAAGTCCCCTCCATTTTATGTTGGGTCATTAGTATGATCAGAAATATATTATTATATTAAGTTAGCCTAGTTATCTCTACTCGAGCCTACATAAATGAGTTCAGTTTACTCGAGCCTACATAACTAGGTTAATTGTCAAATGAAGGAAATAATATAAATAGAGTTAGGTGCCTCACATTTGAGACAGACACATTCACGTGTGTAGCACATAAGAGAGAGAGAGAGAGAGAGAGAGAGAGAGAGAGAGAGAGAGTTGTAGCTAGAGAAGGAGGAGGATCAGTTTTTGGGTTTACCTTTTATCTTTTGGGGAATCTATATTAACGAAGATTTTGCTAGGTTTTTCCCATTAGGGTTTTCCTAGGATAAATTTGTGTTGTTATTATGATACTATTTCTTTCAGTGATCCTATCTATATGCTTTTATGAAATTGAAATTAAGTGTTGATAATATATCTTAGCATATGGAATTCTAACATGGTATCAAAGCTAACCTGAATAGGACAACGTTCACAAGAGAAAAATCCCTCTCTCTTTCTCCCCAAAAATAAATTAGGGTTTCAGGAAAAAATTTGAGTTTTGGAAAACTATTTGCAGGGAAATTTGTACCCTCCCAGAGCGCATTTTCTGAGCCAGGGATATAATCTTCTAGAGGAGTAGATCTCCCGAAAGCTCAAAACCTAGTTTGACAGCTACACAAGAAAACTACTAGAAGCTACAATGCTGAATATCACAAGTCAGAATTGAAAGGTAAAGACTTTAGATCTTGACAAACCAAGCACACCAGTCAACTCACCTTAGTCAAGCGCATCTCCTGGTAAGTTCAGTTTCTGATTTTGGAAAATTTCAATTTTTTTTTACTTTCTAACAAGATGGACCCAAGAACTAAGCTTGGGGACAAACTAGAAGGCATAGAGAATTTATGAGCATGTAAATAAAGGATTTGACTCATTCTCCAAGAGAATGATATTGATAACTATATCAAAGATGAAGTTGTAGAACTTCAAGAAGCTAAAACTAAGCAGAAGCAGAAGAAGGATATGATTAGGGCACAAAGGATTATTGCCAACTCTATCAAGGATCACTTGATCCCTCAAGAGTCATCCAAGAAGACTCCAAAATAAATGTATTATTCTCTAGCAAGGATGTATGAAGGAGGAAACATAAACCGAAAGATGAATCTAAGAGCTCAACTAAAGAGCACTAAGATGAGTCATGAAGAATCCATCGAGGACTACCTCAAAAGGGTCTCCCAGTTCAAGGAACAACTAGAATCCATTGGAGACAAACTTGATGGAGATTAGTTGGTTATGACTTTCCTCAATTGTCTCACTAGACCCTGGGAGTCATTCATCTAGAAGATGTGTGCAAGGAAGAAAAGATTTAAGTTTTATGTTGTATGCGAAGATTATGTTCAAAAGGATACTAGAGTGGAAAAAAACGAATCTCTACTGAAGGAAGATGATCAATCCCTAGCCACTGATACCAAAAGAATAATAATTCAACCTAAATTCAAGAAGAGAAACGACAAAGAGTCTTGACCTCCCAGAAGAATCCAAAGAATAAGAGAAAGTCCTCCAAGTAAGGAGAACTTCAGCTATCAATGTTTTCATTGTGATAAGATAGGGCACATTGCGATAAATTGTCCTATGAAGAGAGAATAATATAAGAAAAGGATCAACAACAACAAAAGAATTCATTCTCATCTAGCTAAAGATGAGGATGAAGAAGAAGAAGAGGAAGGACCTCCAAGAAATCAAGCAAGAGAAGACGACGCAGAAGAGTATGTACTATTCTTTCTACTCTCTGGATCTATAACACTTGGACATGACACTTGGATTATTGATAGTGGTGCTTCAAAACACATGATGGGACAAAATAAAAACCTTTCAACACTTGAATAAAATAACTCTCCTCAAAAAGTATCGCTACAGGATGACTATCAATATTTGATCAAAGGAATTGGGGAAGCAAGCTACAAGCTTGATTCAGTAAATGCCCTAAACATGAAATAAGTATTGTATGTACCTGGTCTAAAGAAGAATCTACTTTCAATATCATCTTTAGTAAGAAAGGATTCATATTTGCATTCATATATTACCAAGTACTGATGTGGCCCAAAGGAAACAAAATTGAAGATGCAGTTGTTATCGGTGAAGAAGAAGGAGGCCTGTATAAAATCAAGGGACATTTAGAAACATCCATTGATCATGAGTCCATTGACCCTCGTGAACTATGGAATAGGAGGATTTCCCACATCAAGTACAAGTAACTAACTCATCTGAACAAAGTAGTGATGGGACTACCAGACTTGAAGATCAGAAATGAAGGAATTTGCAAGGGATGTGCGAAAGGGAAGAACATCAAGAATCCATTTTCGAAGAGTGAAACACAAACAAAAGGTACTTTGGAATCGATTCATTCAAATGTTTGTGGCCCAATGTCCTCCAAATATTTAATTGGATTTCAATATTATATTACATTTATTGATGACTATTCAAGAAATACTTGGATATACTTCTTGAAAAAAAAGAGTGAAGTGTTTGAGAAATTCAAGGAATTCAAAGCCTTGATAGAGAATCTTTCAGACAAGAGAATTAAGACACTCCGATTAGACAATGGCAGAGGTTATACTTCAAAAGAGTTTGAATCCTTCTGTAAATATCCCAGAATCAAGAGGGAACTAACCACTCCCTACAATCCTCAACATAATGGTATTGTAGAAAGAAAGAATAGAACCATCATGGAGGTAATGAAGACAATGATATATGATCAAGATCTTCTAATGCATTTATGGGCAGAACCAGGAAGAAATGCTTTCTATGTACATAATAGAATATATCACAGTGATCCTGGATTCAAGAATATAGAAGCATTAGAGGAAATTTGGGGTCTAAAATGGGCCTTATAAGAAAACGTGCCAAAATAAGTTTTTGTGAGTTGGAATTTAAGAACCAATAGAATTTCAATAAAATAAGTCAACCATAATGGTTGAATTGACATATTTGTCATTAAAAAAAGCTACTTTTTTTTTCGTATTTTCGACATATCTCATTGTGTTTTTACTCAAATTTCGATCGGGAAAGCTCGTTGGATGCGGAATTTGATTCCGCATCCAACGAGTACCCACACTGCATACTTTTGACGGACCCCGCTACCCCAAAAACAAGAAATACTTGAAAAAACGTGATGATGACATCATCATCACATTTTTTTAGGTATTTCTTGTTTTTGGGGTAGCGGGGTCCATCAAAAGTATGTAGTGTGGGTATTTGTTGGATGCGGAATCAAATTCCACATCCAACGAGCTCTCCCGATCGAAATTTGAGTAAAAACATAGGGAGATATGTCGAAAATACGAACACAAAAAGTAGTTTTTTTCTTTCTTCCTCCAAAATTAATCAATATTATTTTATTATTTTAACTATTATTTTATTATTTTAACTATTATTTTATTATTTTCCTTAGGAGGCCCATTTTAGACCCCAAAATTCCTCTAATGAGATGTTCATAGGAAAGAATCCTGAGGTAAGTCACCTCAAAATATTTGGTTGTCCAATATATATTCATATACCAAAAGAGAAAAGAACCAAGTTGGACCCTTCTGAAAGGAAGGGGATATTTGTTGGATTGTGTAAAGTATCCAAGGAATTTAGAATTTACATTCCTTTATTCCATCACATGGAAATCAATAGAGATGTAATATTTGATGAAGTAGAATCTCTCAAGAGATATAGAAAAATACAACAATAAGATTTGTATGAGGAATATGCACCACCCAGAAATGTAGAGACTCGATTCCTCCCTAAAGATGAAGCTCATGAAGAACATGATATGACATAACCATGGAGATATCACAAAACAGAAAACATGCTTGAGAAAGAGAAATTATACAAGAAGAATAAATATGTGGAGCTCCTGAAGGCTCCACAAGGGTAAGTAAGAAGCCCAAGACATTTTCCAACTATGTATCTTTGATCTGTGATCTTGTAGATCAAGAACCTACAAACTACAAAGAATATTTACAAAATAAAGAATGGGTAGAAGTAATGACTGAAGAATATTAGTCAATAATGAAGAATGATGTGTGGGATATAGTTCCAAACGGATCCTCCAAATGGATCTACAAGATAAACAATACAACTAACAGAAGTATATAGAAGTACAAGGATATATTTGTGGATAGATTTTTCTATATGAAATGGGGAATTGATTACGAAGAACCATTTGCACCAGTAGCAAGGTATACTTTGATAAGAGGCATCATGGCGCTTGCATCCATGATGAAATGGGACTTATAGCATATGGATGTGAAAACAAAATTCCCAAATGGTGTGATTGGAGAAGAAGTATACATAGAACAACCACTAGGATTTCAAGTTGAATACAGATGAACTCATGTATGCAATTTGAAGAAGAAACTGTATCACTTGAAGAAAGCTCCCAGAGCTTGGTACGGAAGGATAGATAGTTTCATGACGAGAATGGGATTTTCCAAGAGTAAAGAAGATAAGAGTAAAGCCGATCCTAACCTTTACTTCAAGGTTATAGAATACATACCTGTCATACTATTACTGTATGTGGATGATCTATTTCCGATAGGGAACGAGAAACATATTGTAGAATGAAAGAAGAAACTCGTTGAAGAATTTGAGATGAATGACCTTGGTCTAATGCAATATTTCCTAGGTTTAGAAGTATGGAAGAACTTATAAGGAATCTTTCTTAATCAAGGAAAGGGTACAATGGAAGTTTTGAAAAGATTTGATATGTTGGAATGTAAATCCATGGCCACACCCATGGATTCCAACGTAAATTTGTTAGCAGATCACTCGTCATAGTTAGTGGATGTGACTCAATACAGACAAATTATTGGGTTGTTGATGTATCTAACCAATACTAGACCAGAAATTTGTTTTTATATGAACACCTTGATTCAGTATCTAGTTCAACCTAGAAATGTTCACGTGATAGCTGCAAAACATGTGATGAGATATCTAAAAGGGAGTATAGACTTTGGTATATACTTTGATGGAAACCATGATTACAAACTGTATGGATATATAGATGCATATTGGGATGGAAGTGTCTCAGACAAGAAAAGCACATCAGGTGGATGCTTTTGTCTTGGTTCTTTTAAGATTTCATGGTTTATCAAGAAGCAGCCGGTATTTCTCTTAGCACAGCCGAAGCAGAATACATAGCATCATTCTCTACTAGTTGTGAAGCCATATGGCTTCGGAAGCTGATGTCAGGTATCTTTAAATTAGAGATGCATACTATTGAGATTCAATTTAATACCCAAACTTGTATAAATATGTTGGAGAACCCAGTGTTCCATGATAGATCGAAGCACATAAAAATCCAATATTTCTACATATGAGATATTATATATAAGGGAGCCATAAAGATCGAGTATGTAAGTATCGATGAGCAAGTTGTTGATGTGTTGATGAAGCTTGTGCCTTGGGTAAAGTTTGAACACTTTCTAGACAAGCTTGGTGTTGTTCAAAAATACCTTCCTCAAAAGGGGGAGCAATGGTTCTGCAATGGGATTGTATCATCTCGGGACACTTTTCCTAAAGTGATCTAGTGACTTCGGTCCTCGATAATGAAGAGGGATTGTATCATCCTTGAAATTTTGTTCAGAATGGATCTAATGACTTTGGTCCTTCAGAATGAAGAGGGATTGTATCATCCCTAAACATCGGTTCAGAACCAATCTAGTGCCTTCAGTCCTCGAGAATGTGGTGGGACTGTATCATTTTTGAACTTCGATTAAGAATGGATCCAGTGACTTCGGTCCTCAACAATGTGGTGGGATTGTATCATCCCTGAACTTCAGTTGAAAATAGATCGAATGAATTCAGTGCTCGAGAATGTGGTGGGATTCTATCAGCCCTAAACTTCGGTTCAGAATGGATCCGGTGACTTGGTACTCAAGATTGTGGTAGGATTGTATCATCCTTGAAATTTTGTTCAGAATGGATCCGGTGACTTCCGTACTTGAGAATGTGGTAGGATTGTATCATCCTTGAAATTTTGTTCAGCATGAATGCAGTGACTTTGGTACTCAAGAATGTGGTAGGATTGTATCATTTTTGAACTTTTTCTCAAAACTGATCCAGTGACTTCGGTACTCAAGAATGTTGTAGGATTGTATCATCCTTTAAATTTTGTTCAGAACTAATCCAATGAGTTCAGTACTTGAGAATATGGTAGGATTATATCATCCTTAAACTTTTGTTTAGAACAGATCTAGTGACTTTTCTCCTCGAGAATGCGGTGCGATTGCATAATCCCTAGACATTAAGTCCAAAAGTGATCCGAAGAGTTTCAACTTCGTATTGTGGATTGTAGATTGTTGTTGTTGATGATTATGTTACTAATCGAAAGACCAAAGTGTGATGATGATGATGTTACCTTATCAAGATATGAGAGTGTGATGATGATGATGTTTCTGATTGAAATATCAGAATGTGATGATGATGATTTTGCTAATTGAAAGAGAAAAGTATGATGATGATGATGATGATTGATGATCAAAAGATCATAATGTGATGATGATGATGTTGTTGATTGAAAGTTCAGAGTATGATGATCATTATGATGATGATCAAAAGTTTAGATTATGATGATGATGATGCTGATCGAAAGTTCAGATGATGATGTTGTTGATTGAAATGATCGAGCAATAAAAGTGTTGCCGCTATTGAAGTTTGAAGAGGAAGACTATATGTTGAATATTGTGAAAAGCTTCCAATGATTTATAGATGTATCACCCTAATGATGTTGATGATTCCCTATGTCTCCTACAGCCTTTGTTCATGTTGTTGTAGAATTCCCTTCTCATTAAGGGGGAATGTTGAATTATTGTAACTTCAAAGATTATTCTAAATGTATTTTGTTGGTCCCCCATTTTCCTATTGAGAGAATAATTTGTATTTCTTTGTACCCCGATGTTACTATTGGGAGAATTACTAAGAGTCATGAGGAATTCCCCTCCATTGTAAGTTAGGTCATTAGAAGCCTCTGGAATATATTATATATTAAGTTAGCCTAGTTATGTCTACTCGATACTAGATATCTAAGTTAAGTTTAGTCAAGCCTACATAACTGGGTTAAATGTCAAGCGAAAAAAATAATATAAATAGAGTGAGGCACCTCTCATTTGAGATGCACACACTCACTTGTGTAGTGCATAAGAGATGGAGTGAAAGAGCTATAGTCGGAGAAGGAGGAGGATCCATTTACGGTTTTAGCTTTTATCTTTAGGGGCATGTATATTGAGGAAGCTTTTGCTCAGTTTTTCCCATAGGGGTTTCCCAGGATAAATCTATGTTGTTCTTGTGATATTTTTTCTTTTAGTGATCCTGTCTATATGCTTTTATGAAATTGAAATTAAATGCTGATAATCTAACTTAGCATATGGAATTATAACATGAAAGAATCCCCCTAAAGGTTTACATGATAGCTTTTAAATTTAGCATTATAATTCCAATATTATATGTACTATAATATATAGTAGCATCACTAAAATAAGAACATCCAAGCATAGAAATAATGGAAAAAATATTTTGACCTGGGAAACCAAAAGGGATAAAATGAAACAACCTTGTGATAGAGATATTCATTTAAAGTACAACATACATCCAAATACATAGTAATCACATATAACAGAAGATCGATAAACCCCAAGAACAAAGGAGAAATTCCTCCAAAGATAAGGAACCCCAGAAAATACTTCTTCTAACTAGTAGCGAACTTCTTCCTTAAGTGGAGTGAACTTGGTTGGGTGAAAATGAGTGACCCACCTGGTTATTTATAGTTGAATTTATTTTTTCTTGTTCACTTTAAATGGGGTGAACATGAACACTTAATCTACTTTGACTTGTCTTTTATGCATAATAATCATTATTTATTATTATATTTCTAAGTCCTACTTCGCAAGGATGCCTCAAATAGCTACCACATCAAAAATACCTCATAGACAGGGAAGAATCACCATACCGAAACACAACATGTGAATATCATTTGTAAATCAAAACTATCTCTAACATCTCTATATTATCATAAAGTTCTTCCAACATAGTATGATTCCATCGAGAACTGTCAACAACTCAACCTAGGCCATGGGGGAGTCAATATGAACCAGCTAAACCCTATCCATTGGGGAACTTACAAGTAACAGATCAACTTATTGTATCAAGGATTCAATAACTGAACCGAGTACAGTTGTGGGTCCACATACACCAGCGCAATCCATTCCATTGGAGAGCCCACATGTAATATGCGATAATATACACCATTATTCACTAGTTATATGCACGAGTCTCTCCACCCCAACATAGGGTTTCGTAGAGATATACCCACTCCATCTAAGAGTTTCTAGGAGAATGCACTAAATTTATCCATCACATCACATGATTTCCAAGACATCTCCCCACTCATGAGTCATAGAGTGTCTAGGAGAATGTGTTGGTTTCTCCATCCCTTCACACGATGTCTAAGAGATCTCCCATTCCATCAGAAAGTGTTTGGGAGCATGCAGTGGCCTCTCCACCCTTCACAAGGTGTCCAATAAATACCCCCACTCTATCATAGAGTGTCTGAGAGAATGTTGTGGCCTATCCACCCCTTGATAGGGTGTTCTAGAGATATCCTCACTCCATCGCAAAGTGTTTGGGAGAAGGAAATGGCATCTCCACCAATTTATAGGGTATCTAAGAGGTCTCCCCATAGCATCATAGAGTGTGTGAGACAATAAAAATTCTCTCCACCCATTCATAGGGTGTCCGATAGATATCCCCACTCGGTCACAAAGTGTCCGAGAGAATGTTACTATAAAATCATCCTTCCCTCTCAACGAGGGAGTCAACATGGGACTAATGTCACCACTCCATCATAGAGTTACCAGGAGAAGGTATTGTCGCATTTTTAGTCATCTATGGAGAATCCTCCCCACTCTATCATAGAGTGTTTTGGAAAATTCACTGCCCCATTCTTACTCATCTATGCTTAACCAATTCATGTGACTAATAATGCGAGAATGTTTGCTTGATGTTGCATACATCCATCTTCACAAATAGAACATATGGAACATGTTGTGTAGTAAGATCCATCATTGATGCACACAAACTTATAATGATTTCCATGCAACACATGTACACCAAATATTCCCTTTGTAGAGAATTTACTATTTTGTTACATGAAGAAATTTTTTTGGGAAACATTGCTTGCATTGGATCTAAACCTTGATATTTTATAGGAATCAAGACATCAACATAGTATAAAATATTTTGAATCCTATACTCAAAATTGAATGCCTTGGCAAATATTGAAATCCAAGTTTTGATTGGCTAACCTAACCAAGATGATATTTGATCAAATCAAGGACATTATCTTAAAAATTTGTTGACAAAGTCAGGCCCAAAGCTTCCAAATGTATATTTAAATATTAGAAATGAATAATATCCAAGGGCTTAAATAAATACAAGAACATGTATTGTTTTTCAAAAACCTGTTTAGATAGTAAATTAAGTGATTTATGGAGGAATATACTCCTATTTTATGACGTGGTTACTCCCTACCTGGTTGCTTCAATCCATGATTAGTATGTTCATATTCTTGGTAACCTTCTTGGGGTTCTATGGATTCATGTTAGGTTGTAGCTTCCAACACTTATATATGGTGGGACCATCTATGTTAAAATGGTTGAAATGTTTATTTGGATACTTGCATTGATTTGTAGTGGTTGATGTGTTCTTATCCTCTCCTTTCCACTTTTTTTTTTCTCCTTGGAAGCATATTGGTCTCCTTTATTTTTGGAACGACTTTGTTTTCCTTTATTCATACCCATATTCTCCATATATTGTTCTTTCACACATGCCTCATTAATTGTCATGGGTTAAAATAGCATCACTTTCCTCAATAAATATTTATTTAGACACCCCAAATATTTGATGAGTACCTCTTATTTGTTGGTATATATATCCAACATAATGGCACTTGTTTTGAACTAGGTAGTGTACTGTTGCACAGTACCCCCTTGCTTCTATTGGAACTCATGCAATAGATCCATCAGTCCTATTTGCACCAAATAAGGTAGAACTAAGAAATAATGATGGTTTTAAACAACTCCCACTTATTTATTGGGAAATCCCTCTAGCCTAAGCATCTCGGTGTGACTTTCCCACCATGTTTAAGAATGGCCCTCTACCTTTAGTCGGACACATGAAATAATTTTCTGAAATTCTAGGTTATGAAAATTGAAAAAGGCAGCGAGAATTAGGATATAGAAATATCATTGTGGCTATTATGATCAAGCAATGGATCTCTTTTTTCAAATGTAATTATCACACAACTTTTTTTTAATATAAATTTGTCTTATATTCCTGGAAAAAAAAAACATTTCTTAATAGATGTGTGAGAATCCTTTCTTTAGTAACACAACTTCAATGTACATTGGATTGAGAAGAATATCTTGCACCTGTACCAATCCCTTCATCAAATTAATAATAATCATAAAGTCAGTCATCAAATGAATCTCCGTAACTCTTTTTCTGACAACCTAAGCTAATATCAATTTTAGAGCTAGCAATTTTTCTTTGTAGTTGGTACTTTACCAATCTGTGCCACTAGATTTATAAAATGTGAGTTTAAGAAGTTTAGAATACAACCTATGCCTCCCACAAAAGTCTCCACTTGGGTTTTCCCATCATGATAATCCCATGGCATAAATTTTTCAATAATTTATGGGAGCATCACTGTCTTTACTTTCTCTAATGACTTTTGTTTAAAGCTTTCTATGATGCTTAGGCTTTTTCTTGCTATCAATTGTGAGATGTTGAACTTGTTTTATCAATTTTATTAGTGCTCACACCCACTAGGGCGTCATTTCATGATGGAAAGTACAATAAATATACAATTCCTTGGGGAGGTTTGATCCTGAGTGAGGAGTTCCATAGTCTACCATGAGACATTAAACATACCATCAAATAGTTCACCATTATTTTCCATCCACACACCCTAGGTACATAGTAAAGGTATATATCTATACTTCTTCAATTTAATGTTCTCACACACAAATTTTATGCAAACGTTGATAAAGACGCCAACTCATAATCCTTTCATACAGATACCTCTTTCTAATTATAGCCATACAACAATAACAAAAATCACTCAATAAACAAATGACATGTTATCTCTTTTCTTACCTTACATATTAGACACCTTATAAATTTTTCTCTACATATAATCCTAAATAACCACTATATTACCAAGAATTAGACACATAAAAATCAAATTCTTGATCAGGCACTTAGCTTTCCAAATTCTTAAGTACCACCAACACAAATCCTACTCAACCTTTGCTTCCATTAAGATTTTGCAACACAAGTCCTAGACAAGGTTGTATCATAAATTTGTTTGATAGTACCATAAACAAATGCGTATGAATTCTAGAAAGGATAGGGACATCATAATCTAGTAATTGTACTTGTATGGAGCACTCTAACTCTTGTTGGTTAGAGAAATCCTAGTCAAAAAGAGGGACCAAAGATGGGGAAAAGTAGGGTTGAACATGATAACCATGACATAAAAATCTAGAAAATAACACTTACGAAACCTTGTTAATGTTTCTTTTGTCAATCCTTTCTTAGTTGGCCTTAGTCAATAAAATCTATGGCAATATTGTGAATTTTAGAAAATCGATATTTTTGATGTAATTATTGGGATAAATATCAAGAATTATGCATGTGAGGCTCCTGAATTGATAGGTTCATGACATAGTTTCGACAAAACATGTTTACTATATTCTTATTTCTCTCCTCCAACAACATTTGTAGTCAGTACTGGCCTCCACTTAGCATATCACTTCCTTGTTTCTAGTGATCCCCTCCTAAGGGGATTCTAGAGATCAACAAAGGACGACATTGCTTCTGACCATAGACCACCTCTATGCCCTCCCAACCCCATCAATGTTTCTAGTCTCAAACACTTCCCAACACTCAGTTGTATACATCCAAATCACAACAATAGGCTCCCCACTCCCGACATCGACACACTACCCATTACAGATCCCCTTCTAGTTCTTATAGTTCTTTCAGACATATTACTATTTAATTTTTTCCTGATTCGGCTTCGAATATTAGGAGAGACACTTCCAATGTGTATTGTGACAAACTCACTATTTTTGGATCATAGATCCTAGATCCACTCTCTTTGTATATTTCTTTTCCTATTTAGATAATGTGTCGTCACCTAGGAGTTGACATATAGCCCATAAGCCATAATGAAAATATTGTTGATGATGACTTGGACGTATAACATGGGACAATGCAAAAGCATTATCCCTTTATGTTAGCAGCTAACAAGGCAAAAATTAGATGATGGGATAGTTTTAGGTCCCATGAATGAATAGAGCGAGAAAGATTCCATCTTATAAAGAATAAATCTTAGATAGTTCTTCACCTTCCCTATATCCAATAACCAATAGGGAGGTTGAATGCTAGTTTTTTTTCCCTCTTGGATGATATGTTTGGTTCTTGATTGGTTATATCTTGAGATGAAAAAAATAGATAGATTGTAATTCATAATTTGACTCTATCATTCTCTAAATACACCCCAAGAGGTTCTAATTTCAAGAAGCGATAGATCTTTCTAGATTGAATTCAACATACTTTTAGTCTCCAAACATTTGACGGTATCCAACACATTGCTCCAATACAAAAAACATCAAGATTGTTGCAAAACTAAATCATACTATATTGTTCATTATAACATCAAAAATACATTAAAAATAATTTATATGAATTTAATAAAAGTAGAATTATGTGTACTCACTAACACCTAAATTACATCAGATAACACCACCAAAAAAACCAAAAGGTCTAGCCTTTCCCACCACTAAATTTGAAATTACACTTACATTCTCATGCTTCATTACTTGGCCATAGTACCTTAAATATATATTATTATATATATGTATGCATTTTAGAAGCCATAGCATTCTAAGATAAGGGTTTGAGCACTAAAACAAATCGTCAAAATAAAAAAACAAAAGGTTTTAGAGCCACAAATTTTTTGAAAGTTTGAAAAAGATTTATGGAACATTAATGGGGGTTTTAATCCGTTCTTCCAACCACTGCAAGTGGAATATAGAGCGAAGAGGTCCAAGAGAGGAAAGAATGGGCTATGAAGAATCTTCTATTACAGAGGAGTTTTATGGAACGAGGTAAATTAGAGCATGCTTGGAAAGAAATGGTTGAAATCCATTTCAAAAACAAATTTTAGTACTACAAATGATATTTTGGAAGTGGAACCTACAAAATGGATAGCTGACAGTGCATGTCCAAATTTGAAGCCTCAATTCTTGCTTCTCTGTGTGTTCCATTAGTATTCTATAGTACTATTTTTGGGTGAGATCTTCATGCTTCTCTTAATTTTTTTTGTTCAAAAATATTGTGTCCTATCTTCTCCGATGATTAGGAATGGGGTGCTGTCGCATCTTTATACAATCCTGGTTTCTTCATTAAGCGAGGAACGAGATTGGTGTACCTCTTATTGACATTGTTATCCTAGAGATTTATTGCTCTTGCTAGTGGGTTCTTCATGCTTCTCATGTGCTTTGTTCATTGGAGATGGTGTTTTCATCTTGTTGATGTGGTATGGTTGTTGTTGTTTTCACTATCTTCTGGTTTCACATTTCTAGTTCTTTTGATTAGTTTTGATAATAAAAAATAATTCATTTCATTTGTTTTATTATACTGCATTTCCTTCGATGGAAAACATCCTCTTGAATCTTGTATATTGTATATCAAATAAATTTGAATTTATATTAAAACAACCTCTACCTAGTCTTTAATTTGAAATCTAACTGAAGACTAAAAATAGAGATAGTTACAACTGATTTGCTTCATTTTAGGAAGCGCATTACTGAAATGTAGGATTCAAATCCCCACCTGTATATCTCAAATGGTGAAATACGAGTGAAATATGAGAGGGGGTTTTGTGACTTACCATGTTCCCGAAAAAACCCATGTCTTCATTTTATCATATGCACCTCCACTTCCTTGGCATCAGATTTTGAATTTGATGCCTCAGAAAGTAAATTGAAATTCTTGAACATATCCCTATAAAGATTACTTAAATTATCGCAAACTATAATACCTATTTAACAACTGAGGGAGGTTTTTTGAATATTGGCTTGCTATGAAGAAAATCGTCTCTGCATTTCTTAAAATGCATCTTGATTTGGTAGAAACAACTATTTGAACTTAATGAATAAAATAATAATTTTCATTAAAAAATGTTCTTTCTTGCTACGATTGATATATGATACTTTGTTTGTTGTTCCTGATGTTGAATATGGAACACATGTTTCTTATGATATTATTATTGTATAATATCCCTGAATTTTCTTTCTATTTTATTTGTAAACTAGATTTCACACTATGTCTTAAGCTTAGAAATCCTTGAAATAATTTTCCCGGTACTTTTAATGTATGTGCTAAGTCATATTCTTAGCAATTCAAATGTGCATATTCATATTGTATTTGACACCTTTGTTGTACAGGAATAAACACCTTATAACTGAAGGTCTGGGGTTACCAACATACTCATAAAACTTGCAGGCAATCGACTCTAGAGTATAGAAAAGGAAATAAGAGGATAGAATAGACTCACCCGATACACGACGGTTGATCCTAGCTTTTTCCTCTTCTTATTTTCTTCTCCTCCAAATCCTTCAGGGATGCTTCTCCTTCACCTATCAAGAGAAAATCCTCCAAGTACAAGATGATACATGTATATAAAAAAAATTAGATAAATCATATACAGAGTGCTTAGTCATAACTATTCATCAAACCATGATACATGAAAGGCTTTCAAGACACATATGGAAGAAGGATTCTCTTTATTAACAATAGTGAATGAGTTTAGATTACAACCCAATACTTGAGACAAGGACTCCTCTGCAACCAAAGTATTATGAGTTCCACTACTCCAAAGACTTCTGAATAGACACCACCAGCATAACATTGCTCTCCAAGTATTCTTGATTAATACCCTCCACAAGGCCTTTATTTATACTTAGTGAAATAAGGTAGTTTCGAGGGCTGAGGAGGTTGAGACTGTTAATATGGTTATACTTAAGGTCTTAACAAATCTCAAATAATCACGATTTTTTATTTTTAATGTCAAAGGAAGGTGTACGCAGGTATTAATACTGGAAACCCGCATATGACACACGACTTGCTCTAAGGGGAGCCCACGTATATATGTGTACACAAGATGCAATTACAAATACTCATGTACAACATGCGGCATGCTTTAATAAAGGGCGCGTATTTACGCGAGTTGCATATAGGAAAAGGTGCATACAACACTTGACATATTCAAAGGTAAAAATAACCATCTGGATGGATGATAAATGTAGTTCATAACATGCCCATCTATAGTGTTTTAGGCAACCTTCAATCCATAAATGTCCTTTTGTGTGCCAACATAGGAAATGTCGGCACTCGAACGGAGAAGTGCCATTTAGGTAGATAACAGATGCCCCCTAATGTGTGAGGTTAGAGGGAAGTGATGGCCGAAATACATTATAATCTTTATCTTTGGAGAACTCAAAAATCGAATGGAGTAGAGGAAGTACCTGAAACAAATACATAATAGTGTCATATACAAAGTCATATCTGAGGATGCTATGTTCAATATACTGGAACACTATATCCTTTACAATATTTGAGTGCATCATATGATATGGGTGCAAAACCATGTATATTACAAAGGTGCATCGAAGGCACAATATACAATAATGATGGGTCTTCAAAGATCTAGAAGCTGTGTACATAAATGGAACATAATCTTGCACAACTTAGTTCATAGGTGAGGAACTAATGTCTTCATAAACAATCCCAAAGAACCAATACAATCCAAGACATGTGAATAGATGTAGGATGAAGTCGAACATGGAAAGGATTCAACAGTTTGTCAATCAATAGGTGATAATCGACAACTGAAGCAAAGGAATTCACTAATGATGAAAGTGAATCCTGAGGTATGATCGTCAAAACTCTAGGTCTTCGTCATCAGGAAGTACTGAAACAGAACCATGCTGTGATAAGGAATGAAATAGATCATCCAACGGATCATAAGAGTGACTAGGAACTGGGTAAAAGAAGGGAGACACAATAGATAACAGATATGACAATGATGGGATCAGGATACGGATCAAACATTGAATTAATTCCTTGAACAATGAGCACAACACAAAGATGACCCAAGGCAACTTTCTAACTCATAGATAGAAAAACTATACTTATCTGGCATGTAGGAAACATAATTAGATTCCCCAGCTATAACGGACAAGAGGAGGAGTAAGAAACTCAAAGTAATAGCTGAACAAAAAGTAAACACTAAGACATGGGTATCATAAAATAAAAAGAGTGCTATGCTCAAGGATGACATGCTGGCACTACTGAGAACAAGAGAAAACAAGAGAAAACTTCTTCATTTCCTTCCCTGTTAAATTTTAACGAGTTGAGGAAAGTCAACTTCAATCTCTCTTCATTTTTTAACAAGGTTGAAGAGAAGGGAAAATAATGCTTGATAGTGTCACTAATTCGTGGATTTAATGAGCCCGAACTAGTACATGCTCAATTGGTGTTTTCACATTTAGAGAGTCTGAAAACTCCAAAGAAGACTCCATGGGGGTCCTTTTTTTTCCAATTTAGTCTCCTAAGGCTGAAAAAGTATAAAAAATACCACAGAAGAATTATCTTAACTTCTGTAGAAGAAAAGGTGAACCTTTTTTGTACTTAGTTAGGGAGGTCCAAAAAAGGTTAAATTACCACCTACCCAACACTCCTTCCAAAACAACATAAAATAACTTGAGTTTTACGAGTGTGAAGCAAAGCAAGATCACTCGAAAAGATCCATTTGATTACGAGAAATGGGGTTTACAACAATAAAATCGTTGCTTTGTTCTTAAGTGTTTAACGATCATGACAAAGACACAAAGTACACTCGGAATCTTTTTCACGTTTAGGTCTAGAGCATGAAAAAGAGAAAACTAAGCTCACATCGTGCATTCCTTTTCCATAAATTTAGTCCCTCAGGTCCAGAAAAGTGATAAACCTATGCCTGAGAATACTCTTCTCAATTCAAAATAGAAAAGAGAGGGATCATTTCTCGTATTATTCCGCATGGTCTGAGAAAGATATAACCTACCACCAATGCCAATGTCCATTCACATATTCTTAACGAGCTTGAACGAACAAGTTAACTCGACAGTCAAGTCTGTTTTGAAGGAGTCAAACCTGGGCCTAAAGAAACTCCATAAGGGAGGGGATTCCTATAAAGGGATAGCTTGTAAAAAGAGATTCCAAAGAAGCACTATTTGGCATGAAAAATAGCTAAAAGGATACCCCTGTACCTGAAATAGTTGCGGCATGAGTACGAAAGAACAACATAAGTTTTAAAGGAAGATAATCATGAAAAAAGGGTCCTATCCACGGAACGACAATGGTAAAATTAGGGAACTAATGGTTTATAATACCATAGTCCATGGAAAAATGTTGATTGCTAAGGTTAATGTGGATTGAGTATAGATGCCAAAAATGCATTAGAAATGACAAAACCACCCTATGGGAGCAAAAAACACTTTATAATGATGAAAAACCTGTTTCAAGGAAAAAATAAATATGGTATTAGTTGAATAGATTTCAAACTATAGGAAAAAACCCACTTTGAGAAATAAAATTTCTATAAATAGTTCAAAATCAAAACAAAACTCACCATTTGAATTTTTAGCCATAAAAAGAAAGTTTTTACCTCTACCTTCATTCGATCGTTGTGGACAATCTAGTGGACAAAATCAAATTTCGCAAGTTGCAGGTAAGCCTACACCCCGAGCTCTTCATTTTGATCCTAACAATTATTAATTTTGAGTCCCAATTTCATTATTAAAAGCATCATAAATCATGTCACGGTGCATACATGGGTTCACAGTGTAAAGACTCGCGTACAATACGCGACATGTCTAACTAGATAGTCGCATGTACTGCGTGAAGGATAAAAAGCTAATTATAGTAAAAAAAAATTGAATTTTATATGAAATTCATGAATCAAATTACTTGTTTTGCTAGATGTGAAGATGGTGTTGGAATGGAGGGAACAGGAACATGAAACAATGGACCAAGAAGCGCTCCAAAGTGCACCCACCGTATATGCATTTCGAATGAGTGGGTTATTAAAGTTATTTTGCACATCACCCATGCGGGCCAATGTCTACCTATTGGAGTTCATGATAAACTATTGGGATCACGATTTGGGGCTGTTTGACCTACAGGGTGAGACTTTGGATATTATTAATAAGGACATATATTTCATTACCGGTCTGTCACGACAAGGAGAACTAGTCAACTTAGGGGTGGTGACCCTTCAAGTGTCCAGAACTACATAGATGTGTTTTGCACACCAGGTACCGAGAAGAGAGGGAGTTATTTCCCCATTGTACATATCTGTGATTTCACACTATAGGTACTTATGAGCACCATCGTGAGGATTGCAGGATCCTCTTCATTACATTTGGCTAGACAAAACCAAATGAGGTTGGTGGTGGATTGTATGCATGGTGCCCTCTATGATTGGTGTTCAGGAGTTGTCCCCATCATGAAAAGACAACTCTTCAATTGCAAGAGAGGAAGGAAAAAAAACTTTGGGTATTCGAGCATATTGGTTGCCTTCTTCTTCAAGAGAGTACTAGGGTTGAGCCCCGCCATACCTCTACTAGTCCGGTATCCACGTCAGCCGAGGTTGAACAGATGGGGAGACATCTTCCTCCGTCAAGGAGGAGGAGGCACAATGCGGAGTGTATACGATGATGATTTCTATATCTAGTGGGAGTGATAGCTACTAGCACTAGAGCAGTTTCCATATGTCGGCATGGATTTTCGAGGTGATCCAGACCTTGTCCTCCCTCCAGGAGGAGCATGGGGAGAGCTAGCTAAACAATTTTTTAATTTTTAACATTTTCAATTTTTTTTCGAATTTTAAAGTTATAGATATATACATATGTATACAAGTCTTAATCCTATAAACGTGTCAAAATGCAGATATTGGACCAGTCCACCCTGAGGGGCATCCGCACATGTTTGTTCGTCCTGTCATTGGCGAAGACCCGAGGCTGATTAGGGTGAGGGAAAGCTAGCCAGGCTGACCCAAAGAGTTTCCACCTTGTGGATAGAGCATATCCCGGCCATCATGCAGGAGTTCGTAGTCGGGGTTCCACCTGTCTGGTTATGCCTTTTGAGGAAAGTAGCCAGAGCAGTGCTTGTATACATAGATGCTATGGAGGCTATTGAAGTCGAAGAGGCTAAGTGATCCAGAGTACAGAGAGACCATGGGGACCAAGGTGGTCCAAGGGACTAGGGTGGTCCTGCTTAGATATAGGACATTTTGATGGACTGCGATCCACATTTTTGTATATTTTTGTATATTATACAGTTATGACGGGATCTGAGGATCAGAATCGACCTATCTATGGATATATATTTTACATACATACATACATACATATATATATATATATTTTTTGGTTTATTTACAACTATTTTTTATGAGCATGCTGTATATTTTTATGAAATGTGTGTTAGATGCCCATCTAAAATGTAACTAGAATATGCATCAATCAATGAATTCTGATTTCATGGAATGTGATTAAATATAATAACTTCAAAATTTCTTCCCAATAACTGAATTTGCATAAAATGACGTAATAGAATAGGATTTCGTACTTGATAAGCTCAATTGAGTTGGGAGACCACCAGCTGAGAGTCTAGATGGACGTTGATCTGGGTGATACCACATGACAAAGCATCCCATAGAAGCCGAATTACGGCCCTATAATCAACAACATTATTAGAATTAGGACCTAAACAAGCACCTCTTGTGGCAACTAGTTGTCCTGAGGGAGAGTAAATGACCCATGCTTCTGAAGCTAGATTACAAGTGTGGTAATTGGCATCATCAACAAACCCTATGTACCTTTCAGAAGACATCTGCAACAACCAATAGATGGTATAAAAAACAAAATCGACAACCTAATGTACATAAAACTACATGCAATAAAAATACAAGAAAAAGTGCTAAGCCTAAGCATAGTACTTCTTCAGGTAGAGCCCATTTCTAGGCTCAGGCAACTTGTTCCCATCAAAATCAATTAACTCATATGTTCCCTTCTTCAAGACTTTCGACAAGACATAAGGTCCTAACCACATGGCCTTGAATTTTCCTTCCCCCAGAAGTTCTTTGTCTTGGTCCCAAAGCAACACAAGTTCCCCCTCAGAGAAAACTCAAGGTTTGACCTATTTATCATACTGAGTTTTGACCCTAATCTTATGATCTTGATTAGTGTTCAGAACATATCTACATTATTCATAAAGGTGTTCAAAATGTACCAGACGTTCCTCAAGCTTTGTTGTATCAGGTAACACATGAATAGCTATTTTTATAGATGGGATTTCACACTCAATCGGGGTAACTGCTTGCACTCCATGAACGAGTTAGAAGGGGGAGAAATCCATAGCAGATTTTACGTTGGTTCAGTAGGCCCAAAGAGAAGGATATAGCATGATGTGCCAGTTAGAACGGGCTCCATCAATTGTACGTTTAAGGATAGTCTTTAAAGTCTTGTTTACAGCCTCAACCTGATCGTTTGCTTGCAGATAGTACAAATATGAATGTTCTTGTCTAAATCCGAGCATAGTGGTCAGTTTCGTCATCATGCTATTTTGAAAATGACTTCCATGGTCAGTGACAATCACTTTTGGTATACCAAACCATGCTATAATCTGATTGAATACGAAGAAAGCTGTTGTTTCCCCATTGGCTTTAAAAGTAGGCATTGCCTCTGCCCATTTCGTAAAATAGTCAACAATGACAATGATGTATTTATGCCCCCCAGCTGAGGCAGGGTTGCATGCCACATAATCAATCCCCCATTTCATAAAGGGGACTACCAAAACAAAGGGAAATAATGGAGCAGGATGTGACCGCATTTTCCTGGTGTAAAGCTGACAAGGATGACAATGCTTCACTACTTCCACACCATCTTTGAAAATCGTGGGCTAGAAATAACCGGCACGTAGTATCTTCTGGGCCATTGCTAACCCAAAAAAATGACCCCCACAGGCTCCACTATGGGAATCATTCAGGACAATCTCCGCTTCCTCATAGGTAAGGCATCGATGAAAAATGGAATCTACCCCTCTTTGATATAATGTATCTCCTATGATGAGGTAGTTCTTGGCATGAAGGTGTAACTTAAGTCGTTCCTCCCATGAGCAAGCTGCAAGATACTTCAAAGTATGGAGATATATAAGAATATCCCCATACCAAGGATCAGAGGTGGATATCAAGAAGATGTGCTCATTTGGGAATGAGTCATCTTCAATGGCTACATCTTCTTTAGTAGGAAATTCTGCTATATGTTCAGCAAAAACTAAGGACTTCTTAGACTTAGCGGACTGAAAATCCAAGTCAAACTCTTGAAGAATAACTATCCATTTGTTAAATTACCCCCCAACAATCCATCGGTAGAAAACATATTGAAATGTATTCACATCTGCCACTACTGTTGTGGTCCTCAGTAAAATGTAGTGATGTAACCTCTGAACGGCATAAACAGTTGCTAAGGCTAATTTCTTAATGTGGGAGTATCTAAGTTCAGGTCTGGCCAAAGCATGGATAATATAATAAACAACATGCTCTATAAGCTTATCGTCCTCCTGGACTAGTACTACCCCAATGGTCGACTGAGATGCAGCCAGATATAATATAAAATCCCTAGAATAATCTGGTGGAGGCAATAAGGGTGTCGACAACAAAGCATTTTTCAATGCCTCAAAAGCAAATTGTGTGGTTTCATCCCATACAAATGGGGTGTCCTATTTGAGTAGGCGCATGAAACCCTTATTAATATTGGCATAGTTAACAATAAAATTTCGAAGAAAATTAGACTTCCCTTGCAGGCTTTAAAGTTGCCTAATAGAACAAGGAGGAGGCAGATTTACAATGGCCTCAACTTTTAATGGATCCACCTGGATGCCTCTACTAGAGACAATGAACCCAAGCAATCTTCCTGACTCAACACAGAATACACACTTGTGGGGATTCAAGTGGATTTTATAATGCTTGCATCTCTCAAACATCAACCGTAAATGATCTAGAAGTTGGATCCTCTTACGAGAATGTGCAGCCAGATCATCAAGGTATGGTTCGACAATAGCTTTAATATCATGGAAGGCAAAGTTCATAGCCCGTTGTAAGGTTTCCCAAGAATTTTTCAATCCAAAGGGAATTTTCTTATACGCGAAGGTACCCCAAGGACAAATGAAAGTAGTTTTATGTTCTTCTTTCGGTTTTATTTGAAATTGATTGTATCCAGAGAAACCATACATAAATGAGAACACCTCACTTCCCACACAAGCATCTATAATCTGGTCTATAAATGGCATGTGATAGTTATCCTTAGGATAGGATTTATTCAAATCTCTAAAGTTAGTATAGACGTGGATAGTCCCTTGCTTCTTATCAACAAGAATAGGGTTGGATACCCATTCTATCAAAGCTATGGGATAGATAAAACCAACCTTCAACAGCTTTTCAACTTCATCCTTCATAGCCACCGCTTTGCGTGGGTTAACAGGTCTTAACATTTGTCTAACCAGTTTGGAATCAAGATATGTTTGGATTTCGTGTTCAAAAATCGATGGATTAATGCCTGGCATCTCCTGATATGACTAGGAAAAGGCATCGCGAAATTCCTTAAATAGGGAAGTATAGATAACAATCTCTTCAGGAGAGAAATTTACACCTATGTATATGTTTTCCATGAGATCAGGGTTTATAGAGATGTTAATAGGTATAGTGGTAGAAATATTTTCCATATTCCCCTTGGCAAACATTCCTTCCCTCGGTAAGGGATTGATAGGTGTATCGACATCTTCTGACAGTCTCAAATGAAACTCTTGATTTTTTATTCTACTTAGTTCTGGAAGAAAATAGGATCGATGGTGAATATATTCACAAATATTACCACATCCACTCATGGCTTCCAAAATGGCTTCATCAAAAGGTAAAACAATGTCTAAACAATATATAGAGTGCAAAGAGTTGTTCACCCATGCAGGCAAATAGACTTCTTCTAGATCCTTCGAGACTGTAAGAAGATCCGGAATGGGATTAATAGTGGCTTGAGTGATAGCTTGATAAGCTACCTCCACTGCTGATAAAGGAACTTTTGGTTCATGGGGGGGACGGGAGAACCCAAGGATCAGTCCTATCAACAACCGTAGCTATGGACCTCCCCACACTAGTAGAACCAATATAACTATCTGGGGATGGAAGATCAAATGTGCCCATCAGTGATGTGTACATTCCAGCTCCCAAGATCTGTGCAGTAGGTTTGACCTGATCAACCAATGGCACAATAGACTCATTAGAATCTAAATGGCCTTTCTGAGTATAATCAAGTTGATCAATAGTAACCAACTTGCCCTCATGTGGAAAAACCACTACACGAAAAATGGCCAACACAATAGCGGACATCGCATAAGTCTAGTTTCTTCCCCGAAGCAGATTATAGTCCAAAGGAGCATCAATCACTTCTACCTCAATAGACACTTCTTTTCCTACCAACTTAATTTCAAAAGCCGGTAGGATACCATGCGGACGGAAGGACCTTCCATTGAAAGCAGTAAGAAGAGTGTTTGACGGGACTAGCTTCGGGGATCTGAGAGATTTCCAACAGGTCGAGGACATAATGTACATAGAAGCACCCTCATCAACAACTTCCCTTCCAATGGTCTTTCCACCATGGATGACATCTATTGATAAGGATACATGGTAAGGTAGGTGAATTTTAACATCAGACAAATGAAATTTTTCCATGAGACTCAATGAGTCCATGCTATATAAAGCTGCTAAGAGGCCATCCCGCTGGGCGAGACAACTCTGTAGCACCTCTAAAGCTGACATTGCACACGAGGTTTGAGATAAATATTCAACCACAGAGTAGTTTGAAGAATCCCTAGCATTAGGGTTATGCAAGGTCTTCTTGAAGACACCTTTCGGTGTCTTCAACATAATTTCAGCAGGTTTCTCTATCGTGAGAGGGTTAGAAGTTTCACCTACAACTTTACCCTTCTCATAAATATCTTTCTCATAATTTTTATTCCTCTTGTGTAACAAAGTTGAAGATCGAACCATGTTGATATAGTTTGGTTCAGGGGCATTTTGAGTGCCCCTTGCTACACTGAAGTTGAAGCTGAGTTATGTCCTTAGGGAAAAGGATCCTTCAGGACAGTCAGTTGTTGAGCTTTAAGCAGCTTCTAGGCTTGTTCCATAAGGGGACAAAGGTGAGTAAGGTGGTCCTCATGGAACAACTTACACGACAACTTAACCTTCTTCTTTTCTTTATTTCCCCCATCAGCATTGTTCGAGGGCTTATGCTTGTTTTGGTTTCCCTCTCCTTTCTTTCCTCTCTTTTTCTTCCCACCGGGCTGTTGATTGCCCTTCTGAGAGGTTTCTGCAAAACAATTTGCACTCTGGGGGGAGGGGGCATCCTTTTTTGCCTCCACCATAGACTTCTTGATAGACAACTGGTGATGTTGCTTAGCCAAAGACTCTATGGTGGGAGAGTTAACGGACCCAACCACACCATTGGCATGGGGTCTAGGCTTAGGCTTCTTCGTATTGTGCGTAGGCCTCGGTGCCTCAAGGATAATCTCATACAAGTTCCCAAATTGTGAATAAATCAAATCCAATTGTTGGGCCTTAAGAATGGATTCTTCTTCATTCGTCACTATTGAGGTGGATACATCCTCAGATATGTAGGGAAACAGGGATTTAAGGAACCACTCTAGAAGGAACTCAAGAGGGATAGTGGCTTTTATAAGGGTCTTTCACCTCCTCCACTCTTGGATATGATTTGAGATCTGGGTAGCCTTATTCTGCCTAAAGGTAGATAACAAGTCCGTTCCGAAATCATATCAGACCGGACGCTGAAGTGGCTAAGAAATGCACTAGCCAAGTCCGAGAAACTACTGAAAGCGACAAAAGGCAATTCAATATACCATTTTTCCACGGTACTTGTTAAGGTTCTCTAGAACAGCCTCAACCTAACTGAATCTTAATTCAGTGAATTCGAAGAACACCATAAATGGAATGTGGTGGCAGAGCCCCAGGATATTCAACAACTTTTCCCTCGAATTTAGGGATGTCCAATGGCAATTTGGTGGGAATAGGTGGCCATGAGGGGTCATGCGTCACCAGGTCATTCATCAACTTCAAAAAATATGGCAAGTTTAACGTTCCCAGGAATGGAATTTTGGGTCAAACTGGGGTACTAAATGTGCCAGCCTGGGGATTAGAGGGACCTAGCACTGAATGGCCATCGGTAGAGGTGGGGTTGCCCCCTGCCACCGGTTGTGAAGTGGGTAGATTACTATGAAATGGATTCCATCTGTAAGACACAGGCTTGTATGTGGTAGGTGTATTAGAAGAATTTTGGGCCTTCCCAATCAAAACTGGGGTCTGAAAGATAGGAGCCGGTATCCCTCCTCTAAACAATGAAAAAAGAGAGCTCGTAAATGGGGCTGAAATAGGAGTTTGAAAACTTTGCCCATAAGAGGTATTGTTCCCAAACTACACTCCTACATACAAAGGTGATGGGTCTATGTATGGATTGGATCGGGGAATGTGCCCCCGATTCCAAGGAAATCCTTAGACGAACGTCAAGGATCCTACGAGATCACTCTGGGTAGTGTATGGAAAGGAAGAAGGAACATAAGCTATACTAGGAATCCCAGTAACCATATCACCAGAAGTACCTGCTAGGTTTGAGTGAACCAGTGGTTGGACCACCCGTCTTGCTGGAGTCAAAGGTGTAGAAGGTATACTAGATCTAGGCGCACTTACCGGGGAAGGTAGTACCCCTTCAACCAGAACAACTGAGGTGAACACAAAATAACTTTCTACTACGTAAGACATAATCCTACCCATAGGGACACCTAAAACAGGTGAATCAAAAGGTTTAACCTGAACAATCACAGGATCATTTAAATTAGTGAAGGGTGTGTTAAAATTCCTTGCAAACTCGTCCATCTACAAGTCTTCTATCTCAATTGTATCAAGATTGAAACAATTAGCTATAAGTTCTGGTTCACCTAGAACTTCATTTACTCCTACCGATTCAAATGAACCATTCATGTCCAATATCCGCCTTTGGGGTGGAGGTGGCGGTTCCAATGTGACGAGAGGAGGAAGGTTTCAGAACCTTCTTGACCTTCTTATAGGTTGGTCCTCCACAGTTGAAATTTTAACAAATCAAACCCTAAGGCCAACTAAACACGAGAAAAACAATAGAGCACACACTATAAAAAATCCTAACGCCTGAAACAATCAATCAAGGGTGAAATATATGGTTTCCCGAAGAAAGTTGAAGAACGATTACTTGGTGTCCTTGAAGTGGTTCTTAGGCACAAGCAGAGGAATCACCCACTGCCCTCCCACACTTACAACAAGGGTTACCTTCCAAACCCATCCAAGGTGAACCAGAAATAGCCTTCTGGTTTACCTAGGTATGAACCCTAAATTTCAAGAAACTAAAGGCTACCTTAGCTATACCAACAGTCTGGGGGGACAATCGCAAGCTTGACTCATACGCATGGGAAAGGTAGCTGAGCCTGAAAATCTGTCTAGGAGAGAATTCCCAGATGCATAAAAGTGTTGATTTACATTTTGACAAGGAATCGGAGGGTTGTCTCCTTATTCCAATCCCTCCACGCGGCCTCGTGCTTGACTCCCTTTTGAGAGGAGCTTCCCAGATACAACTAATAAAGTCAAGTATTTACCTAAAGAAAGGTCCACTACGTCTAAATTTTAAAAATTATGGGAAGTTTACACTTCCTATCCCACAAGTCTAGCCTAAGCTAGTAGGTGAAAGGCCCCTAAAAATAAAAATTACTAGTAAATTTTAATTATTGCGTTCATTTTCAAGGGCTTTTTCTTACTCAGAAGGAAATGGAGTGATGAACTATGGTGTTTTTGACTCAATAAGAAATAAAAAAGTAAAGGTGTATTTTTTCAAAGCAAATTGCCACTATTAAAGTAAACTTCTTTTTCTTTTTGTAAATATAGATTGATGAACAAGTGCAAGCGATAAAGAGAAACTAAGACTATATTTTTGTAGTTTTTGAGATTATATTTTTAAAACTGAAATGAAAACTACTTGTGCAAAAGCAAATGCAAAAGCTTGAAAATGTTTTTCTTTTCACTTTTTAAAATGATCAAACTCTACTATGCACCTAAAATGCACTAAACTTGAGTATTCTTGGATCAAATCAACTGTATAAAATAAGCAAACTGAAGTAAACAGGTCAATAAAACCAAGAATCAACCAACAAGGAAAGACCGGGAATCCTAGATTGGGTGTGTACAATGACAAGAAATCACCGTAATCTCACAAAGGTAAGTGACAAACCAACCACTATCAAAATATAGACTGGAAAAAAAATTCCCAAAACCCTCATCACTTATTCGGACAAAGACACTTCAACCTATAACCCAAACATGCCAACCTACTTCAAAATGCAAACAGAATACAATCCAAACAAAAGAAACCCAAGGGATTTACGAGAAAGTGCTAAGTGTGGTCACCAAGGTCTTTAGACTAACTACACAGTATTCATAAAGAAAGCCAACTAACAAATAGGAATTACAAAAAGACAGGGACAAGCAAACCCTAGCCTAAAAATCCCTATTTCCAGGATTGTACACGACTGTGTATAAGGGCAACTCACGTATTGTATGCGACTGTCCAAGAGGGTAACCTGCGTATGCAGACCTCTATACACGACTGTGTATGAGAGAAACCCACGTACAAGTACACAATTTTTCTCAAAAAAAAGAAAACTCCATAAGGCTTTCAAACACTATGGTAAGCATGAACGAGGATAAAATACCACACACAAACTTCAAGGAAAAGACTGGTCAGGGGTGACAGAAACAACCTATAGTAGTCTGGGCTCCCCAGTGCAGTCACAAGTTTTGTTGTATAGGAATAAACACTTTATAACCAAAGGTCTGGGGTTACCAACATACTCATAAAACTTGTAGGAAATTGACTCTAGAGTACAGAAAAGGAAATAAGAGGATAGAATAGACTCACTCGATACACGATGGTTGATCCTAGATTTGTCCTCTTCTGCTCCGCTTCTCCTCCAAAGCCTTTAGGGATGCTTCTCCTTCACATGTCAAGAGAAAATCCTCCAAGGACAAGATGATACTTGTATATAAATTAGGTTAGATAAATCATATACAGAGTGCTTAATCATAAGTATTCATCAAACCATGATACATGAAAGTCATTCAAGATACATATAGAAGAAGGATTCTCTTTATTAACAATAGTGAATGAGTTCAGATTACTACCCAATGCCTAAGACAAGGACTCCTCTGCAACCAAAGGATTCTGAGTTCCACTGCTCCAAATACTTCTGAATAGACACCACCAGCATAACTTTTCTCTCAAAGTATTATTGATTAATACCCTCCCCAAGGCCTTTATTTATACTTAGTGAAATAAGGCAGTTTTGGGGGTTGATGAGGTTGAGACAATTAAGGTGGTTATAGTTAAGGGCTTAACAAATCTCAAATAATCGTGATTTTTTATTTTTAATGTCAAAGGAAGGTGTACACCGGTATTAATACTATCAACCCGCATATGAAATGCAAGTTTCTCTAAGGGGAGCCCATGTACAGATTTGTACGTGACATGCAATTACAGATACCTGTGTACAACACACGACATGCTTTAATAAAAGGCATGTATGTACACGAGTTTCATATAGGAAAAGGCGTGTATAGCACTTGACATATTCAAAGGTAAAAATAACCAGCTAGATCGATGATAAATGTAGTTCATAACATACCCTTCTATAGTGTTTTAGGCAACCTTCAATTCATAAATGTCCTTTTATGTGCCAACAGAGGAAATGTTGGCACTCAGATAGAGAAGTGCCATTTAGGTAGATAACAACCTTCACAAATTCCTTCCTAAATATAGAATCCATTTACTATTAGGGTATATCCCAAAACATGCTCCTTGGGACCATCCTCGTTGACTAAAAATCCTATAAACTTCACACCCACATACTATCCGAAAATAATATAAGTGCTGACATCCGTTCCTGATTGGACAGCTTTTCATGCCTCTGCTCGCTTCATTTATTTGTGAATGTCCAAAATCCAAGATACTTGGATCTATCAAACAATGATCTCACAAAAAAACCTTCCTCAATCGCCGACTATATATATTATATTTTTCCTAATCCCTCTAGTAATATCCTATGACTATCCATACCGCTATCATAACTTAATAACATTGGTCTAGAAACTCTTCATCTGTCCCATAATAATCTTATATTTTAGGTCATCCTTTACTTGATTACAAACTCCAGTATTTTAGTGGATGTGGGGTTGGCTGGTTGTGGTATTTAAATGACATTCAATGACCAAGACACTACTTCTCCTTCTCTTTCTACATCTCTCTATATATCCACCAAATCCATTGCATGAGACATTGATAATCTATTCTAGAACATGGGTGCATTAAAAGATGTGAATCTAGCTAGTAATCATTTGTGTGAGATCATTCCATCATCCATTAGAATTTTATCTTGTAGCATATTATTCTCAATTTTTGTTTAAATTTTTGATACACTATAAATCTTGGCATGAAGAACTGTAAATATTATTGTATCTTTCTTTGCAAATCTAACTATAAAAAATTCCTAAAATGTAGGTAGTCTATCTATCTTCAAAATAAAAGAATATCTATGATCAAGTTTTCATTCCAATAGTAAATTAAGTATATTTATTTTGTTGCAACCAATTACAGGACCACTTTCTCACATAAATGTGGCCTTATCACATCTTAGTTGTTTGAGGACTACTTGTGCAATTTAACGTATTAGAAGATCAAATTATGCTACCATTCCTTTAGATAGTGGCCTTATGTATGTCAACAAAGTCAAAGAATGAGCTAAAAGAGTTCATCTAGTTTGATTTTAGAAAATTAAAATATAGTAAGGGAAGAGACATGACTCTATTTTCCTTTTCCATGTCCCATGTCTTTGGAATCCTTGACCTATTTTAAGATTTGATTTGTATCCAACTCAATTAATTTGTGAGGTCCTATAGACATATAAATCAACCTTATCTTTATGATAGAGAAAACAAATATGGGAATGTTATTTGTAGTGGGATGGTTGTGCAATTGGAATGTATAGAGGATGTATGTGAGTGTACAAATAATAATATCATGGCTAGATCATCAAGAAGGTTATCAACTGCTAATGACCACAAATAAATATCCCAAATGTATGGTTTTCCAGTTACACCTGCAAGATCTAATTGTTGTGTTTCTAGTTGACATGAGCATCAAGTACAAATAAATATTAGAAAAAGGGATGATGAAGTAAAATATGAGATAGGTAAGCCACATAATTGAATTTATACATGAATTATCATTTATTTCCATCATTGAAATCTCTACTGAACTGTAACATACAAGCTCGAATGCCTCTAAAAACATGTGCTAACCATTTTAATAAATAATGGGTCTCACCTGCTCTATTTTTAATCGTTGATGGGAATTTCCTCTTACCTTGAGACAATACATTGTCTCTTGGAAATGTTGAAAGAGCTGCATTGGTAAATTGTTTTATACCTAAAGTACTAGATGTGGAAGTATTCTTTGGCCATCCCATGAGGCTTTTTTGGGTGTAGATCCTTGCACTGAAAAAATAATTTGACAGTAATCTATTCCTCAAATATCATTTGAAGGTCAATCCTCTTAATACTATTTACATTTTCAGATATGATATTTCCTGCTTTAATTTGTGACCCTCCATTGCCAACATCAACATAGTTATCAAAAAGTGGTTGAGTAACTTTAGAGGAAGCAGAGTGATTAGTAAATTTGATGGACTATGATACTTTGACTTGTTTGATTTTGTTTGGAAGTAATCTTCTAATAATAATCTTTTTTAGTAGGAGCCTTCACATTCCTGGGAAAGGCACTAAGTTCGTTCTCCTCTCCATCATTTTTGCAGTATTTCAAATGTTGATCATAATTATATGTGCAGCAGTGGGGTCTGCCAAATACGATGGATCTAGAATGAATTGAAGAAGGTAAAATAATCTTGGAGAAAAAACCGATTGGACAGACACTTGGTGGGGATACAAAAGCATAAATTTGTAGGAATGCTAGAGATGTTGTCAAAGATGGAGGAAAGTATCGGAAGAGCATCAAGTCATGTTATTGACTGTGAAAAATATAGCCTTGTTTGTAAGGTAAGCTTGATATCTGTTATTTTCTAGTATAGTAAACAAGCAAATCATTTTATTTTTTCTTATTGTGGTTTTTTAACTTTTAGAAAAATAATAATGAAAATTTTCAAGGATTGGAGTGAAGAATGAATATTTTGAAATAGAAACTCATTATTTGGGGCAACTAACAAAGATCAAACAATTTGCACAATCAACTATTTCATATCATCTTTTGAGTAGCTAACCATTTGCATTAAACACATGTCCTGTACTTTTTACAAGGAATGTTTCATCAAGGGATGTAAAGGAGAGATATATGCACGGGTATTAATGGAATATCCTACTACTTGGTTGGATTCTACTCAAAGTGATAGAAAAGATCAAAACATGAAGAACACTCCGATAAAAAATGCCACATTTATTCCCCATCCCTTTCCACCTACATTCCCTTCCTCTAATCCTTCCTCATCCTCCCCACATCTCAAGATCCAAAACACAATATGAAATGGTGAAGAACCAATTCAATGTATTTTCTACAAATATTATGAGAAACATTTCGCACAATATAAATGTAAGGGGTAAAGTCTATGTGTCAATTTTAGTGGACATTTATGATGAGGACATTGAAATCGCACCCATGAAGACCCTCATTTTCCCATGGTAGACATTTTCTATCCCAATATAACATAGAAGGAATATGATATATATTTTCATTCCTTCACATGTAGTTTTTGATCCTAACCCCTCAAATTAAATTATTTCCTCAAATTCCACGCATTATGTAGTGGTATCATGCACTATGTATTGGTATCACTCACTTTATTCATCTTCAGGTTTACCAACAAACATACTACTCTATGCATGTTCTGAGAAACTTCCAAATCATAGTTGCAAATGGAGGAGCTATGAAATATAGCAATCATTGTGAAAATGTGTGGATTCAAATGGGTGATTATTCCATCAAAACCCACATTTTTTCTATTGATATGGGTGGTTATGATATTGTCTTGGGTTATTAATGGTTACAAAAATTAGGCCCTATCACCATTGTTTATGAATGGATTAAACACATGAGTTTCTAATAAGAAAGGAATAACTAAAATCTCAAAGGAACTACAACAAGATCTCTAGAGATTACCATCTCACACCATATGGAAAAGGTTCTTTAAAGGACACGTTTAGGTTTCATGTAAAAATCATGCAATTTAATATTTTTAGATACCTTCTCAACAAATTCTTTTTTACATTCAGTTAGTCTTAGAAAAAGAATAATCCATATTTAACATTCCCACAGGACATGATTTCCCCTTCCTATGGTGAGCATGATCATTCCATTCAACTCATACCTAGTAGTATCCCTCCCAATGTATACATGTGCCACCATCCATTTTGAAAAAAAAAATTAATTTGAAAATATCATTCTAGAGTTGTTGGTGTTTGGTGTCATCCACCATAATACCACACCATTCCCCATTCCTCCTTAGTTGTAACTGTCTGATTCAATGTGTCCTAATTTTCATTCTTTGAACAATTTGACACTTGATGATAAGTTTATCTCTCCTGTCATTAAATACCTTCTCAATGAGATAAAGGATCCTCACTTATTCAACAGACTGTATCTCTGCTTAGTATATAATTGAATTCGCATGAAAGAAATAGCCATTCCAAAAACCACTATTAACACTCATGAATATCAATATGATTTCTTGGTAATACTTGTTGTACTTTTCTATGAACCCTCCACCTCTCAATGTTTCATGAACATAATATTAAACCTTTTTGTGTAACTTTGTCTTTTTCCTTTTTTATGACATCTTGATTCCAACTAAAGCTTGGAAAGGCCATCCAACCTATGTTGATTAGGTCCTACAACTCTTGCAAGTTCGTAAACTATTTATTAAAAGCTCCAAATCTTTCTTCAGTGTCTCTAAAGTGGAATGTTTTAGTGATATTGTAAGACAACAAGGTGTGTGAGTGGTTCTAAAAAAATTGCAGCATTGATGGATTGGCATCACTATAAAACTCAAGTCAAATTACTTAAAGGTTTTTTTAGTCTCATGAGATATTATAGAAATTTGGAATGATTGGTAAGATCATAGCCCCAATTACAAATTCACTAAAATACGTTGATTTTGATCTCAAAGTGTTGGCCACTTTTCCTTCCTCTTGCAACCTAGTTTCAATAACCACCAAAAACCAACAAAACACCAAAATATATCGTCTCAATAGAGCAAGTCCAGTCGAAAACACACGCGTCACAAACATAGTCTCAACCAAGATATATCAATGGGTAACTTCTAGAACCATGTTTTTGAAGTTGGAAAGGGATTATAGTTCCATGGCATGCCACTAAGGTTCTTGATAGAGGTGGAAGGTTGGAGTCTTTTACTAACTTGGAAGAGGTGCAACAGAGAGACACAACTGGCATAAAAACTTATTAGGATTATCAATGCAGCATACATTCCCACTTGGAAATTTAAAAACAACTAAAATTAAACCAATATAAAATAATTTCAATGTTACTGCACATCCTTTAACAATAAATGAAACTAGAGTGACTGTATTACAACTTAACAGTAAATGAGCATGCAGTAATACACAATGCTAAGATGATGCTTTAGCCATTAATTCATTCAATTCCTTTTATCAACATTGCAACATTCACTTAAGCAATAAGCAAAAATAATAAAATATAAGCCACAAATATTCAAACAACACATTCATTTGGCACAAGATGTAACATGGAAACCCTGGGAAAAACCAGAAAGGTGCTCTTCATCTGGCATGAGAAATATATGGCACTTTTCAGTCTACAACTTGCCTATAGAAAAGTTTAGATTGTCTTTTCAAATAAGAGTCCTTATTTCTCTCATGCTCTTTGGTTCTATTATGATTTTCTTCTACTCTACTCTATTATTGATTTGCACACAAGGTTGATCGACTCTTCTACTCTACTATTTGTGCACTCAGCTATAGATTGACTGCTCCTATTTATAAATCCTTCTGCAAAATAGTTTGTACAGCTCAACATCCTTGTACATTAATACTATCGAACTTCTCTTCGGTTCCTTCAATTATTTTCTAACTATATCGAACCCTTAAAATGGTTCCTTCTATTTATAACTTCTATAAGACCACGCAGGGTCAACTTAGTGCAGGTCATTATCAACGATAAAAAATGGTTACAAACTAACAGACTGATTGACATAAAGAGGTCTCGGCCTAACATATAAATATTATTTCATACATGTGCCGTTCTCCATCTTGCACTGAATTTAGAATCCACGATATTCTTCACCTATCTCTTTCTAGTCATTCTCCTTCTACAAGCCTAAAGATCCTCCTTTGCTTTGTTGCACTACTCTTCACCACAACTTTCTCTCTGCAATGCTTCCTTTTTGTCCTTTTCATATTCCTTCTCATTGCGCGTTTGCTTATTCTTCCTACGCTTGCACTTGTATTTCTTTCCTTATTCCCTTTCCTGGACGAATAGGACTCAAAGACTCACATGTAGCTCTTCCCGAGCCACTAAATTTTTTTATCGTTCTAGTGCTGGTTGCACGATGGTAGCGACCTTGTCTTCAAATTCTTTGAGAATTTATTGTATTTGGACAACTTCTTCTAGTACCTCCTCCTCTTTCTTCTGCAAATGCTTGACATGGTCAGAGCTGATATGTTCTAAGGTTATAGCTTCCAACGACTGAGTTATATGTTGGATCTTCTGCTATACAGGATGAAGGAGCCCTATAAATCATTATGATTTTGTCTGTTGTGCTAGAACTTCTTCATTTCTACATTATTCCTTCTCGCATAGAGTCTTTATCTGTTGTTGTAGTTTCTCCAGCTCGAATACCTTGGAAATATTTTTCTTTATTGGAAGCTTCTTCATGTCTTCTTTAACTACTGTGATTTTTAAGTCGACTTGGCACACATAATTTGTGAACTTCCCTATTGTTTCAACTTCTAGGATATATTTGCATGTCACATATATAACTTCGACTGCTTCATTGCATAGTGTCTCTCCCTCCTTAATTTGATCAATAGCTTTAGATGTTATTTTACTGCACTCTTCTAGGACCTCAGGGGGTCCACTTAGTATTTGTTTCGCTTGAATCTCTTCAACCTATTTCTTTAGGTTTATAGAAATCCTCGATAGCGGGGATACATTGGCCGATGCATCTACTTCTTCTTGGAGTAGTTCTGTGGGGAATTTTGTGACTGCACTACTTATGGCTTCTTCCAGGGTAATCCTACTTTGTTCTTGACCTTCAATATATCCCTCCTTCTATCGAAAGAGGTCCTTGCACCTTTCTATATTTTGTGTTTCTTTTTTAGCATGATACAATAGACCATTTTCTCGGATTCTTATTTCTGTTGCAGCCAAATACTGAATATCATATACTTCAAACATTTATAGTTTTTAAAAATATATCAAAAAATGTACCTAACTCATGTAAAATATCATCAAAATCCTGCGTCCCTATTTCCAATGCTTACGCTTTGAACTCTATCTTGAGTGGCGAGAACAATAGTGCTCCTGCTAATGTGTCACTAGGATCAAGATCGTACGTCTCAGCTTCGACTATGCTCTTTACCTCATCAATGCCCTTAGTGAGCTTATTGACATGCACGGTGAGTTTGTTGGTTAATTGCATATGTTGTTTACTTGATTTTTCATCTGGTTTCAGTGGTATTTTCATCTCCCACTACAACAAAATAGCCTTTGGGGGGAATTTTTCCTAACCCCCTCCCAAAAGTTTTTTTAGCTGTTTGGGGGAGGTTCTCAAAACCCTCCCTCAAAATACCGAAAAGTTGGAATTTTGGGGGTGTTTTTTAAACCCCGCCCCCAAAAAAAGTACAATTATTAGGACTTTTGGGAGTGGTTTTCAAATCCCCCTAAAAATTCCAATTCTCAAGACTTTTAAGGGTGGTTTTTAAATCCCCCCCCCCNGGGGGGGGGGGGGATTGAAAGACACCACCCTAAAAGTGCAACGGGACTTTGCGGGGTGGGGTTTGGAAAGACCCCCCAAAAATTCCAACAAAATTTTTTGGGGACAGGGGATTTGGGTTGGAAAGACTATCCCTAAAGGTTTACATGATAGTTTTTAAAGGTGGCAGTATAATTCCGATATTATATGTAGTATAAGTTATAGTAGGATCACTAAAAGAACAACGTCCAAGCATAGAATTAATAGAAAAAATATTTTTAGCTGGGAAAGCAATAGAGATAAAATGCAACAAAATTGTGATAGATATCTTAGTTCAAAGTAAAAATACATCCAAATACATAGTAAACACATCTAGCAGAAGATTGATAAACCCCAAAAACAAAGGGGAAACTCCTCCAAAGATAGGGAACCCCAGAAAATACTTCTTCTAACTGGTAGGGAACTTCTTCCTTGAGTGAAGTGAACTTGGTTAGGTGAAAATGAGTGATGCACCTTTTTATTTATAGTTGAATTTATGTTTTCTTGTTCACTTTAACCATGGAGAACTTGCACACTTAATCTGGTCTGACTTGTCTTTTATGCATAATAATACTTGTTTATTATTATAATTCTAAGTCTGACTTGGTGGGGATACCTCACACAACTACTACATCAACAATCCCTCTCAGCGAGGGAAGAATCATCATACTATAACATTGTGTATGGATATCATTTGTAAATCAAAACTGTCTCTAACATCTCTATATCATAAGAAACCTCTTCCAACACAGTATCAGTCCATCAAGAACTGTCAACAACTCAACCTAGGCCATGGGGGAGTCAATATGCACCAACTCTACCCTATCCATTGGGGAACCTACAAGTAAAAACACAACTTATTCTATCAATGAGTCAACATCTCAACTCAGTATATTGATGGGTCCACATACACCAGCCCAATCCATTCCATTGGAGATCCTACATATAATATGCGATAGTATGCACTAGTTATATGTAGCAGTCTCTCCACCCCAACACAAAGTGTCTTAGAGATATCCTGACTCCATATAAGAGTGTTTAGGAGAATACACTAAATTTTTCCATCACATCACATGATCTCCAACGGATCTCCCAGTCATGAGTCATATATTGTCTGGGAGCATGTGTTTGTTTCTCCATCCCTTCACATAATGTCTGAGAGATCTCCCACTACATCACAAAGTGTGTAGGAGAATTTAGTGGCCTCTACACCCCTTCACAAGGTTTCCAAGAGATACACCCAATCTATCATAGAGTTTTTTGAGAGAATGTTGTGGCCTATCCACCCCTTCACAAGGTGTTCTAGAGATATCCTCACTCCATCACAAAGTGTTTGGGAGAATGCATGGCCTCTCCACCCCTTCATAGGGTGTTTGCGAGATCTTCCAACAACATCATAGAGTGTATGAGAGAATGAAAAGTATCTCCACCCATTCATAGGGTTTCCAAGAGGTCTCCCCACTCGGTCACAAAGCGTCCCAGATAATGTCACTATAAAATCATCCTTTTCTATCAACGAGGGAGTTAACATGGGACTAATATCCCCACTCCATCATAGCCTTACCAAGAAAAGGTATTGTCCCATTTTTATTCATCTAGGGACTCTTCTCCCCACTCTACCATATATTGTTGTGAAAATTCACTGCCCCATTCTGACTAATTTACCCTTATCCAAGTGATGTGACTGATACTGGGAGAATTTTTTCTTGATGTTGCATATATCCATCTTACAAAATGGCACATATGGAACATGTAGGACAAATATTCATTTGCATGGGTAACATGCTGTAGTGATATCCACCATTGATGCACACAAATCATAATAATTTCCATGTAACACATGTACACCAAATATTCCCTTTATAGAGAATGTACTATTTAGTTACATGAAGGAATTTTTTTGGTCAACACCGCTTCCATTGGATCTCAACCTTGATATTTTTTAAGGGTCAAAACATCAACATAGTATGAAATAATTTGATTCATAGTCTCAAAATTGAATGCCTTGGAAAATATTGAAATCCATGTTTTGATTGGCTAACCTTAACAAGCTCATATTTGATCAAATCAAGGACATTATCTCAAATCTATTCTGACAAAGTTAGGCACAAAGCTTCTAAATCTATATTTAAATCTTAAAAATGAATAATATCCAAGGCATTAAAGAAATACAAGAACATGGATTGTTTTTCATAAACCTCTTTAGAGGGTAAATTAAGTTATTTATGGAAGAATATACTCCTAATTTACGATGTTGTTACTCCCTACCACGGTTGCTCGAATCCATGACTAACATGTTTGTATTCATGGTAACCTTCTTTAGGGTCTATCGATTCATGTTAGAATGTAGCTTCAAAAAATTGTATTTGGTGGGACCATCTAAATTACAATGGTTGAAATGGTTATTTGGATCCTTACATTGATTTGTAGTGGTTGTTTTGTTCTTACCCTCTCCTTTCCACATTTTTTTCTCATTGGAAGCATCTTGGTTTCCTTTGTTTCTGGAACCACTTGGTTCTACTTTAGCCATACCCATATTCTCCATATATTGTGCTTGCACACATTGCTCATTAATTGTCATGGGTTCAAATAGAATCACTTGGCTCCATAAATGTCTATTTAGACAGCCCAAATATTTGATGAGTACCTCTCGTTTGTTGGTATATATATCCAAGATAATGGCCATTTTTTTGAACTAGGTAGTGTACTGTTGCACACTCTCCCCTTGATTCGATTAGAACTCATGCCAATAGATTCATAAGTCCTCTTTGTACCAAATATCATAGAAATAGGAAATAATGAGGTTTTTAAACAAATCCCACTTAATTGTTAGGAAATCCCTCCAACCTAAGCATCTGAGTTCGACTCTCCAACCAATTTTGAGAATGGCCCTATACCTTTAGTTGGGCACATGAAATAATTTTCTGAAATTCTAGGTTATGAAAATTGAAAATTCATGTGAGACTTGGGATATAGTAATCTCATTGTGGCTATGATGGTCTAGCCTTGGATCTCTATTTCAGAATGTAATTATGAAACAACTATTTTTTATAAAAAAAATTCTTATATTCCTGGAAAAAAACATTTCTTCATAGATGTGCGAGAATCCTTTCTTTAGTAGCACAAATTCAATGTACATTGGAATGAGAAAAATATCTTGCACCTGTACCAATCCCTTCATCAAATTAATAATAAGCATATATTCACTCATCAAATGAATCTTCTGAACTTTTTTTCCAACAACCTAAGCTAATATCAATTTTAGAGCTAGCATTTCTTCTTTGTTATTGGTACCCTACAAATTTGTGCCATTAAATTTATAAAATGTGACTTTAAAAAGTTTAGACTACCACCTATGCCTCCCAAAAAAAGGCTCCACTTGGGTTGTCCCATCGAGATAATCCCATGGCACAAATTTTTCAATAATTTATTGGACCACCGATGTTTTTATTTTCAATAATGGCTTTTGTTTAAAGGTTTCTATGATGCTTAGGGTTTATGTTGCCATCAATTGTGAGATGTTGAACTTTTTTTCTCAATTTTTATTAGTAATGAAACCCACTAGGGAAGAATGTCACAATGGATAGTACAAGATATATAAAATATTTTGGGGAGGTTTAATATGGACTAACGAGGGGCATAGTCTACCATAAGACGTTAAACTTACCATCAAATAGTTCACCATTCTTTTCCATCCATATACCCTAGGTAAATAGTAAAGGTAAATCTCTATAATTCTTCAATTTTATGTTCTCACACACAAATTTTAAGCAGACATTCATAAAGACCCCAAATCATAATCTTTCAATACAAATACCTCTTTCTAATTATACCCATACAACAATAACAAAAATAGCTGAATATAAAAATGACATGTGATTTCTTTGCTTACCTTACATATTGGACACTTTCTAGATTTTACTCTACATATAATCCCAAATAAGAACTATATTACTGAGCATTAGACACATAAAAATCATGGTCTTCATCACGCACTTAGATATCCAAATTCTTGAGTACCACCCACAAAAATCCTACTCAACCTTTGCTTCCGTTAACATTTTTCTACACAATTCGTAGACTATGTTTTATCACAAATTTGTCTGATAGTAGCATAAACAAATACATATGAATTATAAAAACTAAGGACATCGTACTATGGTACTTGTACTTGTATGGAGCTCTCTAACTCTTTTTGGTTAGATAAATTCTAGTTAAAAGGAGGGACCCAAGATGGGGAAAAGTGGGGTTGAACATGATAACCATGACATAAACATCCAAAAAAACAACACTTACAAAATCTTGTTAATGTTTCTTTTGTCAATCCTTTTTCAGTTGGCCTTAGTCAATAAAAGCAATGGAAATATTGTGAACTTTACGAAATATATGTTTTTGATGTAATTATTGGGGGTAAGATCAATAATTGTGTGCACGAGGATCATGAATTGATAGGTCCATTCCATAGTTTCCATAAAAAAAATTTACTATTTTCTTCATTCTCTCCTCAAACAACATTTGCAGTCTGAACTGTCCTCGACTCAGCATATCACTTCCTTCTTTCTAGTGCTCCCCTCCTCTAGGGGCTTCTAGAGATCAACAAAGGATGACACTGCTTCTGACCATAGACCAGCTCTATGTCCTCCAAATGCCATCGATGTTGCTAGTCTCAACCACATCCCAAAAGTCAGTTGTATGCATCAAAATCACAATAATATCCTCCCCACTCACGACGTTGAGACACTACCAATCATAGCTCCCCTTCTAGTTCATATAGTTCTTTCAGACATATTACTATTTCAAGCTTTCCTCATTCAGCTTCGAATATTAGTAGAGACACTTCCAGTGTGTACCATCACATACTCGCTATTTTGGATCATAGATCCCATATCCACTCTCCTTGTATATTTTTTTCCCTATTTAGACAATGTGTAACAACCTAGGAGTTGACATATATCCCATAATACATAAATGAAAATATTTTTGATGATGACTTCTATGTACAACATGGGATAACACGGATGCATTATCCCTCTGTGTTAGGATCTAACAAGGACAAAATTACATGATGGGATAATTATAGGTCTCATCGATGAATAGAGTGAGAGAGGGTCCATATTGTAAAGAATAAACCTTAGGTAGTTCTTCAGCTTCACTATATCCAATAATCAATAGGAAGGTTTACTGCTAGTTTGATTTCCTCTTGGATGATATGTCCGGTTCTTAATTTTGTTATATCTTGAGATGAAAATATTAGATATATTGTAATTCATATTTAGACTCCATCATTCTCTGAATACCCCCCAAGAGGTTCCAATTTCAAGAAGTGATAGATATATCTAGATTGAATACAACCTAGTTTTAGTCTCCAAATATTTGAAGGTATCTAACACATTGCTCCAACACAAAAAACATGAATATTTTTGCGAAACTAAACTCTACTATGTTGTTCATAATAACATAAAAAAAACATTAAAAATAATTTATATGAATTTAATAAAAGTAGAATTATGTGTAATCACAAACAACTAGATTATGTCACTAACACCTAAATTACATCATATAACAACACCAAAAAAACCAAAAGGTTTTTCCTTTCCCACCACTAAATTTGAAATTACACTAACATTCTCATGCTTCTTTACTTGACCATAGTACCTTAAATATTATTATTATATATTTATAAACTAAAACAACAAAAAGACACACACACACACACACACACATAGACACATAAAAGAAACCATCAAGATAAACAAACAACAGTATGCATTTTAGAAGCCATAAGTTTCTAAGATAAGGGTTTTAGCTCCACAAGAAACCATCAAAATAAAAAAACAAAAGGTTTTCGTGCCACAAAGTTTTTGAAAGTTTGAAAACAAGCTATGGTACATGAATGGGGGTTTGATCCATCCTTCCAACCACCGCATGTGGAAAAGATAGCAACAAGGTCCGAGAGAGCCAAGAATGGGCTATGCAGAAACTCTTGTTGTAGAGGTGTCCAAATCGTCTTATGGAAAGAGGTAAATTAGAGCATTCCTGCAAAGAAATGGTTGAAACCCCTTTCAAATACAAATTTTAGTACTGCAAATGATATTTTGGAAGCTGAACCTACAAAATGGATAGCTGACAGTACATGTTCAAATTTTAAGCTTTGATTCATGGTTCTCAGTGTGTTCCAATAGTATTGTATAGTAATAAGTTTGGGCCATGCCTTCATGTTTCTTTTCATTTTCCTTGTTAAAAAATATTGTGCCATGCCTTCTCCGATGATTAGGGATGGGGTGTTGTCGCATCTCTCTACAGTCATAGGTTCTTGGTTTAGCGAGGGCCAAAAGTGGTGTACTTCTTGTTTAAGTTCTCATCCTGTAGTTTTATTACTCTTGATAGCAGGTTCCTCATGCTTCCCATGTGCTTTGTTCGTCAGAAATGGTGTTATCATCATGTTGATGTGATATGGTTTCTATTATTTTCACTATGTTCTAGTTTCACATTTCTAGTTGTTTTCATTAGTTTTGATAATCAATAAAAATCATTCATTGCATTTGTTTTATTATACTACATAGACTTCCATGGAAAACATCCTCTTGAATCTTGTATATTGTATATCAAATAAATATCAGTTTTTATTATAATAAAATCTACGTAGTATTCAATTTCAAATCTAACTGAACTCTAAAAATAGAGATAGTTACAACTGATTTGCTTCTTTTTAGGAACTACAATGGTGAAAAGCAGGCTTCAAATCCCCACCCGCATATCTCAAATGGTGATAGATGTGTGAATTATGAGAGAGGGTTTTGTAACTAACCATGTTACCGTCAACACCCATGTCTTCATTTTTTAAGATGCACCTCCAGATCTTTGGAATCATATTTTGAAGTTGATGACTCAGAAAGTAAATAGAAATTATGGAACATATCCCTGTGAATATTACTTAAATTCTTGAAAACCATAATACCTATGTAACAACTAAGAGAGGTTTTGTGAATACTGGCCTGTTTTGAAGAAAATCCTCTCTGCTTTTCTTAAAATTCATCTTGATTTGGTGGAAACAACTCTTTTAAATTAATGACTAAATTAATCATTTTCATTAAAAAATATGCTATGTTGCTTCTATTGATATCTAATACTTTGTTTGTTGTTCTTCATGTTCAATATGGAACATTTGTTGATGACGATCTTTTGATTGTATAATATCCTTGAGTGTTCTTTCTAGTTTATTTGTAAACTAGATTTCACACTATGTCTTAAGCTAATAAATCCTTGAAATATTTTTCTCGGTACTTTTAATGTATGTACTAAGTGTTATTCACATCAATTCAAATGTACTTACTCATATTGTATTTCAAGCCTTCCCAGATTCATTCCTAAATGTAGAATCCATTTACTATTAGGGTTTATGCCAAAACATGCTCCTAGGGACCATCCTCGTTCTTTAAAAATTCTATAAACTTCACACCCTCATACTACCCAAAAATGATATAAGTGATGACATCCCTTCCTGATAGGACAACTTTTCAAGACTATGCTTGCTTCATTTATCTATGAATGTCCAATATCTGGGATACTTGGATCTATCAAACAACGATGTCACAAAAACCCTTCCTCAATCATTGACTATATATATTATATATTTTTTAATCTCTCTAATAATATCCTATGACTATCCATACTATTATCATACCTTAATAACATTGGTCTAGAAACTCTTGATTTGTCCCATAATAATCTAATCTTTGACGTCATCCTTGAATGGATTACATAATTCATTTTCTTAGTGGATCTGTGGTTGGCTGGTTGTGGTATTTCAATGAGATTCAATGACTAAGACAATACTTCTCCTTCTCTTTATACATCTCTCTATCTGTCCAACGACGCCATCACATGGGACATCGATAATCTATTCTATAACATGGGTGCGTGAAAATATGTGAATCTACCTAGTAATCATTTGTGCGAGAGCATTCCATCATCCTTTGGAATTTTATCTTGTACCATATTCTTCTCATTTTTTGTTTAAATTTTTGGATGTACTATAAATCATGGCATCATGAAATGTAAATATTATTGTATCTTTCTTTGCAAATCTAACTATCAAAAAATTTATAAAATGTAGGTAGTCTATCCATTTGCACAATAGAAGAATATCTATGATCAACTTGTCATTCCAATACTAAATCAAGTATATTTAGTTTGTTGCAACCAATTAGAATACCACTTTCTCAGATAAATGTGGCCTTATCACATCTTAGTTGTTTGAGGAATACTTGTACAATTTAACATATCAGAAGACCAAATTATGCTACCATTCCTTTAGATAGTGGCCTTATGTATGTCAACAAAGTCATAGAGTGAGATAAAAGAGTTGATCTAGTTTGATGTTTAAAAAATGCAATACACATGACTCCCTTTTCCATTTCCATGTCCCATGTCTTTGGAATCCTTGACCTATTTCAAGATTTTATCTGTATCCAACTCAGTTAATTTGTGATGTCCTAGAGACATATAAATCAACCTTATCTTTATGATAGAGGAAACAAATATGGAAATGTTATTTCTAGTGGGATGGTTGTATCATTGCAATGTCTAGAGGATGTATTCCAGTGTACAAATAAGAATATCACTGGTAAATCTATAGTGAGGATAAACAAGAAGATGATTCACTGCTAATGACCACAAATAAATATCCTAAATGTATTGTTTTCTAGTTACACATGCAAGATCTAATTGTTGTGTTTCTAGTTTACATGAGAATCAAGTACAAATAAATATTCGAAAAAGGGACAATGAAGTAAAATATGAGATAGTTAAGCCACATAATTGAATTTATACATGAATTATAATATATTTCCATACTTTAAATTTCTACTGAACTATAACATACAACCTCTAATGCCTCTAAAAAATTGTGCTAACCCTTCTAATAAATCATTGGTCTCACCTTCTATGTTTTTAATCATTGTTGGGCATTTCCTCTTAGCTTGAGACAATACATTGTCTTTTGATAATGTTGATAGATCCCCTTTGATAAATTGTTTTATCCCGAAAGTACTAGATGTGGAATTATTCTCTGGCCATCCCATGAATATTTTTTTGGGGTATATCCTTGCACTGAATAAATATTTCGAAAGTAATCTATTCCTCAAATAACATTTGAAGATAAAGCCACTTAATACGATTTACAGTTTAAGATATAATATGGTAAACTTTAACTTTGACCCTCCATTGCCAACATCAGCATAGTTATCAAAAAGTGGTTGAGTAAATTTAGAGGAAGCAAAGTGATTACTTCAATTTAATGCAATGTGAGACTTTGACTTGTTTGATTGTGTTTGACAATAATCTTATAATAATACTGTTTTTTAGAAGGAACCTTCTCATTCCCGAGAAAGGCACTAAATCTGTTCTCCTCTCCATTATTTTTGTAGTCTTTCAAATGTTGGTCATAGTTATATTTGCAACAATGGGGTCTGTATTGTGGTCTTCCAAATACGATGGATTTGGAATCAAGTGAAGAAGGTAAAATAAGCTCGCAGTGAAAATCGATTGGAGGGACACTTAGTAGGGATACAGAAGCAACAATTTCTGGTGATACTTAGTGACAATACAAAAGCAACAATTTCAAGGGACACTTTTGAAGGAATGCTAGAGATGTTGTATAGGACATAGGAAAGTATTTCCATAGGATCGTGTCATGCTATTGAATGTGAAAAAAATAGCCTTGCTGGTGAGGTAAGCTTGAGATCTATTATTTTCCAATATGGTAAACAAGCAACTCATTTTATTTTTACTTACTATCATTTGTTTACTTTTAGAAAATTAATGATGAAAATTGTAAGGATTAGAGTGAAGAATGAATATATTGCATGTGGATGATTTCTTCATTCATAGTGACTTATGAGAATCCTATACATTGGGTATTTTTGCTTGCATTAACTTTTTTGTCAATGTCTTTTTAGTTAGAACTTGAAACCTCTTACATATGGATGTGGATACTATGTCGAAAGACCAAACTGGTGTCTTCAGCAAGATGCATATAGTATCCATGTCCATTCTCTACTACCCAATGGTCTCTTGTTGGACATGGGATTTACCTATCTTCCCTGGAATAAATTCTCTTATATTCATTATTTGTGCAGACATATTTTTTACATAGTCATATTTTATTTTTCTTTAAATCTGCAGCCATGTCTTTTTCAGTTGTGAAGACTAGAATAAAGATGTGAGACCATGGATAGATAGCCAGATCACCAAAGAACATACCCATGCCTTTGGATTAATTTGTTGCCTCAAGGAAAACAATTGTTGGTCATTTGAAGATAGCCTTCTATAAATGGTTTTAACACTCACTCCTCCCCATGCAACTTGGTACTTGAGCTACAAATTTGAAGACTTTGATATGGTGGGTGTATTGTTAGCTTTCCAAATTATCTCTTAGTGTTGAGCTCGAGCTCGGCCCCAATACCTTTTTACAAAAACAAAAATTTGGTCATATTTTTAATAAAAAATAAACTTTGGCCCAAATAAATAAAACCACTTTATTTCAAGGATTTCATTTATTTTGAAGAGGAAAACATTTATTTTCTCCAACTTGGAAAATCTGTATCTCACACGTGTGTTCATCGGAATAATATCTGATATTATGTATAAAGGGATAGATCATCAAAGAATATACTCATACTTTCTAATATATTTAATTGGCACACACAGAGCCTCCAGTGGGCATTTCAAAATGACTTCTCAACTAATTTTTTTCACACTACTACATTTCGATCCAAAATCCAACGGAAAAATCCGACGGTGCCTCTAATTGGTCTATGGATTTTTGGTTTTGAAGTGATGATGTGGTTGAGGAAGAAGTGGGTGGTCATAAGAGAAGTGTTGACAAATGTTAACATTGCTTAAACCATTTGATAAATTAGGTAACGACCAATAATGTACTTGTGGTCACAATTTGATATAGGGTGACATTCCATAATGTTGATCCCTTAGTTGAAAAGAATGTTAATAATGATAATGCAGGGATATGGAGGAGTAGATTGTGCTTAGGTTTTAGGGGTTAGAATTTGACAATTCTTGCATAGATTAATCTCATGAATGTAGTGATGTGAAAATAAAGCCAACAAATATCCCACATAAATGATCTTTTGGGTGATGGCCATTCTTGATAAATGGTCATTGTAAGCATCCCATGAAATCTATTGAGAACTTGTTTGACCTCTTTCTGAGTTAGGAATTGACATACTATGATGTCAACTCCTCATTGATACATGTTTCCTTTAAGGAGGAGGTAACATGGACACCAATGATGATTGTCTTGATGGTCATCTTGAGAGAGATGTGGATCAAAGCTCAGTGTGTAAAGGTAGTTCAAGATAATGTCATAACATGGGTCGTTCTATGCTATAACAAAAATATGCTTGTCAGGAGCAATACTATTGAGTGGTCATTGGATTCCATGGGTAGGGAAGTCAGTGATGAAATCGATGAGGGACAAAGATTTCTTATGTTTACATGTATAATTGAATAATTGTGTTCCTTCCTCTAATATTTCCAAATGGATAAGATTCTAGGGTCATATGGGTGACCAACTAAGTTTTATGTGGATTCGACTTCTTAGAAATAATTGGTGATGATATATTAAAGGTGGAGGAGGAAGTTTAGATGACTAGGACGATGCATACTAGTTTAAATTCAATATTCCTAGAATCCATCCCAAAGGTGGATTAGGGCCTGTGAAATTCAAATATTTCATACCATTATCACTTTGAATTTGCATATATAAGATAATTTCAAAGGTGATAGTTGTTCACCTCAAGCCTCTTATTTCAATGGTGATATCTATGAAATAGTTTGTGTTCCCCAAGGTAAGATTGATTCGCAAGGCTATCAACTCATACTTGGAATGTATGCACTTGATTAATACCTCTCATATTCTTGTGACTATCATTAAATTATTATTTCTAAATATTATGATTGAATATATTGGCTTTATCCAATACTCCTTATACTCCAAGTGGCATTTATTCTAGATATTGTAAAATGGATAATGGGTTGAATGAATTGTTGGATAGGATCGCCTGCTTGAACATGTTAGTCCCAGTGAAAGTATCATTCTCAAGAAGTAGTAGTACAAGGGATGGACCTAGCCTAGGGTCGTCTCTCTCACGCTAGTCATCTAGTTTCAGTTTCATTCAGGCAGGTCAGGCTGTTCCAGTTTTAGGTGTATCAATGAGGGTCAACAAGACAAGCCAAGACCCGTATGCCAGGTTGTTGTCTCAGATTCATTCTGCAAAAAACCCTAGTTGGAGTGGAAAGTGCCTATGCTACATGACATATGTGTGACAACAAGGATGATGCTTGTTGAGGGGTGATTTGAAATGCAACTGAGGGTTTGGAGACCTGGAGTTATTGTCTGGATCTGCACGTTGATAAAACGATCCGGGTTTTCCTCTCTATCTCTGTTTGATATATTAAATATATTTTATTTATTGTATTGCTCATATGATAATACTTGTGGGTTTGCTTACTGAATCCATATGATGTTGACACCATTAATAAAATTAATTTGGCATTAGTCTTTGAGGGAAACCCCATTTTGTTTCTCTTGCTCTGTGGGCTATACTTAAACTTCTGGACTGAAACCTTGGAGGTAAAAATTACAATTAAGTTTCAGTAAAATGGTTTGTGTTCATTGCAAACAATCTTGGGTTTTGAACCTCCGGCGTTATTCACAGATGCACAAGTTACTAACACAACCCTAAAAAATCTACAATATTTTGCTAAAAAGAGAGTAAGAGGTGGGTTCTGCTGTAGAAAAGGGCATAGATATGAAAAAAAATCCCCTTAAATCCGATGAAAAAACAAAAAAAAATGCCAAAGCAGGAGCGCACCGGTGAAAGAAAGGGTAAAAACCCTAGAACCTGTTTGCTGTTGAAATAGGAGTGCTAAAACCCTATTTTAAGACCTGAAACAGTCCTGAAACAATGCTAGACAAAGAAAGAAGAGTACACGCTAGAACTGATACCTTGTTGATATCAGAAGATAATGGGATTGACTTTGAAATATCGAATAATCCCTAATCCAGCCAATCAAAATTACAACATAAATGAAACATCACTTAAACGATGAACGAGAGAGAGATTGCATACCAAACCACATGAACAAGAGAAGCACTATGCCAAGAGGGTGACTAGGTAGATTTAGTCAAATATATAGAAATACAATAAATTGGGTTAATTACTCATATGTAGGTTTCTCAAAATCCACCAATACATCAGAGGGTTTGCATGTGGCCTTAAGTGAAGATTAAACATAATCTCAACATGAACAATTCACTGATGATATATAAATAAGCCATTCAGTGCTATGCATGCATGTGCATTGGCCCTCCTCTGGTGCTATCTATGCACCTATGTTTTCCCTTCATCTGCAGAAGCGTTGGCATTTTTATGGCCCTTGCAAGTGTGTTGGACCTCTTGGAAAAAGGGAAATTTGTAGGGTTAGGGGCTTTTTGCAGGGCAATGTTTTACACGTTCCATCCTTCCTTCAAAAGGGTAACAACAGGACTTGCATGGGCCTTCCTTTGCATCTTTGATCTCTTTCCTTGCTTGCATTGGCCAACCTTTGTGTTTCTCTCTTTCCTTACCGGCATGAGCCTTCCTTTCACGGGCCTTCCTTGCAGGAGAACAAATTTAATAGGATGTTTGAGAAATTTTAATTCAATCTTTTAAAAATTGCCTAAAATTTGAACATAATGTCAAAATATGCTGAAGTTGATGACAGAGGGGTTAATAATTTGGTACTTATATTCCATGATTAAGGAGATGGATAACTCTGATATTGACTGAGATCAGCTCTTTATATTGTTAAAGGGTGGTAATATCGACCAAGTATCCTCTAATCAGGAGGGTTGCGAGAGGAGTATATGCACATAACGATAAGAAACAAAGACCTTAACAAATTGATTGTACATGCTGTAGTTTTGTTCAAATCAACAACTTATCCATGGACATTAATATATTTTTGTATTTTTCTCAATCTTGTCCTTATACGGTGCTGCTTCATCTGCATTATATGTTTGAAATGTCATCAAAACTAAATTAAAGCTTAATTATATTATTTCTGATTCTTAGATGAATCAAACATGCAATGCTCCCTAGCAATTTTCATGTGCTTACATACCATTGCTCGTAATTTTGCAGATTATGTACTAGAGGGAAGTGAGGGCACACCATTTGCAGGTAAGGCCTTAGATATTACATGAAACAATCCAAACTATAAAACGTCTGTGATTTTAGGATACAAAATTGGAGTTGGGTGGGATTTTGTTTAGTGGACACCTATTTCCTATGGAGCTTGGTTCCTATACTTGCATCTATAGATTCCCATCTAGGATATGGACAAATGAACAGTTGCATAAGATTTCTGGGTTTCTAGAAAGTGGGCATCTTAGACATTAGGAATTTTACATTCAACTTTTACCTTAGTGTCTAGCTGTATATATATATATATATTTGTTTTTGAAGCCAATCCTTCTTGCGATATTTTTTTTTTTGAAGCCAATCCTTTCATCTGCAAAATTTAGGATTATAGGAAAAGCAACTTCAATATCATGTTAGACATCCACTATTCATAATCATGTCCAGAGAGAGAGGTGCATATGTAAGAATAATTTCTTCTACCAGCAAGGATAGCATTTCAATTAAACAAATCAAATGAAAGTATATAGAGGGAAATTAAACTCCACATCTTTAGAAAAATGTCATTTCAAGACTTTATAGATGACAATATATCATATTAAAGGAAAGTACAATACGAGTGTGACTGACAAAAATTTAATAAGATGGCATATTCCAAATGAGAAATATCATGGTTAGAACTTGTAGTTACATGTTTGTAGTTTCAGTATTGCACTTGAGAGATTTTCATAGCAGCTGTCAGTGGAGATATATTTTGCACTAATGGATGCATAACAAAAAGAGGAATAACTGTTTATCCATTAATTAGTTAATATGCTTACTATAATTTAGTTATACTGCATGCATTTTTCCTATTATATCCTTGCCTATATTAACTGTCTCCATCTCTAAATTTTCTCTCTTCATGTTCTCCAACTCTTGACACTTATCAGTATTGTCCAAATATATTTTATTGATGTATTATTAGTGTGATGAACAAACAAGCATCAAAATAAATGTCTGAGAATCTTGGTATATTACTTGAAATTGTTGATGCCAAGATACTTGAAACACCCCAATGGTAAAATTGCTGACATGTTCTCTCAATAAACAGGATATAGTTTTCAGATTATAATCACCACTATTTGACATGGCATATCCCAAAGGCATTGTTGTTAGCATCTACTTATCTAAAAAGCTTCTCTTATCATGTCATGAAAAATATTCTTTTTATAGAGAAAAACCACATGTGATGATTTACAAATGTATTCTCATAACTCTTAACCAACAACTTTCAGTTACCAAATAAACTGAAACCATTACAAACAATTAGTAATTTTTTCTTTATATCACGTTATGCTCAATAAACATTTTTGTCACAGATTTTATTTTCTTGTGGTCTTCTAACTTTAAATATTTTATTGTTGGAATCAAATATGTCAACTCTATTAGCCCTACTCTCATTGGATTTATGTACCTTATAGGTCAAAAAACTGAGGGATTCTATGCTCAATGTTTGATGGGGCTTAGTGTTGTTTTTTGGCTTGCTGAAAGGCTAGGGGAACTATATGTTATTGATTGTTTATATGGGTTATTGTTAAGATGTTGACATTGAGGGAAAAGTGCAACAGGGAAATGACACTAAAAATATCAACAGTAGCATAATGAATGTGGATGGTTCAATGGTGGGGGTAGTATTGTTGAGTGGGTGAAAGGTAGCAACCTTAACTGTGTGGAGGGGTTGCATGGTCAACCGTAAATTTATGAGGGCCATTTGAGAAACATAGAGGTTTTGGAAGGGCTACAAAAAAATACAAGAGATGTTTAGTTGGTTAGGAACTTAGGACAGCTAGCATTGGTTGTAAGAGACATGGCAAATAATAGATGTTGTCACTGCTTCACAGGTGAGGGAAGAATTTGTCTGAGTGACATCAGCTATGAGGCAAACATTATGCACATTCTATATTGACATTGTTGTTTTATAAGAAGCATTAACCTATCACTGTCAGCTTGATCACATCATAAATGGTAAACCATCTAAACTGCTGGTCCAATCTTCTCTTCAAAGTCTGAATTTGTTAGGCTGTCTCTGAATATACCCATGCCTGGAAATGCTTACTACTGTTTGAAAATGAAAGTGTACTCAGATTTTCCCTATGTATTTTTACTCTCATCAAAACAAGTGTCCCATAAGAGAATATCTCACCATAACACTCTCATAAGCTGACCATGTGACCATGTCATTTATGCTGTTCCAGTGAAAAAATTTCACTTGAACACCCATGCAATATGGGGGATAGAAAGTTCATTCCACAAATTACGGATCTGAAAGGTGAGAAACAATAATTTAAGATGGTCTTCATGTGTTCAGCAAGGGATTATTCCATGTAGAGATTCAATATAGTTTTGCTCGTGTTTCAATGCATTTTGAATCTTGATATCGGTTCTATGAAACTTATTGAATGGCCGTTCTGTATTAGAAAAATGACACTGACATTGATGTAGACAACAATTATCACTTTGCAAAGCTTGGTAACACTCCAAATCAACTGCTTGTACTTTGCATTCATTATCTTCAGCTTTCACCAAAGGTGATGTAAAACTGAAAAAAGCTTCCTTAAAACTGATTTTAGGAATTTGTGTCTCACCACAAAAATGATTGCATGCATGTTCAGTATTGGTGTAAGTATTTGAAAAGCCCACATTGCTTGACAAGAGACTATGGTTCTACACTGCTACAATAGAACCTTGTCAATTATAACATTACAGGAAATATACCATTATTATAATTTATTGCCCATCCCTGGCTTTGATGATAATATTCCCAGACTTCAACAGTTAAACATGGTAACCAATTTTGCCATAATTCCATACTGATTGAAGTGTTGTTACAACAGTTATTGGATAATCACTATGACCTGTCTCACCTGAATGCTTCTGATTTCTTTCTTGAGATATGACATTTTTAATATGTGACTTAAAATTGTGAGTGCCTGAAGCCTTCTTATTGTTGGTGCCGGTGGTGAGGCAAATTTGTTGATGCTTCATGCTGCACCATCCCCTAAATTGTAATCCAGCAAAATCTCCCAGGATAAGTATAGTTCCTCATTGGTCTTCCATTTGAATTGTCACTTAACCATATCACCTATTGCTTCAAGTTGCTTCAGAGAGGAGTTTGAATTTTTTTGGTAGGAGAAACAAATCTTTTGATCCCTTTTATCAGGGCTTATCCAACTTCTGCCCAGGATAATTATTTTATGTTTATTACGTGCTTTTCAATTGAGCACATCATATTTTTTAGCTTGTGCTTTACAGTACAGGAAATCATTAATATAGGAAGACATCGTAACCTTGAGCAACTATGAGCAACTATGAAGATTCCTGTAATTTCCAAAGATTGGCCTAGATTTGTTTCTCATGGTTGGATGCATTTCCATGACTGAATTTTCCCTTGGGAACTTCTATCGCAATTCCAAGGGAAATTTCCAGCATTTTGTCTTGGTATGGCCATCTATACTACAATAATTGCAAATAGCAATGATTTTCACCATTGTCCTTCGACTGAGCAGCTTTGTAGGTCATCCTCCTGTCATGTTGTTTGGCACCATACTTTGTGTTTCCTATTGCTCCATTCTGTGCTAGTTTTCTATCCCTTCTTAAAGGGATCATCAAGTTTCTTTCCCTCAAAGAGGGCTAGTTTCCTTTTGATTTAGCCATACAAGGATCCTTGGTGTTTCATCAATAAGTGCTGATCTTCCAGCTGGAGGCTTAACATAATGGATTGCTTCTTGAATTTGGCGGTATAGTCTTGGACATTTTGACCATCGCTTTGGTAGAATTATTTACTATTGCCATTCAATCAGTTGATCCTCTTAATAGCCAATGGGATAAAACTGTTTTTTCAGGAGTGCTTCGAACTCCTCCTAAGAAGCCAATGGAGATTTATTTTGCTATTTTAAGGGCTACATGTAGCTCTCCCACCATAATAATGCATGGGTACTATTTTTCAGCATAGGAAAGTATGCTTTTTTCTTGTCTTTGTATCCTTGGATACTGAAATATCAAATATACCTCTATTTTCCTAAACAAATCATTGAGATTTTCAGCACTAACTCATTGCTTTGCTAAACAACCAGCTGACAACAACCAATTTTCACTCTCTTCATTGTTGAGTGAATCGAGCTCTCTCCTTTTTGTTAGGGTGGAGGTAACTTCACAGAAGAAAAGAATGCGGACTCAATGCTTTGCAAAATAGTCAGTTGACAATAACCATTTTTCACTCACCTCTTCATTATTGAGTGAATCGAGTTCTCTCCTTTGTGTGAGGGTGGTGAATGCCCTCTCAACTGTTGCGTGAAACGATGAATTCTAGTTGGAGACTTGCGTGAGGTTCTCAACTTTTGCATCTCTGTGTGAGGCTCTTAGTATTTTTCATCTCCACTGTAACCTCCATCAATTGAAGGAAACCTTGATACACTTGCTGCAACGTAAAGGATACTGAAGCGCTGAGATTGATATCCGTATCTGTTGGGCTGAGATAGGGAAATATCGCCCATCGGATAGTAAGATCTATTGTTGCTTTCATAACAGCACAGTCTTGAAAATTAATTCTTTCATGTCAATGGAATTGGCGTGGAAGGACGAAGCCAATGTGTAGGAGAGACGTAGATCTCGAGCCACAGTGGTCTGGCCTGAAGAAGATAACTTAGATAACAGACATAGGGCTTGTTTCAATGTGTCTTGGTGATTGATCTCTCGAACATGGAGTTGGTCGAGTGTCGAGGTTTACCTTAAACCCTAAGTTGGTGTGACCTTTGTGTTAATACTACGTGGAGAATCCCTTGAGTTTCCTCTATGTGGAGATTGAGATGGTATCCCGTGAAGTTGCAAATAAAGCTATACTTACATGAGCTATCATCCACAAAACCTAATCCACAGGATCGTGTCTTGTGAGGTGTCAATAGGTATGTATGTGGATTTGCAGGTCAGAGACCTAAAACTCCTGGTGGCTTCGGCTTAATCTGGTTACCACTTACTCTTTTTTTTTTGCTTTTCACCCTCTTGGGGATCTTTAGGGGTTACAAGCGTTTCGTCAATTGAGATATGCTAGAATCATCAGATTTTGTGAAGGATGATACTCTGAAAATATGTTGTACAGTTGGGGTTGTGGTTTCTGCTATTCAAGGCCCCAGATTGCACTATATTCACATCCCTGAATCAAACTTGGGTCAACAATTTGGGGAACTTCTTGAAGATGTTGAAAATGCGGATGTCACATTTGATGTATCAGGGGAAAAATTTCATGCCCATAGAGTTGTTCTGGCATCACGTTCCCCTGTATTTAAATCCATGTTTTTTGAGTCCTCTAGGGAGTGGAATGACAAAGAAATTAGCATCGAAGGCACAAGGCCAGAGGTATTTAAGGTGAGCTTTCATTCTTCCTATGATTATGGAATTGTGCTTTCTCTTTATTTTAATTTTAGAAGATTGGGTATTTGCCTTGAGCTTGTAATTTTTTTCCTTTAAAGGAATTCTTGGATGAATGGAAATTATTTCGCATTATATGTATATACTATAGTGTATGGGAAAGGCTTATGTTTGCAGGTTATGCAGAAACTTGTGGAAATTATTTGCTGCATTAAATGCATTTATTGTAGTCTACGGAAGAGGCTTATGTTTGCAGGTTATTTAGAAACTTGTGTAGTTCTTGTTTGGTCTTTGCTGATGGTTGAACACAAATTATTTTTTTCTTTTGTTCTTATTGGCTAACTTATTATAGATTAGAATGGAACAGAGCTTAATTTAAAGTTTTCCATGGCTAGGACTTTATTTATCCACTTGATTATATTATTCTAGGTAATTGGGATTAAAGGGATGGCATAACAGCTGAGTTATCTTGAAATACGGTAAAACATCTGCCTTTTCTGTAGCAGCAGATATAAAATGAGATATTCAGACATAGGACCTTTCTGTGGCACTTCTCTACTCTTGGTACTATGTTGTCCTCGTGTAAGTAGATTTCAAATTAAATGTATTTATTCTCTAGGGATAATGTCAAGAAAACATACATATTTTAAGGGTACAATGGAATTTAAAATTTAAAGGCAAATTTTCTAAGACTTTTTTGACCTGCTATATAATCTTGGAAATTTGGGATGAATGTCCTAATGTTCAACATTGCCCAAGCAAACCAAATGATTGTATGAGTATATTTTTGAGAAAATGGTAAAAAAATGGCCAATTCACGAAAATTATTCCGTAATGATTTTGCTGGATTATCTCTGTAACATTTCTGTATTTTCATAGGTTATAATGACCCTTGTTGCTTCAGATATTTAGATTAAATGAATGGTACTTTCCACTTAATTGGATTTTTGTCTGGTTATTTGATTATACTCTTGAGCATAAGTTATAAATTATTAGTCAAATGCAAGGTATCTTTCAAAATGCTTGTTGAAACTTTGAAATACCATGTGATTAGCAACTTGTTTCTCACTTATACTTCATCGATAACTCAGCTGGATTGTTTTCTAGCCAACCTTATGCTAGACAGATTCATTCTATCTAGAAGAATGATATGATCCAACATCAGAAATTTGTTGCTTGCAAACTATCTAGTAAAACTCTGATATTGGTTTAATAATCATGGACCTTGGCCCGTCTCTAAAATCACTTCAGGCTAATGCTTCATGAATCATTTTTGTATTGACCAGCAGAAACAAAAAAATATAGTACAATAGGAAAACAATTTCAGATTAGGAAATTTGGCTTTTCGTTTGACTTCTTATCTGTTTGTGCTCTGTCTCTGTCTCTGCAATTAAGACTCAGCACCATTCTTTTGTCTGAAATTCAACATGTTTTTTCCAATTACTAGCTTTAGTTGGAACAGTTGAGCTTTCTACTCTTGGCAGTGAATTTTCCTTTTTGGAATACTTACAGTTCTAAAAGTTGCAGACTTGTAATGACTGAGAAGATGGAAATTACACTTTTACTTTATCTATGTTTTGGATAAGGATAGTTTGTGCAAGGTTTCAAATAGGATATAGATTTTGCTTCAAAACGAGCATTTAGCAACTATTTGGAGATCAAGCTTTAGTATCTCCAGTGTGTTTTGATCAAGAATGGTATGCCCCCCACTAAGTGGAACCTAGTAGAGTGCCCACTTATTGTTATATTTACATAAGCACAAATACTAATGGTGTTTTTTAGTAATGATCCAAAAGATAATGTTCTGTACAAGAGAATTCAAATACTTTAGGTGCTAAGGTTTGTTCTTCCATGATTTTCACTGAACAACAACTCTGAAGCTATAGACATTTAGACAAGGTACTAAATAAAATATCATCCAAGTGTCAGGAACAGCTAAAAATATGGCCATCCAAACTTAGCTACTTGGTTGTGGAAGTAGCCTTAGTCATACAACATCATTAGATTTCTTGCAGTGATTAGAATGTTGTCTGGAGCTGCAAGGTATGCACATCCCAACCAGTGTTCTCTATGGGCCAACATGAGGCCACGTTGCAAACTCAGAGAGGGAATATCTTCACAAGATCCAAGGATTGGGCCACCTTAAATGTGATAGGTCGGTCTTAGGAAAGTTTATTAGTTGACATAAATTCTGTTTAGATTTGCTTTGAGAATTCAACTAGGGACAGAATGGTGATCCTTCTGGAGGTAAGCGTGCATTCAAGAGACCTTCATCACTAGGCATCTGCCACTGTAATAATACTCCAATAGGTTGTATTTAGTATCAATGTGGAACTGTAGGACTGGAATGAAATCCCAGTAATATACCACCGCAGTATTGGAGTGCTGGTGATGTTAGTAGTGGAGTGCAGGAGGATGCTATCAAATCAATCCAGGGACTTATACCTCGAATTTAGTTTCCAGATAAACAAAAAATTTGGTGTGGGTAATGCCTCATAAACCACCTACGTCTCACAGTTGTTATCCACGTTAGAATATTCACAACACACACCCCAGCACACAAACATGGCAAGAGGAAATATTAATGTAGATTATTCAGAATAATGAAAACATTTACTAGAAATATTATATTCAAGTTGGTTACATTGAGTATTCAAGGTGTGGTTGGATATCACCTATTGAAGTTCTACAAAAGGGTTTCTTTTTGGTGACTAGAATGATGGATTAGACAGAAGTAAAATGAGATGAATGGCATTTGTATTTTTTTTTAAAAACACTTACAGTCGTCGGTTAAGCGATGGCCTGTCAGTGATTTTTTTTTTTTAAAACATTGATATCCGTCACTTAACCGACCCTTCACCAACGCTTTGGCTATCGGTTATCTGAATCTCTACATTTACTCCTGCCGGTTAAGCGATGGCCTGCAGGATATTTTTTAAATTTAATATGAATTAGCTGTCGGTTATCCGATGCTTTACATTTAATCCCGTCGGTTAAGTGACGGCTTGCAGGATATTTTTTTAAAATTTAATATGAATTATATGTCGGATAAATAACTATTTACATTTAACCCCGTCGGTTAAGCGACGAATTTTAGGTGATTTTTTAAAAATTTAATACGCATTAGATGTCGGATAACCGACGATTTACATTTAACCGACGGTAAACTTACGTGTCGCTTAACCGACTGTAACAAACATAAAATAAGATAATAATTAAATAATTAGGTTAACTAAGTTAGGTTATGAAATGAGGTGTCTCCTCATTTCAAATGCCCAAGCCATATTTAAGGCAGGGCCACCATTGTAACATATCATCTACTATCTTATCTATACAACCATTAATATACATTTTCCCTATGGCTTATCTGATATTCCAGATATTTTGGTGATTTTTGCGTAAGCGAATAAATATTCGCTTCAGTGGTATCAGAGCTTTCGTTGCTCGATCTTACCTGTGGTCAACAAACTCAGACCTTGTCTGAAAAAAATACAGGGTTTCCCTAAGTCATAGGTCCTTGACCTTTTTCCTACCTTAAAATTTATATATATTATAAAAAGAAAAAAAATTGAAAAAATATTCAGTCCTACTCCATCTAATCGTTCCCATCCAGCTCTCCCTCCCATTCGGCGCTCTCCACCTCGCCCACACCCACCTCCACATACAAGCACTCCGCATCAATTGGTATCGCGATCCACACCTCCCATTGCAGCTCCACCAGCACTGCTCCATCCCACACAGCTCAGCGGTTGCTGCTACTTCCTCCCGCTCGCCTTCCTACGTCCTAGCCATCGCCATCCTCCACCTACCCGCCTCCACGCTCCCTCTGCCCTCCATCTACCTCGCCTTCATCACGCAGCCATCGCCCCATCCGTGCTCCATCTCTGCGCTGCAAACTCCCACTCGGTCCTTCCTTCGCTCCCCCACACCAACTCGGCTCCCTCCAGCCTTCCACCTGAGAAACCCTTCTCCCATCCGCTGCTCACACCACACCACCGCACTCGCCCTCCTCCATAGGTGCCCTTCTGCACACCCAACCTACGCACTCCCTTTCCCGTGTGCTGTCAACATCCTCCATCTCCACTACGCGCCCCCACGCCAGCCCTACTCACGCTCTCAGCCTCTCCGTGTCCCCATTCTCCCATGTACTGCTCTATCTCGTGTGGCCTCATTTTTTCTGCCGCCCTCCATCGCTGCACTACCCCCCAGCAGGCGTGTCATCCTCATCTCCCCACGACCTGCACAAAACACAACAGAAAAAAAAAGCATTATAATATAATATATATATTATAATTACAATATATTATATTTATATAATATTTCAAGAAAACAAAACAAAACAAAAACATACTATTCTCAAATTGTTTTATTATATAAATAATAAAATAACCATTTTATTATTATAAAAATAAAAATTATTATTATTATCTTTGAAGGAAAAAGTCCAAAATATATATATATATATATATATATAATAGTAATAATAATTATTATTTTATTAAAAAAAAAAAATTATTATTTGTGGCGAAAAAAAAAGGGGTTATTTAACCTAATACAAAGAAAGCAAGTGGAAGAAAATTGAAGTAAAAATCTATAGTCTAGACGACCATTTATTGTCCAAGAAATCAGAGACCATGGAAGCTGGTTTGCAAGCACAAATAGAGAAATTAGAAGCCAAATTAAAGCACTATCGAAGAGAGAATGAAGAATTACGACACACAAATATGAAATCGGAAATATTGATTAAATTACATCATATGGAAAAAGAGCGCAAGGAACAATTAATTTCTGACTAGAGCAATCATATAGAAAAATTGTATGCCCAAATTAAGAAATTAAAAGACGAAAGTGATTTCAATCAAAGACTAACAAATCAAGATATAAAGAAAGAAATAAGTGATTACGAAGTAGAAACAATCCGCTTGAACAAAATCATTAACAACAAGGATGAAGAACTGACGCACATACGACAGAAATTAACATATCAAGAATCAGTGGTCGACCAGTATCGACAACAGATAAAATTTCTTCAACAACAAAATAACGACTCTAAAAAAGAACACAAGCTAGAGATTGCAAAGAGTAATAAAATAATATCCAACAATTCTGAAGAAATTTTCAGATTAAGAAATCACAACAAAACCCTGATTACAAAAATAAAAAAATTGAAAAACAACAGCAAGAGGGAACAATCCGGTGAAGACCTCGAAGGAAAATTACTAGAAAAGCAAGAAGAAAACCAGTGTTTAATTAATAGTAATCAGGAACTACATAACCAAATCAAGGAGCTAGAAATTGAAAAAAAATCGCAAGAGGAAAGAATCGAAAGGATTCCAATTCATGAACAATCTACTAGAGAACCAAGAAGCACAATCCAGGAAAATGCATCCAAAATCCAAGAAGTGAAGACCGTTCCCGTCACAGTCCAAAGGAAAGAAGAAAAAACAAAACCTATACCTTACAGACATCCTAATTATAATCATCATTTTGACCAACGACAGAGTCAAAATGAATATTCACAGAAGACTTATGTGGATATGCGGAAATATCGACATACTAAGCAACAATCGAGACAGGTCGTTCCACAAAATTATCTCAGAGCTCCGATAAAAATATATCTGGGATGGACCACAGCAGATACGACGCGACACTTTTCCTGGGGAATCCGTAATTCATATCGGCTCATCTCTTCAAATGTCGCAAATACAAAATGGAAAGAATTTCGAAATGACAGATTGAAATAAATCAGACATTAATGTCAAATACATCTTTGAGGACAAAGATTCCCTTAAGGAGAGGGCAATGTAACAAACATAAAATAAGATAATAATTAAATAATTATGTTAACTAAGTTAGGTTATGAAATGAGGTGTCTCCTCATTTCAAATGCCCAAGCCATATTTAAGGCAGGGCCACCATTGTAACATATCATCTACTATCTTATCTATACAACCATTAATATACATTTTCCCTATGGCTTATCCGATATTCCAGATATTTTGGTGATTTTTGCGTAAGCAAATAAATATTCGCTTCACTCACGGATTTGAAATATGTCGGATAACCGACGATAAACCACCGATGCTTACAAAAAAATCATAGTGTCGTACGTGCGACAGGGAAGTGTCGAAAATCTGACATTATGGCCGTCAGATTTTTGGTCGAATGTAGTAGTGTCAATTTGGAAAATTTAAATTTCACACATGTGATATTATTGGTTTTATCACTTGGACAATTGTGCCATTTTCAAGGTGAATTTTTTATTTCACCAAAACCCTAACCAAGGTCACCAAATGATGTAGAATATCTCACTAAGCACAACACAACTCAGGTCACCTTCAGAATATTCTTCCTCTCACCTAGGCGTGGATTTTAGTGTACTTGGTGTAGAAAAATACCTAAATCCCTGTTTTGGAAGATCCATAACTTTATCCACAAACACGCTTAATACAAACTGAGACCATGGTTAGATATCCAAGTAAACAAGCTACAACTTATGGTGGTCATTTTCCCAAGGAAAATGGTCATTATAGATATCCAGGTAAACAAGCTACAGGCTACAAGATCCATAACTTACTTAAGCTATGAATTATGGTGGTCATTTTCCCAAAGAAAATGGACTAATTTTCCCAAAACGACTTGTTTTGGGAGACCCATATCTTTTTATTCTAGTGGATTTTATGAGAAATGAAACAATGGTTAGATAGGTACTTCAACCAGCTACGACATGGCAGGTTAGGGTGGTAACTTACTTTTACCTATGAATTATGGTGGACATTTGCATAAGCCATCTTCTTCAAGGCAATTTTTTATCACTTAGTCAATTTTTCATCACTTAGTGAATCTTGGATTCATTGTCTATGCAAGCATATTTTTTACACAGTTACACTTTATTTTTCTTAAAATTTGCACCCCTGTCTTTTGCACTAGTGAACACTAGAATAAATATGTGAGACCATGGCTGGATAGCCAGATCACTAAAGAACATTCCCATGCCTTTGGATTAATTTGTTGGCTCAAAAACAACAATTGGTGGGAATATGAAAATAGCCTTGTGTAACTGGTTTTAACACTTTGTTAGGAACCCATGTCAATCCTTCTCTTTACCGTGTTAGTATATTGTTGTTGGATGCATATTCTTTGTAAGTCGTCCCATAGTAATTGTTGATCCATAGTTTGTGTTATTGTTGTTGGGCGCATATGCTTTGTAAGCCGCCTGTAGTATTTGTTGATCCATAGTTTATATTGGCCCATGGTTTTGACCCATAGTATTGGCACCTATTTTTAGTATATAAGTGTGTGTTGAGGCCAAGGAATGCACCATGAAGTTATTTTGTATTGAGCTTGCTCAATGAAGGTTGCCCCCTCAAAGTGGCCTGCGATTAATATAAAAGTGATTTTGAGTTCTGCTGCTATATAGTGTATTTTGATTAATTATTTGCTGTAGGGTCCTCACACACTTAGGCATATTTCATTTATTTTTAACAGGCAAACATTTCTTTTCTCCAACCTGGAAAATCCATCTCTCACATATGATTTCAACAGATTAGGATATCATACTATCGATCGATGGATAGATCACCAAAGAAGACACTCATACTTTTTAATAGACTTTTTACACACACAGAGCCTTTAGTGGGAATTTCAAAATGGCTTCTCAGACAAATTTTTTTTCAATTCAGAAAATTTATATTTCACACACGTGATCTTTATTACGAATACTGAACCTAGGGATAGATAGACAAGTTACCAAATAACATAGCCACACCTTTTGATGGAATTATCTACACAATCACATCCTATGGCGTTTATTTCCAAACCACCTCTTCAATTCCTATTTTTAACAATTGGACACATTTTCATAGTTTATCTTTGGTGGCCATTATGATTTTTCTCATTTTGACAGATGTATTGCTTGCACATGTGGTCACAAAAAATAAAACTAAAACCATTGATAGGTATAAATATATCCAAAGAAGATAACCATGTCATCTGATGAATTTTTTGGCAGAGGAACATGTGGCGGGAATTTCTAAATTACCTTTTATTACAGGTTTTAACACTTGGACAACTATGCCATTTTCAAGCAGAATATTAATTTCAGCAAAACACTAAACCAATGTCACCATATGATGTATAATATCTCACTAAGCATAACACAACTCATTCCACCTTTAGAATATTATTCCTCTGACTTAGGCATGCATTTTAGTGAACTTGGTGAAGAAAACTACTTTAAACCCTATTTTGGAAGATCCATAACTTTCTCGACAAAGACTGTTAAGACAAAATGAGACCATTGTTAGATATCCAAGTAAACAAGCTACAACCTTATAGGATGGGGCGTGCATTTTTATTAAGCAATGAATTATGGTGGTCATTTTCCCAAGAAAATTTTGACTAATTTTCTGGAAACGACTTGTTTTGCAGACCCATATTTTTTTTTCAAACACTTTTTATGAGAAATGAAACCATGTTTAGATAGGTACTTCAACAACCTACAGCATGGCAGTTTAGGGTGGAAATTTACTGTTAACTATGAATTATGGTGAACATTTTCATAAGGTACCTACTTTAGTGCAATTTTTCATCACGTAGTCAATCTTGGATTGATTGTTTGTACAGTCATATGTTTTACACAATCATACTTTATTTTAATTTTAATTTGAAGCCCTATCTTTTGCACTCGTGAACACTAGGATAAAGATGTGAGAGCATGGAAGGATAACAAGATCACCAAAGAAGATCCCCATTCCTTTGGATTAATTTGCTGGCTCAAGGGCAACCGTTGGTTGGCATTTGAAATTAGCTTTCTGTAACTGGATTTAGCACTTACGCAAATTTCATTTATTTTTAGTAGACAAACATTTTCCCTCCAACTTGGAAAATCCATATCTCACACATGTGTTCACCATATTACAATATGATACTATGGATAGATGGATATATCATCAGAGAAGAGACTCATACATTTTAATCGATTTATTGGCACACATAGAGCCTATAGCAAGCATTTCAAAATAGCTTCTCACACAATTTTGTTTTAATTTGGAAAATTTATATTTCACAGATGTGATCTTTACTATGGATATTGAAACTAGATATAGATAGACAGGTTACGACATAATAGACCCACACCTTTGGATGAAATTATCTACACAAAAACATCATATGGCATTCATTTCCAAACCACCTCTTCAATTCATGTTTATAACAGTTGAATACATTTTCATAGTTTATCTTTGGTGGCCATTATGATTTTTCTCATTTTTATAGATGTATTCCTTGCATATGTGATCACCAAAGAGAAAACTAAAACTATGGATAGGTATACATATATCCATCGAACAAACCCATGTCTCGGATGAATTTTTGGGAATAAGCACAACATGTGGCGGGCATTTCTAAATGACCTTTAATTATTGGTTTTAACACTTGGGCAAGTGTGCCATTTTCAAGGTGAAATTTTTATTTCACAAAAAACATGAACAAATGTCACCATATGATGTAGAATATATCACTAAGCACAACACAACTCATTTCACCTTCAGAATATTCTTCCTCTGACCTAGGCATGCATTTTAGTGAACTTGGTGCAAAAAACTACCTCAACATTTGTTTTGGAAGATCCATAACTTTATCCACAAACACTCTTAATACAAAGTAAGACCTTGGTTTGATATATAGGTAAACAAGATACACCATTAATAGATGGGGTGTGTATTTTCTTAAGCTATGAATTGTGTTGGTGATTTTCCTAAGACAATTTTGACTAATTTTCCCCAAAATACTTGTTTTGGCAGACCCATATGTTTTTCTTCAGAAAATGTTTATGAGAAATGAAACCATGGTTAGATAGGTACTTCTATAATATATGGCATGGAAAGTCAAGGCGGGCATTTACTTTTACCTATGAATTATGGTGGACACTTTCATAAGGCAACTGCTTTAAGGCAAGTTTTCATCACTTAGTCAATTTTGTATCACTTAGTCAATCTTGGATTGATTATCTGTGTAGTCACATTTTTTAGACAGTCATACTTTATTTTTATCTAAATTTTCGGCCCTGTATTTTGCACTTGTGAACACTAGAATAAATATGTGATACCATGTTGCATAACCAAATCACCAAAGAACATCCCCATGCCTTTGGATCAATTTGTTGGCTCAAGTACAATAGTTGGTGGGGATTTGAAAATAGCATTTTGTAACTAGTTCTAGCTTAATCTTTAAAGGGTTCTCTCTCAATGGTAGAGCGCTTGCTTTACAAGAAGGAGGTTGAAGGTTTGATTCCTTCATGTCCTAATGATATTGCAGTATTGATGGTTTAAATAACATATATTTTATTATGATTTATTGTGGATAGGATGGGATTTCTTATCTTACTTCAAATATCAGTATGAGAGGGGTTCAAAATTTTCCTTGTATGTTACAATGAGGGGCATTCATAACCTCCCCCAAATGTTTGTAAAGAGTTTTGGGGGGGGGTTGAACCGCCTCCATACGTACCTAAGAGGGGGGTTTAAAACTACACCCAATTTTTTGTAATAAAGACCTTTAAGGGTGGTTTTGAACTGCCCCTATAGGTACCTACGAGGGGGTTTATAAACGCCCTTAAAAGTGACATTTGGGGGGGGGGGTTAGAACCACCACCAAAAGTCACTTTTAGGGGAGGTTTTGGGAGGGCTTCAAAACCGCCCCTAAAAGTCAAAACTTTTAGCATCGTTTCTATTAGGGGCAGTTTTGTAAAGGATTCTGCCAAAGACAAAAGTTCCCGCAAAAGTGACTTTTTGAGGTGGAAGACAACCGCCCCTAAAAGACAAATTTGTTGTAGTGCTCCCTAGATCCCATGTTATTCCCTTCAACTCTAAGAAGTTGGTAGGGAACAACTCCTAAAATTCATGCAGTAGATCCATGATATTTACTACTATTTCTTAATCCCAATAATCCCTAATGTTGGCGAACTTTGGGTTTTCTGGTGAATCAATGTTAACTTTCTAAATTTTGAGTGGCTTTAGAAACTATTTGCTATAAATAACACTTCATTCCACTTCATGCATACCCTCCGACTCTAGTATGTTAAGGCTGGTTGGATCATTATCTACTTCATCGACTAGATTGTAACATGCCATACAGTGCTGGATTATTGCACTGAACTAGTGGGAATTCACCACTTGTATATAAATTTCAGCAAATACCTTCTCCTTTATTTTTTCAAGCGCAACATCGAATATTGGTTGCTCGTCATCAAATTCAAATGTGTCCGCAAATTGCTTAACTAGATCTTCTCAATCTCGAATTCCTTGTCGCAACTCCATAGATGTATACCATCTTATAGGTGTCATTTCCAATGTATGTATGAAATAATGGATCCATTCCTATTGTGGGTATTCTGCAAATGTTGTACGACAATGAGTAAGGTGTTTGATAGGGTTTGATAACCCGGTTTACCTCTGACTCAAAACTGTGAATTCTTCGCCGAATATGACTTCCTACAATCTTATGCATTGTGGCCATTCAGATATAGACTGCTTATGTGTACCCCACCATCTAGTGAACATGGCTTTCAGAACATAGTCTAATGGAGATGGGCATTGTGATTCTATTTCTAGTCCTTTAAGCTCACTTAAAAAATTCGCAAGATTACGTAAGCCCTCATATGTGGGTAACTCCCTCTACTAAGTCTCCACCCATCGCACATACCTTCTAATTCTGGCGCATCTCCTCATAGAAACCTTATACCATTTGTTTTTCCAATTCTCTAGTGCCTCTCCTCTATCTGATGTGCATGTTTTAGTAGTCCTCCAACTCAGGTTCCCATCCACTGTAAGATTCATGTAATCATCTTTTAAGGAAGTGAAGTTATAAATATGATCCAGATAATCACCTTGTCCTCCACTATAGACTGGTTGAACATATTTTTATCCCTCTAGCATGTCAATAGGCACAAATACCCTCATTTATTCATCTTCAAATGAGAGGATTCATTTCTTGAAGTTGATGATTGTCTGATTATCTATCTCCCAAACTATCCCCAGAAGTGTGAGATACGGGTTCGTGTCATCGAGAATATCGATAACTTCAAAATCTACAAATGTGCGCAATCCCTTAATGTGGACAATGTTGACAAAGGCCTGCAACAAAACCAAAAACGAGGTAATGGTAATTCATAACTTACCAACCGTATGTACAAAAAGAGAAAACGATAGGTGGCGTATCCAAAGAGGTTAATACGAAGGAAACTATTTTACACAAATTTGAAGAACAAACACATTGGTATTAACCCATTGTAAATGTTTTATAAACAAAAAATATTAGGAGAAATACAATACAAGGAGATTACTGGACTGAGTGTCCTCCTTTGATACACTCAACGCATCATGAGGCTCAACCCTTTACACGACTCTCATCACAGACACTCTGAGAAAAAATAGAGCCAAACATTCCACAAAACAGATGTTTGACAACTTCTAAGAAATCAGTTAACCGAATGAAGAATTTAGAGCCCCACCACTTTAAAAAAACACCTCCACTTTTACAACTTCAAAGCTCATATGAGCATCATAATCAAATCGATTTAAGGTAAACACAGTTCATGAAAGAGCAATAAAACATGAACCAAATTTATGCAAAGAAATTATCAATGCGAAAAAACAATGAACAGCCCGACATGGTTAATGTCTCACTTTTAAATTCGCAACCAAACCAAGAAAATGTTCATCCAATGACGAAAATCGAACTTAAGAACAAATGGACGTCCATAATTCTGTCTACAAAATTTGAGTTCTGAACCACTGTTATTTCTATTCAAGAAAATCAATAAACCACCCTGGTTGGGTGTTGAACTCGCATGCCACTTGATAAGCTTAAAACGGTAGCATTAAACCATCAACAAGGATTTAAAAGCATGTTAGCTGCACAAAAACTTACCTCGATCCCTCCATGCATCATGTTCATTCCTAAGTCAAGCTATTATCGGATGGTTCTATTGCTTGGGAAGCATAGTATATACAAAATATGTACTCGCATATATGGCTTAACTAAACTATAACATGGATCCAAAACCCTTATAAATGTTAAGTTTATCATATTTTGGGAAAACATTAAACAAGGCTGGAAATGTTTAGACCATATTTAAAACCCTTAGAAAACAACATCTCATGGTTAAACATTAGAATTCATACAAAGTTGATGCTATAATCCGAGCTGAGGGATAAGGTTGAATCCTTAGGCCCTAACCTTCAAAACTTAGTTTAAACATAGACTTGAATTCTCAAGTAAACTAGCTAGAGAACTTATAGTGGAGACAATAGTACTTTACCTTGGTTGATCAATGACCGCAAGGGGTAAACTTGTATGAGGTAAGTGGTGCTATTGATGAATAAATTCAGAATATTGGAAAGGATTTTGATTTCTTATTATTTGTTGTGGCATGATTTTTTTTTAAATCTATAGGCCATTTAATATCTTTGTTTATGGATTTTGGGGAAGATATGAATTCTACTCCAATTTTTTTTAAGTTGTATTCAAGCTTCCTATATACTTAAAAAAATTTATATATTTGTGATATTGGTTTGGATTCATAAAGATGCTCATCAATATATATGCACATAGTGAAACTAGTTTTATTTTTATTAGTAAATTGGGGTTTTGATTTTATTTTGTTCATCCAAATGACTCAATTTATGGTTTAGATTTCATTTAGGCCATACAAATTAAAAAAATTATGGTTTTAATTCATTTTATGCATACAAAATATTGAAAATAGTTAAGCTAGAAGGATCAGATTTGGTGCAAATACGTGAGAATGAAGAGATTGATCCATAAGATGGAAACTTGATGCCCTTTTCAGTTAAATTATGTTCACCCTTGCCTGTTTTGGTCTACCTGAAATGGTTGTGGTTTTCTGTTGTGGAGAAAATGATGGGTGTAACCTGTTTTGGGTATAAATCATGTTTTAAAAAAGAGGCATGTGTTTTGTAGAGCATAATGCGAATGCATTTTAGAGCAATATAATGTGTTTATATTTGTGTTAACTATCCTAATTGGTAATCACGTTGGCAAACTTGGGACTAGGTTTGGAAGGCTACTAATTCTTCGGATCATTTTTCTTTTATAGATATTGAATAATTTTCTTAAATCTACCATTACATATAAAGGGTTCCTGAACATTTTGTAGTGACTCTCATGTGTTTCTCTATAAAACATGATTGACATTTAGAAAACTCTTAAAAGCTACAACCTTTAATAATATTAGAAAATAATAAAATGAAGATAATACATATAATAAGTAAGCACACCCAATGAAGAATAATACTATTAAAGTAGAAACTTAAACCTTGTCATTAAAACTTCCACTTATTCATATAAATGTTAATTCACTTCTTAATACTATTAAAAAATAATAGAACACATAACATACTGTAATACTATTAAAAAATAATAGAACATATAACACACTATGAAAAGAATATTTTTACAATAAAACCCAAGAAACTAAAAAAAATATTGATACCATAAAAACTCAAAAAACATCCACTTATTTTTGCCGATGTTAATTCACTTTTAAATTGCATTATGTTGATTATTATTTATAGTTGATCTTTTGTATAGCTGGAATATACACCAGAGAGTTGTAAATTTTGTTGTGTTATTAACTCGTCCTTGAATTTAATAAAGTGTAATATAATTTCATAAAACAAATCACTTAAATACTATAATTAATAAATAATGGAAAATGCCTCACACTAATGGTGTTTCTTACCAATAGTGTATGACGATTGCTTTCATGGCAAGAATAGAACCTCTTTGTATTAATTAAATGGTCCTGTTTGTACTCTTTGCTTGAATAAAATGGTTTTGTTTCTACCTTTTCCAAGAATGAAATGGCTTTGTTTTTAATTCATCCAGAACCCTTGGCGTTCCAATTCTCTAACTGTGGGTTATCCTAAGTTATAAATTTCTAATGTATCAAAGTTCTTAAAATAAATAAATTCCTAAATAAACTCTTGGATATTTTGATGATAAATATTATGATTATTTGAATATAATTGATTTATATATAGAATATAATATTAATTTTAATTTTAATTATTAAATAATAAACTTTTACACTAATACTTAAAATTCATAAAAACATAAATATTTCACCAAAGCGAAAGGCAAATTTCTGGGAAGGAAAATTTATGTGCAAAGACATTTGGAAAACATTTAATATCATTTTGATGAAGGTTGAAATATGCCAAGTAAATTTATTAAGTTATTTAGAAGTAATTCTAAATTTAAGTCAAGAAAAAAAACACATCAAGGTTGATTCAAATATTGTCATGAGACTATTCCATATAGAAGTTTGAATATGCTTAAGAAAAAATAAGATGTACAAAATATATATAATAAACAAAATCTATGTGGTGGTAATTATTTTGATATTGCTATTATTTTTATAGCAAGTTATAATTAGGTTTTTTTATACGGAAATCATTATTGAATGATTTTTTTTCACAATTAAATAATTATATATATATATATATGAAATATAAACTAACAAGTAATAAAGATGTATGAAAATAAACAAACAATTATCCTTATAAACATAAAATAAATAAAACTTTGTCTTGATAAGACTTAAGCTTGCTACCTCCTCACTCATAAGGTAAGGGTAATGAAATTGCCAATAAAGTTATGAGCATAACCACCTTGAGAAATAATTTTAATATTTATGGTAAATGAAAGCTTACAATATCTTTAATCATTTTTTTAATAATATCAATATTTATGCAAAAGGAAAATATATATTAAAAATATATAATAATTTATAATTAATTTAATTTTTAAAACTTCTCTAAATTTTCAAATCTCTCAAATTCATTCGGTTTGGGAGTGCGTATCATTAGCAAGGCCACCAGAGTTCAAAACCCTTAGAGGTGAGCATCCATGTTAAGGGTTGGTGTTCCCAAAGCCTCAACCAATAATGAAAATGACCCAAATCACTCACACGCAAACAAAACAAAAATTCCTCTAAATTAAAAGCAAACAACAATTTACAAACTAAATATACCTTAAAAATTAAAAGATAACAACCAGGGGCATCAAATACCCTTTGTATTTAAATAGTATTTCCTTTAAAAGTTGAATATCTTCAACAAAAATTTTTGGAATTCATAACCATTTAGTTTATATATTCAAAATTTCTTCAAGCTCATCAATTCTTACATTTCATTTAAACAAAAATTCCTCTACATTAAAATCAAAGAAAAAATTATAAACTAAATATATTTTAAAAATTAAAAAATAATGACCATATCAAGGGAATCAAATGCTCATTGTTTTATGGTATTTCCTTTAAAAATTGAATATTTTCAACATAAACTTTAGGATTTTGTAAGCTTTATTTAGTTTATATATTCAAAATTTCTTCAAGCTGATCCATTCTTACATTTCATTTTCCCCTTTCTAAAATTTTAGTGATTTGTAAATCGTGTTTGCTAGGTGTTTTGTTCACATTAAATGCCATAGGTTAAGTTTTTATTCAATTTTAGGTTAAATAAATTTAAAGAACACCGTTGGAGATATTTTCCCATTTAACTTAAGCCTAATGAATCTCTCCTATTTTATTTATTTGGATGTTTTTTATCTTCACGAATCAATTATGTGATAAAAAAAATTGTGTAACCATACTTTCAATATTGTTTTCTCTTTAGTTTCAAATATTATCTTATTTTCTTCTTTGTCATGATATGTTTTCAAATGTAAGAATTATTATAAAAATTATCTATCCAATGTTAAATTTTTATCTTATTCACGATATGTTTTCAAGTGTGAGCACTATTATAAAAATTATTTGTCCAATGTTAAATTTTTATCTTATTAGTCCCTGCCCCAGGCCTACAGGGACTCTATGATTCGGCATGCCGCCGTTTCTAATAAATTAGACAAAAACCAAGACAGGCTTTTTTTATTTATCCTATGTTCTACACAAATACCAAGAAAACTAAGATAATTTTTTATTATTTATATTATGTTTGCAGTGTTTTATGTTTATTTGACCAGTTTTATGTTTATTTGACCAATCAAAAACTTTGAGGTCTTATTTGGCCTCATATCGAGACCAATTTAATTTTCTCCCGTTAAAAATATCAATTGACATATATGTTTTAGGTAATATGATTTTCATTTAAAATAATGCTATCTCCAAGATAGCATTAATTTATAAACATAAAATGTTAGCGATCTTATTCATCTTCTTTCAGGCTACAGGCTGCATGTTTTACATCTGCATGTTTTACATCTGTTGACGTGTGGATCCTCCCATGTCTGCCATCTATTCCTTTGTAACTTTGACGTGTGGATCCTCCCATATTTGCCATCTATTCCTTAGTAACTGTGTTTATGGTCATCTAGCTATATTTCCACTGGGAACATGGGTAGATCTCCCTGGTGCGAGAAGGCTCATACCAACAAAGGAACCTGGACTAAGAAGAACACTTACCAACAAAGGAGCTTGGACTAAAGAAGAACACCACCGCTTGAGATACCGAATCAGTGCGGCTCAGTTGGCAAGCGTTGGAATTAAATTCAAATCGTTCTCCAAGCTGCCTGGTAAGATCCGGTTGGAGAAATATTCTAGTATGCTCTACCTTCGCATATCATTGTGGCTCATCCCTTCTTGGAATTATTGAGTTTCACTTGCTTTGCTTCAGATTTTGTCCTGTTTTAATTCCTGTCAAATTGTCAACAGTGTGAAGAATGTATAAACTGATAGCATTGAAGGACATGGATGAATATTTATCATTACTCACTCTTTTTTAGACACTAAAAACCCTAAAGGACTGAAAATAGAAAGAAAATATAAAAAATCTAATCATGTTTAACAATAACAATAAATTTAGCTAATCACGATTCTATTAATGTTGATGACTCTGAATACCAATGTTTTCATATGGGAATCCAATGGCATCCCATTTGTTCTTCAATGGCGAAGATCAAGTACAGAATAAGCTAAAAATTGATAAATCTTTTAACATCAATAGAAGGGAAGGGAAACAATCAGAATACCTGGATTGTGCCACGAGCTTTGCTTGCCTGGTTGAATTTTGTGTTGATGCAGAAGGACTGCCTACATATTGGCAAGTCTGCCCAGCTTAAAATTGCATATCTTCTCTTATCTCGGAGATTCGTCCTGTATTTATAAGAATTCAAGGCACTATCGGAGTCAAAGGATATTATCGGAGTCAAAAATCGTCTGCAATAGGAGCACTGTAAATGCATATAAAAAACAGAGTAAAAACTAAATGAATCAATAAGAAAAGGCATATCGAGTAGTACCTGCAGGCAGGGGTTTCAAACCCTTGGCAGCCGTTCGCTTCCTTTCCTTTGGGTTTTTCTCCTTTTTCTCCTTGGATGCCTTGACGAGCTTCTCTTTAGTGGTCTTAGGATCTTTCCTGGGCAGCATCGGTGGAAGCCATGGATTGTGCCTACAATACTACACAACACATAGGCTTGATTTTTGCAGCGGAAAATTACTAATACGGCTCTGCTAGCAAAAATAGAATTCAATCGCAAGAGTTTGCTAAAATTAACGCTCCAAGAATGGAGAATACACGGTCAAAAAACATACTTGTTCTGTCTTTTCTATGGAGGCCATCCACAGCTGGTGTTTATCGAGCATGTTGTGAATCTGGCTTTTGATCTCCATCTCAAAATTGGCTGCATGCAATGGCCTCCACGGAAAGGCAAGATGAATCCTTCAACATGCATTCGCTGAGCTTCTAGATGTGGCACTCATGCTTTGGGTGGATGAATTCATTTTTTGCATGGCCTGAACGTGGCAAGTTGCGTGTTTCGCTGTTGGACATCACTGACAAAAACGATGAATTCCACAATCAACATTTATTGTTGTTGGTTTTCCTTAAAATCTTAGCTGTATTTGACGAGTAAACATTTATTGTTGTTGGTTTTCCGTAAAATCTTAGCTGTATTTGACGAGTAAATTGAGTCATAACATTCATTTATCCGTCAAATTCCATCCCTGGTTACAGTAGCATTTCAATTGTCTTTACCGTAGCATTTCAATTGTCTTTAGGCGAATTGTTCAATGAAT
>LPNX010595878.1:393556-479253 GCA_001517045.1 Pseudotsuga menziesii | reverse complement strand
GCTTATGAACTACGACTAATTAGAATAAGTTCTTTCATCGTCGAAAGGAAGCTAGGTTTGGAAATTTTTTATCAGTCATAAGGTTCATAACTTCATAGTGCGTAAGCCATTTGCGCACCAGGTCAGTTGGGTAATTTTGCAATCCTAGCTAAGTTGTTGGATTCTTGGAAAACAAATTGATTGAGCTGAGGCTAAAGTTAAACTGCACGGTCACAACTACTACAGCTTGTATTTATGCACTAGTGCTAAGGCTGCTTATGAACTATGACTAATTAGAATAAGTTCTTTCATCGTCGGAAGGAAGCTAGGTTTGGAAATTTTTTATCAGTCATAAGGTTCATAACTTCATAGTGAGTAAACCATTTGCGGACCAGGTCAGTTGGGTAATTTTGCAATCCTAGCTAAGTTGTTGGATTCTTGGAAAACAATTTGATTGAGCTGATGCTAAAGTTAAACTGCACGGTCACAAGGTTGCAATTAAACTGCATAGCACTCTTGGCAATCCCTTAGGCAGGGACTTAGTTGCTTTGCAACTTTGTCTTGTTTTCTTCTTTGTGAGGATTTTTTTCAAGTGCTATCTTTGAATTTAAGCATTGTTCTAAAAATTAACTGTCCAATGTTACGTTTCCACCTAATATGTGGTTTGTTCAACTAGGAGTGAGTTCATGCTTTGTACTACCCGAAATTGTTAAACATGATTAGTCTTTGGCATCTTGTATCACAATGGTGGATATATGAAAAACATCCAAATAAATATGACAAAGTTGTATTTTGCACTTACTTATATCTTTCTAACTGGATTTTGTTTTTGAAATTATTGGTAGTCAGTGTAGTGTATGAAAAGACTCATTCAGTGAGAAGCAAGGTTCTCCTTGATATATTGGATTTTACATTACCAAAAAAATTAAATGATCATGTTCATGTATTTGTATTATGTTAAGATAAATATTTCAATGTAAACTTAAGTTGGTGTTATTTCAATTGGTTATATTAAATTTATTTATATATAATATGCATTTTCTCTTCGAATTTTTGAAATTACATTATTAAAAGTTAAAGGTAATAACTGAAATATATTTTGGGCCTTTTATTATTATTAAAGCTTAAATATTATAGCTTGAGACACTTTCCTGTTTTAAAAGTAGTTTAAATATTAAAAAAAATTTACACTTTTTTTCTTTGGACTCTAGCTACATTATTATTTTTATAAAAGTTAAATTTATGGTGTCATTTATATTAAGTTGATTTAATTCTTATTAATGACCTTAGGGCATTGATTATTTATTAAGTTAGTTTAGTTTTTTATAGAAATTTTTATAATGATGATGATGGTGGTGGTTAACCTCCCATGAAACAGAAACTTTTGTCTATCACACCTAAAGAGACAGATTATTTAGTTTGTTTTAAAATTGTATTCCTATTCTCAAAGAGCTTGGACAGAAGCGTCGTGAGGTCACTATAGTTTTGAGAAGTTAAAAGGATAGGAAGGTTGATATTGTAACAAATATTATGAAAGTGATATATAATGGTTGTATGTAGGGAACTCTAAGAGGAAGTGACTTTGATCATCAATCTTCATATTCTCATAGATATGTCATATCCTTTCCACCCATGGTGTTTTAGGAACTACTCAACAACCTGTTTCACTATGGAGCACATGAGAGTTTGTTATTATCTTGGCTATGTTATCATTTTTTTTGAACAAGTGAAAATAAAGAGATACTCTTAATACATGGATCCATGTAAGTATTACCTCTCATGAAAATGAACGAATGTAAACAAATTATTTAGATTTTAAATTGTGAGCGCAGTAAAATACAATAGATGGGCCAAAAATTGGAGTGGAATTTAGTATTACTTAGAGTACCACAATGTTTGTTTATGAATCAGTTATATTGATCATAATGATTTATTTTTGGAATCGGTGATATTAGTTGTGATTTCCAGCCCACCCAAAAGAATTACATGGAAACTCCTTAAATTGCACATGTAATGCATCTGGGTGCAACTCCTTAAATTGATGCACCAAGATGTAATTGAAGACATCAATGAATGTTAGTAAAAGACAAAATATATTTATATGGACAAAATTTTACCCTATGAATCAAGAGTATCAAGAAATTAATGGATTCTAAATAGACTTCCCATAACGTTGATAAAAAATCTTAAAAGTTGTTTTACAAAATTTAACCATGATTCCACTTGTTTGTACACATGAAGATTTGCATGGATATGGTTATCCTCAATTATGAGAAGAGATAATATCCTTCATAGCCATGAATATTAGTTTCTTTGGGTTAGTATTATTAATTCTCCCTTGACTATATTGTCTATTAGATTATTTATCCTAACTTAGGAATCTGAATTCATTAATTGGGTCCACTTGGCCTAAAGAGGCCACATGTACCAGTCACTAGAGTGTGGGGAGCACTAGTAGAGGATAACTGATAATTCATGGTTGCATCTGTAGTAGGATCCTTTTCCCACCTACCACAATCATTTGCACTGAGTTACTAGTTGTTACTTATTGTTTGAGTTGTTGGACATATGGCAGTTGATTTATTGGACTCTAATATTGATTGAGGCACCATGACTTAGATGTTCAGTTAGATACATTCAGATACACTCGGTAGATTCTAATTTCTCCCTGATGCATTCGAATTCTTCCTATTTGTAAACTATTGTAACAGCATATTTATTATTGTGAATGATACTATAAATTCTTGAGCAATACTTTTTTGTTTCGTGTGTGGTTTGTTTTGTTAAGTTTGTATCATCATTTTCCATTTACTAGAAACATTATTAGAAATATATTCTTGAAGATATAAATGGAATTCAAATTCTAATATGGTATCAGATCCTTCTTAGGCAGTTTTTATGCTTGTTTCTCCCCATTGAACATCAGAAGCAGTTGGGTTTCCATAGAAGTTCCTTATGATGATTTTCTAGCTCTAGATTTGTTCAGAGTAGTGGAGAGGGCATGAAGTACCCTGAAAACATGTTTATTTCAAAAGGAAAAGAGTGATTATAACAATTCATATATTTTAGTGTGTTATTACACTGAAATACAGGTGTTTCATAACTTTTTGAAGTATTTGCAATCTTTTAGTCGAAGAAATTATGAGTTCTCAAGATCCTGAACCATGGATCCTTGCAAATTCCATTTATCTTGATTGGAGGACTAATATGCAGTTGGCATTGTGCAAGCATGGACACCAATGGATCATCCATGGATAGGTGCCTGAGGATCATCATCCAGTTGAAGGGTCAGAACTGTTGTGATGAAGTATTCAGGTACTTATGTACTTATATATCTAGATATCTTCTCTTCCACCTAGAAGGCTTGAGGACCCCATAGAATCCTGGGAGAAGCTTGATATCTTGTTTAAAAACAAGATGAGATTCGAGGACACATTTTAGAGAATGAGTTGGTATCTTTACATCCCCTTAGTTTCGAAACCATTGAGCAATTATTTACTAAATTCAAGTCTCTGGTACTTCAATGCAGACAGTGTGGAATAGAGAAAAATGATGAGCAGAGTGTCCTTTCCATAATAAGCAAACTAGGCTTTGAGTATTATGTATTTTTTTCCATATTTCACTCCAAGAGGGAAATATTTCCTGATTAGAAAGTTCCTTCATTACATTATTTTTCAAAGTCCTTAATCAAGGATCAAGACAATTTGATTCAAATGGAAGTCATCAAAACTACCAAACATCAAGCTCTCCTAGTTACTGACTCTTCTAAAGTGCAAGTAAATGGGAAATCAAAAAAGAAGGATCCAAAAGCAGCTGATTTGAACCCTAAACAGAATTAGTTGTCCTAATTTTCATTCTATTAACAATTTGACACTCTAGGATAAGTTTCTCTCTCCTATAATTAATTACCTTCTCGATGAGATAAAGAATCCTCACTTCCCCAGTAGAATTCATCTCTACTCAAGCCATCATCGAATTCACATGAAAGAAATAGGCATTCCAAAAACCACTATTCACACTCATGAATACCAATATAAGTTCTTGGTAATATTCATTGTACTTTTCTATGAACCCTCCATCTTTCAATGTTTCATGAATAAAATATTAAACCCTTTTGCGTAACTTTTATTTGTCATTTTTTATGACATCTTGATTCGCACTAAAACATGGAAAGGCAATCCATCCCATGTGGATTAGGTCTTAAAACTCTTTCAATATCTTAAACTATTTCTTAAAAGGTCCAAATCTCTGTCTATTGTCTCTAAAGCGGAATGTTTTAGCGATATTGTTAGGCAACAAGGTCTGTGAGTGGTTCTAAAAAAATCCCAGTAGAGATGGATTGGCATCACCCTAAAACTCGAGTCGAAATACATAAAGGTTTTTTTAGTCTCATGAGATATTAGAGAAAGTTTGAATGATTGGTAAGATCATAGCCCCACTTACAAATTCACTGAAATATGTTGATTTTGATCTCAAATTGTTGGCTACTTTTCCTTACTCTTGCGGCCGAGGTTCAACAACCACCCAAAACAAACAAAACACCCAAATATATTGTCCCAATAGAGCAAGATCATTCTAAAATAGCCACGTCATAGGATCAGTCTCACCCGTGAAATCTAAATGATTAACTACTAGAACCATGTTTCTATAGTCATGGAGGAATTAGAGTCCCTTGGCACATAGACAAGGTGCTCGATAGAGGCGAAAGGTTGGATTCTTTTACTAACTCAGCAGTGGTGCAATAGAGGAACACAGCTGGCTTAACAACTTAACAGCTTATCATTGCGACATACATTCCCACTTGGAAATTCAACAACAACTAAACTTGAACTAATATAAAATAATTTCAATATTACTACACATCCTTTAAGAATAAATTAAAGTGGGGTGACTGTATTACAACTTAACGGTAAATGAGCATGAAATAATACACAGTGCATCAACAATTCTCTAGCGATTAATTCATTAAACTACTTTTATCAGCATTGTGACATTCACTTAAGAAATAAACCTAAACAATACAAGATAAACCAAAAACATTCAACAACCGGATTCATTCAACACAAGATGTAATGTGGAAACCCAACTGGGAAAAAAAACAAAGGTTCTCTTCCTCTAACATGAGAAATATATGGCACATTTCAATCTACGACTTGACTACAGACAGTTTTAGATATGTGTTTTCAGCTCATAGTCCTTCTTGACCTCATGCTCTTTGGTTTTATTATGCTTTTCTTCTACTCTAATCTCCTATTGATCTACCCACAACCTATATCGAATCTTCTACTCTACTATATGTCCCCTCAGCTACACATTGACTTTTTCTATTCATAAATCCTTCTGCAAGACAAGTTGCGCAACTCAAAATCCTTTTATAGTACTACTATAGAACTTCTTTTCGGTTCCTTCAATTATTTTCTAACTATACTGAACTCTTATACAAAATGGGTTCCTCCTATTTATAACTTCTATAATACCATACAGGTTCGACTTATTGTTGGTCATTATTAACCATAAAAAATGGTTACAAACTAACAGACTAATTGACATAAGGAGATATCGGACTGACATAAAAATATTCTTTCATACGTCTGTCATTCGCCAGCTTGCACCAAATTTAGAAGCCATGATCTTCTTCACCTATCTCTTTCTAGTCATTTTTCTTCTACATGCCTAAATATCCTCCTTTCCTTCATTGAACTACTCTTTGCTGCAACTTTCTCTCTTCAATGCTTCCTTTCTATCCTTTGCATCTTCCTTCTTTTCATGCACTTGCTTATTCTTCCTATGCTTGGGATTCTATTTATTTCCTTATGCCCTTTCCTATCCCAACAGGCCTCCAATACTTAGATGTGGCTTGTCTTGAGCCACTAAGAAAATCTATGGTTATGGGACTAGATGTGCCACAATACCAACCTTGTCCTAAAATGCTTTTAGAATTTGTTGTACCTGGACAACTTCTTCTTGTACCTCCTTCACTTGCTTCTCCAATTGCTTAACACACTTGAATATTATATGTTCCAAGGGTACAACTTCCGATGACTGAGTTATATGCTGGAGATTCTGCTACATAGGCTGAAGTAACCCTATAACTCACTTTACCTTTGTTTGTTGTGCTACATCTCTTCATTTCCACATTGTTCCTTCTACAGCTTGACTACCTTAGCTATCTTTTCCTTGATTGGCATCTTCTTCATGTATTCCTTAACTGCTGTGAATTTTAGGTTGACTTGGCATGCATCCTCTATGAACTTCTCCATTGTTTCGTCTTCTAGGAGCAATTCTCACGTCGCATATACGGCGTCGACTGCTTCCTTGTAGAGCGTCTCTCCCTCCTTAATCCAATCAACAACTTCAAATGTTATTTCCTTGTGCTCTTCTAGGAACTCAGCGGGTGTACTTAGTCTTTTTTTTGCTTGAATCTCTTCAACCTATTTCTTTAGGTCCGCAGAAATCCTGGATAATGGGGCTATGTTGGCCACTACATCTACTTCTTCTTGGAATTCTTCTACAGGGAACTTTGCGAATGAACAATTTTATGGCTTCTTATAGTGTAAACCTGATTTGTTCTTGCACTTCAATCTATGCCTCCTTTTACCGAAAGAGGGCCTTACACCTTTGTACCTTCCTTGTGTCTTTTTTACCGTGATACGCAAGAGCATTTTCTTTGATTCTGATTTCTGTCGTGGCCACATGATGAATAGCATATACTTCGACCATTGCTAGTTTTTAAAAATATATTGATAGTGTCCCTAAATCATGGACACCATTATCAAAATATTGCATCCTTGCTTACAACTCTTGTGCTTTGAACTCTATCTTTAATTGATTGAAACAATAGTGGTGCTGCTAATCTATAACTAGGATCAACGTCGTACATCTCAACTTCGATTGTGCTCTTTACCTTATTAATGGCCTTAGAGAGCTTATTAACATGCATAGTGAGTTTGTTGGTTAATTGCATCNTTAGGTCTTTTGCGGTAGTTATGAAAAACCTTGCTAAAAATGTCCCAAGAATTGGAAATTTTGCATTGTTTCCCCCCCCCCACCCTCCCCCCACCAAAAGTAGAATTCTCGGGACTTTTCGAGATGGTTTTAAACCTCCCACCCCAAAAAAAGTCCAATTCGTAGGACTTTTGGGGGCGGTTTTTAAATGCCATCCGCAAAAAATGTCCAATTCTCAATACTTTTGGGGGGGTTATTTAACCCCCGTGAAAAAAAAAATTCTAATTCTCAGGACTTTTCAGGGGATGGAGTTAAGAAAGATGCCCCGTTAATTTTTCTTGCAGTGGTTTTGCTAAAACCCTCCTCCCTAAACGTTTTCTAAAGTATTTGGGGGTAGTCCTTAAAAACCCCTTGCAAAAGTCCTGAGAATTTGACTTTTGGGGGGCGGGATGGAAAGCCCCCCCCCCCCTCCCTCAAGAAGCCCTCTTGAAATTTTGGACTTTTTTCGGGGGAGGATTGGAAATACCCCCACCCCATAATTCCAACATGGCTTGGACTTTGGGGGGGTGGGGGAAGGCGGGAAGGACCCCCCATAAAAATTTTAACATGACTTCGACTTTTAGGGGGGGTGGGAAATACCCCTCCCCAAAAGTCCAACACGAATTTTGGGGGGGGGTGGGGTTGGAAAGACCGTCCCCCAAAAGTCCAACATGAATTTTTTTTGGGGGGGTGTGTGGGTTGGAAATGTTGAATTATTGTAACTTCAAAGAATAGTCTAAATGTATTTTATTGGTCCCCAATGTTCCTATTGGGAGAATCATTTGTATTTCTTTGTACCTCAATGTTGCTATCGAGAGAATTACTAAGAGTCATGAGGAATTCCCCTCTGTTGTAATTCAGGTCATTAGTACCCTACAAAATATATTATTATATTAAGATATCCCAGTTATGCCTACTCGGGCCTACATAACTGAGTTAAGTTTTCTGGAGCCTACATAGCTGGGTTAAATGTTAAGTGAACAAAAGAATATAAGTAGAGTGAGGTGCCTCTCATTTGAGACACACGCACTCACTTATGTAGCGCATAAGAGAGAGAGAGAGAGAGAGAAATATTTGTAGCTGGAGAAGGAGGAGCATCAGTTTTGGGTTTTACCTTTAATCTTTTGGGGCATCTATATTGAGGAAGATTTTGCTGGGTTTTTCCCATTAGGGTTTTCCCAAGATAAATTTGTGTTGTTCTTGTTATACTTTTTCTTTCAATGATCATGTCTATATTCTTTTATGAAATTGAAATTAAATTCTTATAATATAGCTTAGCATATGGAATTCTAACATGGTATCAGAGGTAACCTAAATAGGACAACTTTGACAAGAGAAAAATCCCTCTCTATCGCTGATAAGAAATTAGAGTTTCAAGAAAAAAATTTAGTTTTGGAAAAATGCATGCATGGAAATTTTCTCACTCGCAGAGCGCATTTTCTGATCCAGATATCGATGTTTTTGGAGGACTAGATCTACTCGAAAGTCAAACCCTAGTTTGAGAGCTGCAACAGAATACTGCTGGAAGTTGCGGTGCTGAATCTCGCAAGTCAAATTTTAAAGGCAAACAATTGAGATCTCCAGAAACCAAGCACACCAGTCAACTCACCTTATCCAAGTGCATCTCCTAGTAATTTCAGTTTCTCATTCCTTAGAATTTCAATTTTTTGTGACTTTCTAACATGATGGCCCCAAGCACTAAGCTTGAGGACAAATTGGAGGCATAGAGAATTTACAAGCATGGAAATATAGGATTGGGATCATTTTCCAAGAAAATGAACTTGATAAGTATATCAAAGATGAATTTGTAGAACCTAAAGAAGTTGAAACTAAGTAGAATCAAAAGAAGGATATGATTAGGGAATAAAGGATTATTGTTGACACTACAAAGGATCACTTGATCTCTGAAGTGACATCAAAGAAGACTCCAAAATAAATTTATGATTCCCTAGCATGGATGTATCAAGGAAGAAACATCAAGATAAAGTTAATCTAAGAGCTCAAGTGAAGAGTACCAAGATGAGTCATGCAGAATCCATCCAGGACTACTTCATAAGGGTCTCGAAGTTTAAGGAACAACTAGAATCCATTGGATACAAACTTGATGAAGATGAGTTGGTTATGACTACCCTCAATGGTAATACTATACCTTGGGAGTCAGTCCTCTAGATGATGTGTTCCAGGAAGGAAACCTCTAAGTTTGATGTTGTATGGTGTTAACACTCCATTTGTAAAAGTCCATTTATGGGCCTAACAGAGTTGGAGGAGGGTTCCATTCCTTTCAATTTTATGTGAACACCCTTCAATTTTTCGAAGGATTATGGTCCACATTTTAGAACCGTCAGACGATGAAGAGAGATCAATCTATGGTGATAGACACTTCCAGAGGTAAAGTCTCACAGCAGCATGAACGATAGAGAAAAGTGTCATAACCTAATGATCTAGGATCACAAGGAAGAAGAGCAATGATAGATCACAGTCTTGGCCCAAGACGGGGGAAAATGGTAAAAGTCTAGATTTCATTGAGTCCGTTAAAGCAGGAAAACATATGAAAGGATAATATTAAGGCAAATCCCAAACTACAACCTAAAACAATTTGACTAAGCAAACATGCTTGATGGAAGGAGATTTTCCAAATTGTGAAATGGTTAAAGGTCAGAAGCGTTCAATGGAAGAGATGAGATCATAAGTAGATCTACTGTCCCAGTTGATCTCGCAAACCAGGATTATGCAGATAAAGTCGGTATTTCAAATCACAAGAAGTGGTACCGGCTGCAAATATCGATGGTCATGACAAATAAGGGAATGGATCTATGGTCAAGGTTGTTTTCACAATCCGAACTAGCATGGACAGCATCATGGTACCGGTTCAGAAAGAGGTGGTAGGACCCAATCAGATCTACAGTTGCATGAAGAGGTTAATCCTGATCAATGGGTAAGAACACATCACGATCCAAAGCTACCCATTGTTACCAAGAAAGGAGAGATTCACGGCAGAAGTGAAGAAACATGGATAATGGATGTGAAAGGTTCCCCCAAATCGGAGGGTTGAGGAGGCCTCCAGGCTGTAGGTGTCACATCCAGTGTGGAGATGATATGAGAAGGGACATTCATACGTGTAATCTGCCTCTTGGAAAGCAAGCTGACGTTCCAAAACACCATCTTTGATAAACCTAAGGCAAACATCCCATCGAATGATGCTAACTTTCCCGACTCCGTAGGTCTCGCACGTGGTTCATGTGGGAAAAATAGTTAGGAAATAGGAAGTGTAGGTTTTGAAATGACAAATCAAACATCTACACAAAGTTAATAGAAGCCCCAAACTGAGTCCACTCAACATCACCGTCTAAGCAAATGAAAGGGAAAGGAAGGTCAAACCCACAATGCTTGAAACCAGCTTAACAGCTACGCGGGAAATGCTTAGAATCCTATCCATATTATATATTATAACTAAACATTAGTAGAGATGATACCCACAATGGTGTCAGACATTCTAATGTCACATCGACCAGTATTCAAGATTATAGCCATCTCCAAGCCATTTTTGGCTTTCCCTATATACAGCCCCATCTTCTGAAGTTGTTGATGTATGGAAATGTATAGATGGTGAGAGGTAAAGGTTGAAATTCAAGAAGTGTTGAGTCCCTTCACAAATAGCCATGGCTGTATGGTTTGAGAAGTTAGTTTGACAGGGGTTATTGATTGTTGGTGAACATGAAATTGTGTTTCTTCGTCGACCTAGTTATCTACACCGGGAATTCACCAACCATCAGGGCACAGATGTTAAACACCTAGGAAGGTTCAACTATTTCCACACCTCCCTACCCTCATATGTGCATGGGTTTTTACATCCTAAGGAAATTTCTCCGACAACTCTAGTGGCTGTCATGACCTCTGAAGTCCCAACACGCAATGGTGGCGGAGCTGTTGGAGCAAATGCTCAGTCTGGGATAGTGGAAGTCCAAATCCTTCATTATGGCACTCCTATGATCTATACTTAACAACCTTTCCATGGATGAGGAGGAGGTCAAACACACACACATATGCGTGACCTGCAATAAAACCCTCCTCGTAGGAGGGAGAGATCGATACAAGGATGGTAAATCTCTTAAGATGTTTATCATCATCAAGTGCATGGCCACCCTTTTTCCTCCTCCCCTCCTATAACCATGTTACTAGACAAAGGAGGGGCTGGGAAAATGTCAAGCACCGAGGCACAGGCCTTCTTGTTAGCCTTTGAGTGGCGTGATCTGAAAGAAGTAGGTAGGTCAAAGGAGGAAAAAAAACATTTCCGAAATGGCCCAAGTTGGCAACTGACCATCGACAGGAAGCGTAAGGATCACTTTCACATACTGAGATAAAGAAAACTCTGTGTTGTTAGTCCACGTGCTACAACTCCATAATATTTAGTCATATTTGTAAATCATGGTAGTAGTTCCACTCTCTAGACTATTAACACATGATTGTGACTGCAAACCATTTTTAGGTTTGTTTTGGAGAATAATCTGAGCACTGAAGTACTATAAATACACTCCTGATAGGGGATAAAGAGTTAGCTGGTTGGTTGGGAAACCTTCAAGGGCTGAGGCTCTCTGTTGTAAATAATATATGATGCCTATGTTATGAATAAAATTATAGAGGAAGAGTTGTTTCTTAAGATAGAGATTCATGTGTCGTTGCTTCTTTCAATATATATTTTCTTTACGTGAAATGTACATCCTATTTTCATTCCAGTTTGTTGATTTCTTTCAGGTCTGTAACTAAGTGTATAACAATTTGGGATTCATACATGCTATGCTACCCCTATTTTTTCGGACATTTATCAAGTTTTCTTCTAAAGTTAAGTGGAATTCATCTTGATGGTGCTCTGAGTGATGGGTTCTTCTCTCTCGTCTCCTAACCACCCGTTAAATATCTCCTGATTACGAGATCGATGGATATCCTATCTCTATTTTCTAGGCCACGCCATTCTTTTTCTCCTACAAATGTTCCCTATTCAGGTTTTTCACTCCATTTCCAATGGTCCCTTTCCCTGATAATCCCACCTGCATCTCACATTAATACACTTTGTCCCATTAAGGAGTCTAGCCTCCTAACCACCCTTGATCAAATATCCTACGTGGAGTAAACCTGAAAACAAGTGAGAGATCCCTCTAAGACTATGCAAGGCAAGAGGTGTAGTCTAAAGCAGTTCTGTTGTTACCTGGGAACTAGCCTTCCTTAACCTTTGGCTCAATCCTGATGCTAACAAACCGGCACTGTCACTGGGGACAAGGTTGAAGATGATTTATGGGAAGAAAAACATGGTTTTAGATCTGGTTATTGATGGTGAACAATAATTAGACATCGATAAGGTTGAGCACTTTTCACCCAGCGACTCCACTCTTAGAGGGTTCAGACTTCAGTGACTCTGCTGGTGGTACGACCTAGAAATCAAATGGTCAAAATGAACGGGCAAGCTCTGTCCAGAAAAATGGACACCTTGTAAGGCCCGAAAATGCATGGTGAAAGGTTAAGATGCTATAGTCTATGTTCCTTCCAAGAGGCTTTGTCTTGTCTTGTAAGTTTGTTCTTATTCTTCCCTAGATTTATGAAAACAACCTTCTATGGTTCAATTCATTCTGAATAGAGCTATGAATATATTCCTGTTTGTCCTTCTTTACGAACCTAAAGTGTTGCATCATCTTGTGCATATGGTTTTGACCTAGATTTTTCTCTAGGGGATCATGATGTCAAAGGTCACCCCTATGAAATTCATGAAACCTTGGATGATAGCGTAGGTATTGCGCCTAACCCGGTCTCTCCCATTTCTCCAAGCCGATACAAACCACTACGACTACCTCCCTTCCTCCATGATTTTTGCATGAAACATTACAAGTACCTCCCCAAATTTGAAGGAGAATCGAAAGACTTCACTGCTGAGAAACATTTAGAAGGCTTTGAACATTTCTCTGACCTTTTTGAGATAGCACATGATGATGTCACATGAGGGCCTTCGCTGAGTCCTTGCAAGGAGATGCTAAAGAATGGTTCAAGAACTTGCAACCTAAGTCCATTAATACTTGGGAAGAGTTTTATTGCACCTTCTTAAAGTTTTGGGGTAGGAGAAGGCCACTGGATCAAATACTTTCATAATTTTATTCCCTAAAGAGACATGAGGGTGAGGCCATATCTATTTTTAACCAAAGATTCACAAGCTTTTATTATAACATGCCTAAGGAATTCCAACTTCTTGAGAATGCTGCTAAGATCTATTATGTGGCCACCTTTCCTCCTGAGCTATCTTTACTTCTTTTGGAAAGAAAATCAACCACTGTGCAGCATATGTTTACTGATTGTTTTGAGGTTGAGGAAAACCTTAAAATTTCTAAAAACTTGTCAAGTCAGGATAGCAGTGGTGAAATAAAAGATACATTAAAATTGGTTGGGCCCTAGAAGCATAATGGGAAAGTCCATATCCCGCTAAAGCTCTCTCCTGGTATACAGAAATATGACTGGCCCAATATAGGAGCATATTTTCCTCCATGCTTGTTCTCTGAAGATTGCAATCTGCACAGCCCTGGGTCCATAAAGGACGATTTTAAGGAGGAGTTCGGTGTGCCTGTGTATGATGAATATGAGGAAGAATACTTGCGGGCTATGCCTGAGGAGCTGGCCATTGAACCAATGCCTATTGGTGGAGAGAATCAAGATGCAATGCGAAGTTGGAAGGTTAAAGAAGAAAAGGGTGATAAGGGCACTGGAGATGATAGCCTACCCTTGTGTTATTCCTCTTTTGAATTAATACAAAACATGACTAAACCCTCTAAGATAAAACAGAAAGAAGGGGAGATGGTGCAGTCATGAAACCTATATGGAAAAGAATATGATAAGAAGAAGATGCCATGCAATCCCTCTCCAACTACTAATACGTCAGGAATGTGTGATGAGGAGTACAGCCATGGAGAAGGATGCAGCAGCCCTCTAATAAATATCTTTTTCAATGTTCTGCCTTCAGGAGTATCACCTCACACAGGAGGAATATGCCTACTCGGTTCCATTGGATAAACGGAGGACCTCCCTCCTAAGGAACATGAAGGTCTGATTGCAAAAATTTCGAGCGAAAAGAGGGATGTTTCATTGAACAAAGATTCTATGGGCCCTCTTCTACAATTTTCCAGGTATCAACCTAACAAATCACTAGAGGAAGGGAATATGTTGGAGGTTTCCATGTTTTCTATGACCCCGTAGTAGGGTACATGGAAGGGCTGGGTAAGGATGATGACTGGTCACATTAATGCTTTAAAGGGGAATCCATTTCTCATTTCTCTCTCCCATTATCTATTTTGTTTCTGTCCATCAGGCACAAAAAAAGAACAAAACTATTAGACAAGTTGCTCGATTGGCTTCATTGGAAGTCTGATTTCACTTAATTAGACTTATGCACTAAATTAGGTAGAGTAGGTAGGAAAAAATAAGCTCAAGAGTCATCGAACATTTCCTTCATTTCTATTTTAGTTTGTTTTCATTTTCAGTTGCAAGCACATGCTTTGCAGTCAATAGCATAGTTTGCAAAAGTGGCATGAATTCAATGAAGCAATAGCTCAGAGCAGAATAGAGGTTTCGAAGAAAGATTGGGGACAACCAAATGGATTTGGAACTTGATCTACAGGGGTTCTTTTCTACCTCACTAGGATGATAGCATCCCCCATGGAGCCAACTGTTAACACTCTATTTGCAACAGTTGATTTATGGTCCTGACAGAGTTTGAGGAGGGTTCCATTCATTTGAACATTATGTGAACACCATTCAGGTTACCAAAGGCACATGGTCCACATTTTAGAACCGTCAGACGATGAAGAGAGATCAATCTATGGTGATAGACTCTTCCATAGGTAAAGGCTCGTGGAAACATGGACGATAGAGACAAGCATCATAACCCAACGATCTGGGATCACAAGGAAGAAGAGCAAATATAGATCGTGCTTTTGGCCAAACACGTGGGAGAATGGTCAAAGTTTGGCTTTCCTTGAGTCCATTAAAATAGGAAAACATATGAAAGGCTGAGATCAAGGAAAATCCCGATCAACAGCTTAAAACAATTTTGCTAAGAAAACATGCTCGATGGAAGGATTTTTTACAAATTGGAAAACAGTTAAAGGTCAGAAGTGTTGGATGGTAGAGATGAGATTAGAAGAAGATCTACGGTCACAGCTGATTTCGCAAACAAGACTTGTGCAGATAAAGTCATGATTTCAAATTGTGAAAAGTGGTACCCCCCATGAATATTGATGGTCATGACAATGATGGGAATGGATCTACGGTCGAGGTTCTTTTCGCAATCTGAACTAGCATGGACAACGTCATTGTCCCGGTTCACAAAGAGGTGGTAGGACCCACTTGGATCGATGGTTGCATGAAGAGGTCGATCCTGATCGATGGGTAAGAACGCATCACAATCCAAAGATGACTGTTATTATCAATAAAGGAGAGATTGCGGTAGAAGTGAAGAAATGTGGATGGTGGATGTGAAAGGTTCTCCCAAATCGGAGGGATGAGGAGGCCTCTAGGCTGTAGGTGTTTCCTCCAGTGGGGAGATGATAGGGGAAGGGATGTTCACACGTGTAATCTGCCTCTCAGCAAGAGGGATGACGTTCTCAAATGTCATCTTTGATAAACCTAAGGAAAATGTCCCATCCAATGATGCTAACTTCCCTGACTCCACAGGTACGACATGTGGTTCACATGGGAAAAACTGTAAGAAAAGAGGAAGTGCAGGTTTTGAAATGACAAATCAAACATCTACTCAAAGCTAAGAGAAGTTGTGAACTAAGTCTGCTTAGCATCACTATCTCAGCAAATGAAAGGGCAAGGAAGTTCAAACCCATAATCTTTGAAACCATCTTGACAATGACATGGGAAGTGCTTAGAATCCTATCCATATCAGATATTATTATTGAACATTAGGATAGATGATCCCCACCCTGGCATCACACATGCTACTGTCACGCCGACCAATATTCAATATTATAGCCATCTCTAGGCCGTTTTCGGCTTGAACTATATACAGCCCCGTCTTCTAAAGTTGTCGAGGTATGGAAATGTACAGATGGTGAGAGGTAAAGGTTGAACTCTGAGAAGTATTGAGTCCCTTCGTAGATAGCCATGGCTATATGGTTTGTGAATTTAGTTCAACAGGTGGTATTGATGGTTGGAGAACATGAAATTGTGTTTCTTCATTGGCCTAGTTATCTACACCACAAAGTCACCAACCACTGCATCACAGATGTTAAACACCTAGGAAGGTTCAATTATTTCCACACCACCCTACCCTCAGATGCGCTGTACATGGGTTTTTATATCCCGAGGACATTTCATTGACACCTCTACTAGATTTCACAACCTCCGAAGTCCCAAAACACAATGGTGGTGTATATGTTGGAGCAAATGCTCAGTCTGGGATATCAGAAGTCGAAATCATTCATTACTGCCCCTATGATCTCTACTTAATGACCTTTCCATGGACAAGGAGGAGATCAAACACACACCCAGCTACGTGGATTGTGATAAAACACTCCTCATAGGAGGGAGGGATCAGTATAAGGATGATAAATATCTTAAGACATTTATCACCATCAAGTGCATGGCTACCCTTTTTCCTGGTCCCTTCCTGTAACTATGTTACTAGACAAAGGTGGGGCTAGGAAAATGTTGAGCACCGGGGCACAAGCCTTCTCATCAGCCTTTAAGCGACGTGGTCTGAAAGAGCAAGGTCATTCAAAGGAGGCAGAAAAGCATGTCCAAAATGGTCCGAGTTGGAAACTGACCATTGGCAGGCAACGTAAGGATTGCTTTCACATACTGAGATAAAGAAAACTCTACGCTGTTAGTACACATGCTACACCTCCATAACATTTATTCATATTTGTAAATCATGGCAGTAGTTCCACTCTCTATATTGTTAATGCATGATTGTGACCAAAAATAGTTTTTAGGTTTGTTTCGGAGAATAATTTCAGCACTAAAGTAGTATAAATGCACTCCCGATAGGGGGGTAAAGAGTTAGCTGATGGGTGGGAAATCCTTCAAAGGTTGAGGCTCTCCATTATAAAGAAGATCTGATGCCTGTGTTATGAATAAAATTGAATAGGAAGAGTTGTTTCTTAAGACAAAGATTCATGTGTCGTTGCTTATTTCAATATGTATTTTCTTTACGTGAAATGTACATCCTCTTTTCATTAGAGTTTGTTGATTTCTTTCATGTCTGTAACTGAGTGTATAGCAGTTTGGAATTCATACATGCTATGCTCTGCCTGTTGTTTCAGACGTTTATCAAGTTTTATTCAAAAGTTACATGGAATTCATCTTGTCGGTGCTCCGGGTGATGGGATGTTCTCTCTCGTCTCCTAACCACCCACTAAATATCTCCTAATTGTGATATTGATGGCTATATTTCCTATGTTTGCAAGCCCATGCCATTCTTTTTCTCGAGCAAATGTTCCCTACCCGGGTTTTTGACTCCATTTCCAATGGTCCCTTTCCTTGATAGTCCCACATGCATCTCACATTAATACACTATGTCCAATTCAGGAGTCCTCCCTCATGACCACCCTTGATCAAATATCCTACGTGGAGTAAACCTGAAGACAAATGAGATATCCCTCTTTGAGTACACAAGGTCAGAAGCGCAGTGTAAAGCAGTTTTGTTGTTACCTAGGAGTGAGCCTTCGTCAACCTTTGGCTCAATTCTGGTGCGAACATGCGGGAATATTGTATTGAAGAGGATACTTGAGTGGGAAACATAGAAGATCTACAAAAGGAAGATGATCAAGATCTATCCACTCATAGAGGAAGAACAAAAATTCAACCTAAATTCAAGAAGAGAAACCACAAGGATTGTATCATCCTTGTACTTTGGTCCTCGAGAATGAAGAGGGATTCTATCATCCTTGAAATTTTTTTCAGAATGGATACAGTGACTTTGGTCCTTGAGAATGAAGAGGGATTGTATCATCCATGAACTTTAGTTCATGATGGATCTAGTGACTTCAGTCCTCGAGAATGTGGTGGGATTGTATCATCACTGAACTTCAGTTCAGAATGGATTTGGTGACTTCGGTCCTCTAGAATGTGGTGGGATTTTATCATCCCTGAACTTCAGTTTAGAACATATATGGTGACTTCAGTCCTCAAAAATGTGGTGGGATTGTATCATCCCTTAAGTTTGGTTTAGAATGGATGAGGTAACATCGAAACTTAAGAACTTGGTAGGATTGTATCATCCTTGAAATTCTGTTCAGAATGGATACGATGACTTTGGTACTCGAGAATGTGGTAGGATTGTATCATCCTTGAACCTTTGCTTAGAATGGATCTGGTGACTTTGGTACTTGAGAATGTGGTAGAATTGTATTATCCTTGAACTTTTGTTCAGAATTGATCCGATGACTTTGGTACTCGAGAATGTGGTAGGATTGTATCATCCTTAACTTTTGTTTAGAACTGATTCAGTGAATTCGGTACTTGAGAATGTGGTAGGATTGTATAATTCTTGAAATTTTGTTTAGAACAGATATGGTGACTTTGGTCCATAAGAATGGGGTAGGCTTGCATCATCCCTAGATTTGAACTCCAAAAGTGATGCGAAGACTTTCATCTTTGTATTGTGGATTACCGGTTGTTGTTGCTGATGATGATGATATTACTAATAGAAATATCAACGTGTGTTCATGATGATGTTACTGATCAAAAGATAAGATTGTGATCATGATGATGTTACTGATAAAAATAGAAAAGTATGATGATGATGATGATTGCTGATCGAAAGATCAGAATGTGATGATGATGATGTTGCTGATTGAAAGTTCATAGCATGATGATGATTGAAACTTCAGAGTATGATGATGATGATGATGTTGATAAAAATTTCAGATGATGATGTTTCTGATCAAAATGATTGAGCGGTAAAAGTGTTGATGTTGCTGAAGTTTGAAGATGAAGACTATATGTTGAAGATGATGAAAACCTTCCAATGGTTTACAGATGTATCACCCTGATGATGTTGATGATTCCCTCTCTCTCCTACAGCTGGTGTTGTTGTTGTTTTTGATGAATACCCTTCTCATTAAGGGGGAGTGTTGAATTATTGTAACTTTGAACAATATTCTAAATGTATTTTATTGGTCCTTGATATTCCTATAGGGAGAATAATATGTATTTCTTTTTACCCCGATGTTCCTATTTGGAGAACTACTAAGAGTAATGAGGAAGTCTCCTCCATTGTAATTCAGGTCATTAGTAACCTCTGAAATATATTATTATATTAAGTTAGCCCAGTTATGTCTACTCGATCCTACATAACTGATTTAAGTTTACTAAAGCATACATAACTGGGTTAAGTTTCAAGTGAACAAAAGAATATAAATAGAATTAGGCGCCTATCATTTGAGACACACAAACTCACTTGTGTAGTGCATAAGAGAGAGATAGAAAGAGCTGTAGCTGGGGAAGGAGGAGGACCCATTTTGGGTTTTACCTTTTATCTTTTGGGACATTTATATTTAGGAAGCTTCTACTAGTTTTTTCCCATTAAGGTTTTTCGAGGATAAATTTGTGTTGTTCTTGTGATATTGTTTCTTTCAGTGATCCTATCTATATTCTTTTATGAAAATCAAATTAAATGCTAATAATCTAGCCTAGCATATGGAATTCGAATAGGAAATATCCCCCCTAAAGGTTTACATGATATTTTTTAAAGGTAGCAGTATAATTCCAATATTATATGTAGTATAATATGTAGTAGGATCACTAAAAGAACAACATCCAATCATAGAAATAATAGACATAATATTTTTACCTGGGAAACCACAAGGGCTAAAATGGAACAACCTTGTGATAGAGATATTAGTTCAAAGTACAACATACATCCAAATACATAGTAATCACATATAGAAGAAGATCGATAAACCCCAAGAACAAAGGAGAAAATCCTCCAAAGATAGGGAACCCCGAAAAATACTTATTCCTTGAGTGGAGTGAACTTGGTTGGGTGAAAATTAGTGACGCAACTTGTTATTTATAGTTCACTTTATGTTTTCTTATTCACTTTATCCGGGGTGAAATTTCACACTTAATCTACTCTGTCTTCTATTTTATGCATAATAATCATTGTTTATTATTATATTTCTAAGTCCAAGTTGGTGAGGATGCCTCACATAGCTACCACATCAAAAATCCCTCTTATCTAGGGAAGAATAATCATACTATAAAACAACATATGGATATCATTTGTAAATCAAAATTGTCTCTAACATCTCTAGATTATAATAAAGTTCTTCCAACACATTATGAGTCCATCGAGAAGTGTCAACAACTCAACCCAGGCCATGGGGGAGTCAATATGCACCAACTAAACCTTGTGCATTGGAGAACATACAAGTAACAACTCAACTTATTCTATCAAGGAGTCAATAACTCAACCCAGTACATTAGTGGGCCCACATACACTATCATAATCCATTCCATTGGAGATCCCACATGTAATATGCGATAGTATGAACCATTATGCACTAGTTATATACACTAGTCTCTCCACCCCAACACGGGGTGTTTTAGAGATCTCCCCACTCCATCTAAGAGTGTATAGGAGAATGCACTAAATTTCTCCATCACATCACTAAATTTCTCCATCACATCACATGATGTCCAAGAGATATCCCCACAGCATCATAGAGTGTATGAGACAATGCAAAGTCTCTCCACCCATTCATAGGGTATCCAAGACATCTCCCCACTCAGTCACAAAGTGTCTAAGAGAATGTAACTATAAAATCATCCTTCCCTCTCAACGAGGGATTAACATGGGACTAGTATCCCCACTCCATCATAAAAATACAAGTAGAAGGTATTGTCCCATTTTTAGTCATCTAGGGACTATTCTCCCCACTCTATCATAGAGTGTTAGGGAAAATTCAGTACCCCATTCTGACTCATCTACCCTTACCCAAGTCATCACTAATATTGGGAGAATGTTTGGTTGATGTTGCATACATCCATCTTCACAAATGGCTTATATGGAACATGTGGGAAAAATATTCATTTGCATCGGTAATGTGGTGTAGTAAGATCCATCATTGATGCACACAAAATCATAAGATTTCCCTGCAACACATGTACACCAAATATTCCCTTTATAGAGAATCTACTATTTTGTTACATGAAGGAAATTTTGTGGGAAACACTACTTGCATTGGCTCTCAACCTTGATATTTTTAAGGAGGGAAGACATCAACATGGTATACGATATTTTGATTTCTAGACTCAAAATCGAATTCCTTGGAAAAGATTGAAATCCAAGTTTTTATTGGATAACCTAAAAAAGTTGATATTTGATCAAATCAAGGACATTATCTCAAATCTATGTTGACAAATTTAGGCCAAAAGCTTCTAAATCTAGATTTAAATATTACAAATGAATAATATCCAAGGCCTTAGAGAAATACAAGCACATGGATTGTTTTTCATAAAACTATTTATATGTTAAATTAAGTTATTTAGGGAGGAATATACTCTTATTTTACAACGTGGTTAGTCCCTACCTGGTTGCTTGAATCCACGACTAGCATGTTCGTATTCTTGGTAACCGTCTTGGGGTTCTATGAATTCACGTCGAGATGTAGCTTCCAATAGTTATATTTGGTGGGACCATGTATATTACAATGGCTGAAATGGTTATTTGGATCCTTGCATTGATTTGTAGTAGTTGTTGTGTTCTTATCCTCTCTTTTCCACTTTTTTTTCTCCTTGGAATCATTATGGTTTCCTTTCTTTTTGGAACCACTTGGTTTTTCTTTAGTCATACCCATATTCTTTGTATATTATGCTTGCACACATGCCTCATTAATTGTCATGGGTTCAAATACTGTCACTTGCATCCATAAATGTCTATTTAGACATCCCAAATATTTTATGAGTACCTCTCATTTGTTGGTATATATATCCAAAATAATGGCCATTTTTTTGAACTAGGTAGTGTATTGTTGCACACTCTCCCCTTTCTTCTATTGGAACTCATGCCAACAGATGCGTCAATCCTCTTTGTACCAAATAGGGTAGTGCTAGGAAATAATGTGGATTTTAAAAACCTACCACTTAGTTATTAGGAAATCCCGCCAACCTAAGCATCTCGATGTGACTTTCCCAGGAAGTTTGAGAATGACCCTCTACCTTTAGTCAAGCACATGAAATAATTTTCTGAAATTCTAGGTTATGAAAATTGAAAATGTTAGTAAGAGTCTGGATATATATGTTAGATTTTTAACATTAAACTAGCATTATATTAGGATCTTTAACTGAGAGAATAACAAGCACAACAATCAAACATAAGAGACAATGAACATAGTGTTTTTCCTTAGGGAAACCATAAATGGAGAAAACCCCGCAACTTCCTTAGAGATAGAATCAACACCAAAAGTAAAACCCCAAAATAGTAAGATGATCTCCTGCCAGTAGTAGCCTCTTTCTTCCTAGCCCCAGTAGCTTATTCTGCCTCATTTATGCACTACAACTAAGTGTGAGTGTGTGTGTGATAAATAAAGAGACCCACTCTCTATTTATACTAATTTTCGACTCGATAATAACCTACTAGGGCCGAATTCTCTAGGAGAGTCTAATAACCCTAGTGCCCTAGAACTGCAGAGACATTAACCCTTTATCACTGGGAGGGTTACCCACAATGACTTGACATGACTTGTTTACATTATAGAACGTCCCGATAGGAACATTGGGGCATGACATGACTCAAGTACATTACAGACACATCCCAAAAAAAACATCCAAGTACAATACATAATATATACGGATGAATACATTTCAAAGTTACAAATACATTAACACTCCCTCTTAACTAGGAAGGTATTCTCTTGACACAATTTATCAGCACAAGTCTTCTTCTCTGTATCATCTGGATCATTGTCAAGTCCTCATCATCTTCAAGTCATCTTCATATTCAATTCATCTTCATCTTCAATTTATCTTCACCTTCAAGTCATCTTCATATTCGTATCTGGATCATCACTCGAACTCGATCATCATCACTTGATCTAAATCATCACTCGATCTGGATCATCACTAGAAGATCATCACGGGATTTGGATCATCACTGGATATGGATCATCACTCGATCTAGATCATCACTTTTGGATCATCATCATGGGTACTATCTCACGGTTCTTCTCATCATAGGAAGTTTTATAGAGCCAACCCTTTTTCATGTTGGTTGTAGGCCTAGCCTCCATGTAGGTCTTCTTCAACACTTATATCTGACCCTCAGTCAGAATGGCTCACCCAGCACTTACATCTTACCATGAGAGGAGCACATCCAACACCACGTCAAAAAGGCATGCCCAACACTCACATCTGACCATGCAGGAACACATCCCACAACCCTGCCAAAAAGTCCCAACACTCACATCCGATCATCCGGGAACACATCCCACAACCCTATTGAAAAGGCTCAACACTTATATCTAGCCATGCAGGAACTCATCCTGTAACTATGCTATAAGGTATTTGCACTTACATCTAACCATGTAGGAACACATCATGCAACCATTCTACAACGACTCTACACTTACATCTAGCCATGCAGGAACACATACTGCAACCATGCTAGAAAGGATTTGCACTTACATCTAGCCATGCAGGAACACATCCTACAATCATGCTAGAAGGTCTATGTACTTACATCTATCCATATGGGAACACATCCTATAACCATTCTAGAGAGGCTCTCGACCCCAGGTTGAGGATTCCTTGTAACTGACCAGGTGCCTCGACATCCCTTATATCTGATCAAGTGGGAACACATCCCTCAATCAAATCAGAATCGCCCTGAACTTATATCTGATCAAGTGGGAACACATCCCTCCATCACATCAAAATGACCCTCATCCCTAGACTGAGTATTCTTGGTAACTGACTAGCTGCGTCCATTCCAAGAATGGCATTCAGCGGTTATAACTGATCATTTAGGAACCAATCCTCTCACCATGACAAAATGGCTCATCCCTTACATATGACCATGGAAGGAACCAATCCTCTCACCATATCAGAATGGCTCACAGACTCATCACTTCCCCTTGGAAGGATCCTCAATATGGACAACACCAAGCTTCTCCCTGAAGTAATCAAACTTCAATCTAGCTAATAGCTTCGTCAACATATCATCTATATGTTCTTCTGTCACAACATACTGGATCTTCGCTACTCCTCTCTACACCATATCCCTAATATAGTGATACTTTATCTCAATATTCTTCAACTTGTCATGGAACACCGAGTTTTCTGACAACTTCGCACAACTCTGGTTGTGGAAATATATACAAGTAGCATCTAACTAGAGATCAAATAAATCAGAGAGCAGATTCCTCAGCCATACTACCTCACAACTAGCTAAACAGGCTGCAACATACTCTACTTCAGCTGTACTCAGTGCCACATAGGATTTCTTCGTGCTAAACCACGAGATCACACTTGATCCCATACTGAAGAAACACCCTGGAGTGCTCTAACTATCAATGGCACTGCCTACCAAATCTGAATCAACACAACCCTCCAAGTTAATATTCTGATTCACCTCATACTTGAGCCCATAATCAACTGTACCCTTTAGTTACCTCAAAATATGCTTTGTAGCAATCAAATGAACATGTATTGGATCTGTCTGGAACTGGCTCAAGGTGTTCACAACAAAGAAAATATCTTGTCTCATGTTCATAATGTACAACAAGGACCCAATCATCTGACGATACATAGTAGCATCAACCACTTCTGATGAAGCATCATTGAATAGCTTTACATTTGATTCCACAGGTGTGGTCATGGCTTTGTAGTCCAGGATGTCTACTGTATATTTCCATTGTCCAAGGGAAATTCCATCTGCATTCTTCCACACCTCCATGTCTAGAAAATAATGCATCATACCCAAGTCCTTCATTTCGAACTCGGCATCAAGCTTCCTCTTCATATCAGAAATCAACCCATCCATACCTATTACAAATAGATCATCTACATACAGTAGGAGAATTACTGGGTTGCCATCTTCAACCTTATAGTAAAGGTTGGAATCTACTTTACTCTTGGTAAAACCAAAAATAGATAGAAAGCTGTCAATTCTGTCGTACCATGTCCTGGGTGCCTGTTTAAAACCATACAGGGATTTCTTCAATCTACACACATGAGACTCCATGTCATGTGTCTCAAAATCGAGTGGTTGTTCCATATACACTTCCTTTTCCACTACACCATTCAAGAAAGCAGTCTTGCCATCCATCTGGTGTATCTTCCATTTCATCACTGCAGCCAGAGCAAGTACTCACCTGATGGAAGTGTATCTGGCTACATGTGAAAAAGTTTCTTCATAGTTTATTTCTTCTTTCTGGGAGAATCCACGAGCCACAAATCTTGCTTTATATTTTTCTATGCTACAATCTCTAGCATGATTTATCTTGTAGATCCATTTGGAAGTTACAACTGACTTCCCTTCTGGTCTTAAGACAGCATCCCAAACATCATTCTTCATGATCGATTGATATTCTTCGATCATAGTAGGACTTGGTTCTCTTTCTTTCTCTCTGATTCTCTTCTAGATCCCCATATCTTTCTACACCATGGATAGATTCTCGTACCCATGTAGGTTTCCTCTTATGAGGATTCTTCTCTTGAGGTGGATCTACAGGTTCTTGAGGTTCTTCTATTTCTCAATCTTCTTCTTCATATTCTTCGTTTCTGGTTGTGTCATGAATTCTGGGTGCTTCTTTTTCTTCAGGATATTCAGTAGGTCTCTTTCTAGATTTGTTGTAAGCCGAGTCTTCATCAAACGATACAACCCTGCTGATTTCGATCTTCTTCAATCCTAGGAAGTATATTCTGTAAGCCTTCAGAGCTTTCAGAGTATCCCACAAATATACCCTTCTTTTCTGAAGGATCTAACTTTGTCCTCTTTTCTTTTGGAATGTATATGTACACTGGAAAATTGAATATTATGAGATGGCTGACTTCTGGTTTCTTTCCGGAAAAGACTTCTTCAAGTGTCTTGTTCTCGAGTAGTCTATGTGGAGTACGGTTCTATACATACACCACTGTTCTGGCAGATTCTATCCATAGATGCATGGGAAGATCTTTATCATGAAGCATAGCCCTTGCAGCTTCCATGATTTTTCTATTCTTCATTTCTACAACCCCATTCTATTGTGGATTATATGGAGTAGTTAACTCCCTCTTAATCCCTGAATCTTTGCATAATGCTTTGAATTCATTTGAAGTGAATTCCCCACCATTATTTGATCGAAAGGTCTTGATCTTCTTTTTTGTGTGGTTCTCGATCAAGGCTTTGAATTCCTTGAACTTGTTGAATACATCATCTTTTTCTTCATGAAGTAAATCCATGTCTTCTAGAAAAGTCATCAATAAAAGAAACATAGTATACATACCCGCTTAATGAACTTGATGACATTGGACCACATACATCAGAATGAACGATCTCCAAGATTCCTTTTTCCTTTCTCTCACTACTTTGAAATGTCTTCTTTGTATTCTTTCCTTTTGCACATCCTTCATAGACTCCATCATGTTTTTCCTGAATTTTTGGAAGACCTTCAACATCTCTGCTTTCAAGTGGTAGTGCTCTATAGTTTACATGTGCAAGCCTCCTATGCCAAAGTTGATTTGGCTCTACTCTGTAATGGACTAAATCTTATTCTGGATGGCGCTTCAATTTGTATCGACCTCCCTCTTGTTCCCTAATCACTGCTGCATCATCAAAAGTATTTCACTTTGGCCACATGATAAATTGGCCATCTACAAATGCAACCCTCGTGCCTTTTGCATCTAATGTATATATGGAGAGGGGGTTCTTCTTTGGTCTTGTTACAAAAAATACATCTTGCATCTGGATAGAATTTTCAGAGTCTAGGTTATAGGAGGATTCCCCACTACCTTTTAGTGGATACTATTAGTCATCCCCAAGTTTCACCTTCTGAGGTGAGTCATGTTCAAATAGTTTCACAAAGGATTCTTTGAATCCCGTATTATTTTTGGAAGAACCACTGTCTATAAGCCGATCATTGCTTCCCGTAAGAGCGGAGATAAACACATATTCTTCGTCACTTGAAGAAGCATCACTTTCTTTCCTGATTCTCTTTTTGGAAGGTTCATCATTCTCTGTAGCATGAGCATGATGTCTTCTCTTATTTCCCTTCTTCTTATGGGAGTTAATATTGTTTCTAGGACAGTCTTTGGCAAAGTGTCCTCTTTCATGACATGTATAGCATCTTAATTTAGATAAATCTCTTCTAGTGTTATCTTTCTTGTGGAAGTTCTTACCTCTGGAGTGATAAGAGCTTCTTCTAGTTTTCTTGGAGTGAACTATGAGAGCTTGATCTTCACTTCCCATCTTTCCTTCTTGAGCTGATATCTGAGCTTCTTCTTGAGAGCATTTTTCCCATAGCCTGCTGAACTTGACTAACTTATTTCTAGCACAGATTCCTTGAATAAAGTAGTCCCATGATCTAGGGATACCATTCAAGGTGGTCATTACAATCTCTACATTCTCCACTTCTTGATCTATTCGCTCCAGTTGTTCCTTGATCTGAGAGACCCTTGTAAAGTAAGACTCGATGGTCTCTGCATTCTCGATCTTTACATTATTTAGTTGGTTTCTCAGAGTCATCTTTTAGTTTATGTTCTTCCCTTCAAACAGTTTGGTTAGGGAATCAAACATAGTTTTAGGTGTCTTTAGGGAGAACACTTGTGGTATGAGGTGATCCTTGATTAAATCAGCAATAATCCTCTTAGATATAACCAACTTCTTCTAAAGTAAGGCCTTAGCCTCATCACCCTTTGGAACTGGAATCTCCTCATTGACATAGGAGTCCAACTCATTTTCTTCTAGGACCAGGGAGATCCTATACTTCCAGTCTCGGAAGTTATCAGCTCCCTCAAGCTTTTGATGAAGCTTGGTATGATGAGACATCTTAACTGAGAACCTCAAATGGAAATACAAAATATTTAGATCTTACCAAGTCAATATGTCATATCTTGATCTAAAGCTGAATTTCTGTAGTACTGATTCAAGAGCATATTAGGGTTTCACTTTTCCAGAGTTATGTCCAATCAAATGCTTTGATCTTGATCTCTAAACTTCAATTTTGAAGAGCAGATCAATATAGGCCTTGGTTCATTAAAAATTCCACTTATGTGGAAAGCCCTAATTTCCAGCAGCAATGTCGTGTCCAAAACTAAAAAAGCTCAGAATTAGATTCTGCTTCGACATAAAGATGCGCCCTAGGGAGGAGAGTTAGTCCAACCTTCTTTTGCTGAAAATATTTGGAGAGAGATCCACAAAGTAGGAATCCCTATTTCCTGCAGCTGCACAATGTCTTGTTTTGAGGTTAGCTTTGATACCATGTTAGATTTTAAACATTAAGCTAGCATTATATTACGATCTTTAACTGAGAGAATATCAAGCACAGTAATCAAACATAAGAGATAATGAACACAATGTTTTTCCTCTGGGAAACCATAAATGGATAAAACCCAACAACTTCCTCAGAGATAAAATCAACATAAAAATTAAAACCCCAAAACAATAATATGATCTCCCGACAGTAGTAGCCTCTTTCTTCCTAGCCCCAGTAGCTTCTTCTTCCTCAGCTATGTGCTACAACTGAGTGTGAGTGAGTGTGTGATTAATAGAGAGACTCACTCTCTATTTATACTAATTCCCGACTTGACAATAACCTATTAAGGCCAACTTATCTAGGATATTCTAATAACCCTAGTGCCCCGGAACTGCGGGGACTTTAACCCTTAATCACTAGGAGGGATACCCACAATGAGTTGACATGACTTGCTTACATTATAGAACCTCCCGGTAGGAACATCAAGGCATGACATGACTCAAGTAAATTATAGACACATATGAGAATAAACATCATGGTACAATACATAAGATATACGGATCAATACATTCCTAAGTTACAAATACATTAACAATAGAAATCTGATTGTAGTTGTGATGATCTATCCTTTGTTGATGTATTTGTAATTTTGGAATGTATTCACTTGTATATCTTATGTATTGTACCCATATGTTTATTCTGAGAAGTATCTATAATGTAATTGAGTGATGTCATGCCTTGACGTTTCGATCGAGAGATTCAATAATGTAACAAGTCATGTAAATTCATTGAGTTTAACCCTCCATTGTAAGCCAGGGAAATAGTCCCCATAGTTGTATCAAGGTTAACCATCCTTGTTAATCAGAGGGAAAATTCCCCACAATATGTGGGAAACTAGGGTTATTAGACTCTCCTAGAGATGTTGGCTCTAGTAAGTAATTGTTAAGTGGTACCAACATGTTAAAGTGTACGTCAAGTGCATGAAAGAATATAAATAGAGAGTGAACCTATCTATTTAACACACACACTCACTCATTGGGGCGCATGAGTGAGAGAGGAGAATCTCTCTCAAGTGTGAGAGAGAGAGCAAGTTGTGGAGATCCTATTTTCTGTTTTCGGGTTTTACTGCTTCCATTGGTGCTCATTCTATCTCTGAGGAAGTTGCAGGGATTTCTCCTTTATGCTTTCCTCGAGGAAAATTCTTTGTGTCTCTTATCTCTTTTGTTTATTTTTGTGCATGTTATTCTCTTAGTTAATATCCTAAGATAATGCTAGCTTAGAATGATAAAAATCTAACATGGTATCGGAGCTAACCTGAGAAGAAGACATTGTACAGCTACAGAAGCTAGGGATTCTTACTTTTTGGGTCTCTCTCCACAATCCATAAGCAAAAATATGATAGGATGACTCTCCATTGAAGGGAACATATTTCTGTCAAAGTGGAATTCAATTCCGAGCATTTTTAGTTTTCAATGTGGGAAATTAGAGATTTCTAAAGAAGAGGAATTTTTGAGTGAGCTTGGCATAGGATTGCTCTCCTCATCAAAATTGAATTTTAGAGACCTGGGTCAATTTTTTTGGTTGGGTTAAACTCTAGGAAAGTCAAACCCTAGTTTGACCTCGGGCTAGAAAAACCCTAAAATACAACTTCCAATGGTACAACTTCCAATGACTGAGTTATATGCTAGAGATTCTGCTATATATGATGAAGGATTCCTATAACTCACTATACCTCTATTTGGTGTGCTACATCTCTTCATTTCTACAATGTTCCTTCTTGTGTAGAGTCTTTACCTCTTATTGTAGTTGCTACAGCTTGATCTAGATCATCACTCAATATGGATCATCACTGCTAGATCATCATCACTGGATCATCATCATAAAAGTTAGTAACTCCTAAGTTTACAACATTTATCACTCATCCATATCCGAGGTCAAATGAATTTATTACATTGATGGTTTTGACTGTTAATCTAAGAAAGATGATAGATGACATGATATTTGTTTTTCTAATTTATATATGAGGTCTAAAGAGCTTTTTAACTTCTAAAATATCTATTTCATCATGTTAATCATAGGGATAAAAGTGTATTTAATATAAATTTCCCAAAATTTCACATTATTATACCCTTGTTCTCATTATGAATTTTCTATTTTTAGATGAGATCAGATTGATGGGATTATGAACCTTTTCAATACCTTGAAGTGAAGCATTATTAAATTCCATCATAAGTGGGTACAATGATTTTCGAAGTTTTGATATGGGTTTGTTTACATTACTAATTGTTTCTCTGTAATTATAATATCCACCATAATTCTAATTACCTTGATTGTATGTTTTATTTATTAACCTTGGTATGGTTGATATTTGATGATGAAAGATTCGGGGATTGTAACCATTAAACTATGCTCTGAAACTATAAGTTGTATACTATCACATCATTATGAAGAATGTCAATTAGTGTTGATGCTATGATTGAAATTGGGGGTTTGATATCCGCGTAACCTAAATGTTTGCCATCTGTTTATTTGCCATCATGCAAATATCACACGTAAGCTGTCACTCGCTTGATTTTTTTACAGACCATTATGGTGTGGTAAGTGTTCTCCAAGTCCCATTAACTTGTCAACTCGAAGGTATGATGACTCTGCAGGAAAATTCACAGCTCTTTGGTGAAATAAGGTTGTTTGGAGTGTTATTTGATATGTTCAAATTCTGGATGAATCAATGTGTTGTTTAGTTCAGTTTTTGAAAATACTGAAAGTCTGCATAATTGCTACCATGGCCCCTATGTCAAGATTTGAACTCATAGGCGATGAATATTTGGACAATGCCCCTGAATTCCACGAGGTGGTGGTTAGGGTTGGATGGCTAGGGTTTCTGCAGAAATTCTCTGGGTTCAACTTGGAAATTTCCAAGGCATTTGCAGCTTCATTTGATGGTATGAAAGCATAGATTGGGTATGTCGAGTTGAGGATGACAGAAGAGTTTGTTTCTCGGACCATAGGTTTACCACAAGTAGGTGAAAATTGGTATAAGGGAAAGCATGTAAAAAATGATGACTCGAAGGAGTTCCCGACCCCATCTAACCGACAAATGAAGTATAAGTCCGGTTTCCCTTCCTGACTGCTCATGAAGAAATGGAGTTCTCTACTCGAAATTATTATCAGGTACGTCACCTCTGAAGGTCGACTTTACCAAACCTTGTTTTATCATCTTCGGATTTTAATGGTTTTCAAGGGGCGCCATGTGAACATGCCATATTATTTCTTGAATAGTCTGCATAAGATGGCATGTACCTATCAGATTAATGTAGGGGATAAAGAGAGGAGTCTGTTTTATCATGGTTTGATTATAATACTCTTTTGCTACCAACTAGGAGAATTAGGGGATACTTGGGAATCATTTCTTGTACGTAATGGGTTTGGAGAAAATGAAGAGTGTCCTCGACGGAGGCCCAAAAATAGGTGAAGATGCATCAAGACAGAGGAATTTGGGCATGAGTTAGAAGAATGTGGTTCTCAAGATAATATTGACAACGAAGTGTCTCAACCTAGTCAAACCCTAAGTACCGGTGACTTTAAATTCAATCCTAAAACAAACCTTGAAATCCTTGTTGATGATTCTTAGCCTCAAATGAGAGAACTCGAGATCACAGCACCTTGTCCAAATGAGAATATTCCTCATTCATAGACCAACATTAGTCAGAAATTGGATGAAGACCAAATTAGGAGAGTATTGAGTAATCAGGCTAGTCGTAGAACTACTCATAGTATGATAGTTGCGTTGCTCTCTAGAAGAGACCTGCATGTTGGGGATGCCCCTGTTATTGAAGTGAGTGATTCTTCAACCCTCGTCCCAATCCATATCCAATTTGTCCAACCATCCTAGACATGAAATATGTATCTGTTTCTGAGACTAATGTTGTTGATGTTGAACAAGTAAATCTCGGGTGTGATGTGGAGCAAGAAATTGATCAGAAGCCATGCACAGAAGAGGAACACAGAAGACGACTGAATGTACTATCAAATAATCCAATCAATCAAATCCCTTATGCTCAAGTCATATCATCTCTAGAAACTGGCCTAAAAGAGGCTCATGTTATTAAGGCCTTTGATATGGATGAAATTGCAAGCCTGAAAATTGATTTGACTTCTTGGATTGAAAAATGGAACCTTTTGAGCGAGAAGAAGCTTAAATATAAGGCTGAAGTTAAAATCCTTCTATTAAGAAATCAAAGATTGATCAAGCAGAATAAGATTACTAATACCAGGACTATTATATTTAAAGCCAAGTTATATGAGGCGAGAAGAAATGTACCAATTCGACTTTCTGTCAAATCAACCCTTAAAATTTGACATTTTTGTTTTCTGTAATAAATTCCATTTTTTTCTTACGGTTTAAATATTTGATTATGCATGAAGACGGTTTCAAATCAGCCTCTATAGGTTAGTAATAACTTGAATTTTTTCCATTTTGGTTCTTGGTGCAAATTTTTTCTTATTTAATAAGGATATCTGTAGAATTGAAATTCTGCAAACATCCTATTTATTTCTATGTAATTGTTAGTTACACTTCGCTATCGGATTTTGTTTACAATTGCCAGGTATTAAGGAGTAAATATGATGAATCTTCATGCCATGATACGTTTGTGCTTTTGATTGTGTGGATTTTACTGATTGGAGACTGTTTCAAAAATGCAATTGATTGCTATTTTGCTCTTCCTATGCTCCTATTTCTGAGCATCATCACTGTGCATTATTGAATATAGTGATGAAAAGTTTTGGGGAATAATGATACTGGATTTATCCAGTAATTTATATATTTTCTTGTATCTGTGAGATGTAGAATAGTTGGTGGGGGGGTATGGTTAAGATGCCCCCTAAGCTGAAAGGTCGCCGGTTCTAATCTCGTCGGTTACCAAAAAAGCAAACCAGGTTAAGGGTTGGTGTGTTCCAGGCCTGGTGCGATCCTCGGGTGATTTTGACAGCTTATATGCCCCTAGTTCGTGTTTACTTAGCCAATGGAAACCCTGCTAGTCAGGGGGGTTCTACCACTTTTCCAACAAAAAAAAAGTTAGCTATTTTCTTGCACGTTATTCCTTCCTAACAGTTACTCAACAACATACCAAGGATCCTGGTCTTTTCTTTGTCCTATATTTGGATAAAATCCATGTATTACAATGGAAATAAGAGATTTAGTTAATTAGTGGTTGTTTCGATTCCCTTTATAAACAATTTTCAAACATGAATAAGGGGTTTGATTTCTGAGACATTTGGAGAATTGATATTTTATAGTTTTTATACTTCATTCTATTGTGTTGGTTTTTTCTGGAACTTTTTTCTGAAGATCACTGAATGTTACAGGATAGTAAAGACCCTAGCTAAGTCTTTAAATTGTTTTATGCTGTGTTAATGATTGTTCTCCTTTGTTAATTTCACTTTCATATATATATATATATATATATATATATATATGTGGAATAATTTTTCATGGATCTCAAATGATTACATTGTCTTGAAATGTAAATGATTTGTTATTATGTTGAAATGAGTGAGCTTCTTCACATTTGGAATTGATTATGAAACTATGTTACATGAATTATTAACTTGCAAGCTGACCTTGTTCTGTCTACAAGTTAGTATATGACTGTATTTGCTATGTTTCATGTCTGTGTTTGATATATTTGATAACAAGTTTTAATTTCTGTTTGAATTATCTTGTAATGAAATATCATATTATTGTGAGGTAATTCAGATTTAGTTCTGTTTATTGTAGACTTTTCTAACAGTTCAGAATTATGGATCATTTTATACTTTAAGACCTCTTGTCAAATCAACAATTCATGCTCTCAGCTGAGATAGGTAGTTTGCATTTAGGTCATTCTCGAATAGAATTAGGAGCTACTATTTTCTGCACTTAGCTTAAGATAATCTTTACCATTAGTTAGTCATTAGGTAAAATCTCTCTGATTCATCAGAAAGATTGGCTTTAAGTAAATCTTCACACATACACCTAGAGAGACTCTCTATTTTGAGAGAACATTATACAGGAAGCAGGGCCTTGATCCTATGAAAGATAGTTACTTTAAACATATACAAGATTGCATTAAGTCGAGTGTGTGGGATGTCTTTCTGTTGTTGGCCTAGCTTTGTTTATTCGTCCAACACAACCCCATCGATGTTTCTAGTCTCGACCACAGCCCAACACTCATTTGTATGTATCCAAATCACAACAATAGGATCCCCACTCCCGATGTCAACACACTACCCATTATAGATCCCCTTCCAGTTATTATAGTTCTTTCAAACATATTACTATTTCACTTTTTCCTCATTTGGCTTCGGATATTGGGAGAGACACTTCCAGTGTGTACCATGACACACTCACTATTTTTGGATCATAGATCCCATATCGAGTCTCCTTGTATATTTCTTTCACTATTTAGACAATGTGTCATGACCTAGGAGTTGACATATAGCCCATAATCCATAAATGAAAATATTGCTAATGATGACTTTGATGTACAACATGGGCCAATTCAGATGCATTATCCTCTATGTTAGGAGCTAACAATGACAAAATTACATGATGGGGTAGTTGCAGGTCCCATCGATGAATATAGTGAGAGAGATTCCATCTTATTAAGAATAAAGCTTAGATAGTGGTTCACCTTCCCTATATCCAATAACCAATATGGTGGTTGACTGCTAGTTTGGTTCCCTCTTGGATTCTATGTCTGGTTCTTCATTGTGTTATCTCTTGAGATGAAAAAATAGATAGATTGTAATTCATATTTTGATTCTATCATTCTCTAAACACACCTGATTAGGTTCTAATTTGAAGAATCAATAGATCTTTATAGATTGAATACAACATAGTTTTAGTCTCCAAACATTTGAAGGTATCTAACACATTGCTCCAATACAAAAAACATCAAGATTGTTGCAAAACTAAACTCTACTATGTTGTTCATAATAACATTAAAAATACATTAAAAATAATTTATATGAATTTAATAAAAGTGGAATTACGTGTACTCACTAACACAAATATTACATCACTAACACCTAAATTACATCAGATAACACCACCGAAAAAAACCAAAAGCTTTGTCCTTTCCCACCACTAAATTTGAAATTAAACATACATTATCATGCTTCTTTACTTGACCATAGTACCTTAAATATATATTATTATATATTTATAAAATAAACCAAAAAAAAGACACACACACACACATAAAAAGAAACCATCAAGATAAAAAAATTATATATGTATTTTAGAAGACATAGCTTTGTAAGATAAGGGTTTTAGCGCCACAACAAATTATCAAAATAAAAAAACAAAAGGTTTTAGTGCCAAAAAGTTTTTGAAAGTTTGAAAATGAGTTGTGTCACATGAATGGGGTTTTGATCCATTTTTCCAATGACTCCATCTGGAACAAAGAGCGAAGAGTTCTGAGAGAGGCAAGAATGGGCTATGCAGAAGTTTCTGTTGCAGAGGCATCCAAGTTGTCTTATGGAAAGAGGTTAATTACAACATCCTTGGAAATAAATGGTTGAAACCCATTTGAAATACAAATTTTACTACTGCAAATGATATTTTGGAAGTTTAACCTACAAAATGGATAGCTGATAGTGCATGCTCAAATTTGAATCCTTGATTCATGGTTCTCTTTGTGTTCCATTAGTATTTTATAGTACGAAGTTTGGGTCAGATCTTCATGTTGCTCTTCATTTTCCTTGTTCAAAAATAGTGTGCCATGTCTTCTCTGATGATTATGGATGGGGTATTGTCACATCTCTCTACAGTACTAGGTTCCTCGTTCAGCGAGGGCCGATAGTTATGTGCCTCTTATTGAAATTCTCATCCTGGAGATTTATTTCTCTTGCTGGTGGGTTCTCCATGCTCCACCTATGATTTGTTCATTGAAAATGGTTTTCTTGTCCTGTTGATGTAGTATGTTTTTTATTGTTTTCACTATGTTCCGGTTTCACATTTCTAGTTATTTTCATTAGTTTCGGTAATCAATAAAAATAATTCATTGCATTTGTTTTATTATACTGCATAACCTTCCATGGAAAAAATCCTCTTGAATATTGTATATTGTATATCAAATAAATATGAATTTATATTAAAACAACCTCTAGCTAGTCTTGAATTTGAAATCTAACTGAACTCTAAAAATAGAGACAATTATAACTGATTTGTTTCATTTTAGGAAGAGAAATTCTGAAACATAGGATTCAAATTCCCACCTGCATATCTCAAACGGTGACAACCATATGAAATATAAGAGAGGGTTTTGTAACTAACCATGTTTAAGAAAAAAACCCATGCCTTCATTTTCTCATATGCACCTCCAGATCCTTGGCATCGGATTTTGAAGTTGATGACTTAGAAAGTAAACTGAAATTATTGAACATATCCCTGTGAATATTACTTAAATTATCCCAAACTATAATACGTGTGTAATAAATGAGAGAGGTTTTTTTAATATTGGCATGTTCTAAAGAAAAGCATCTCTGTGTTTCTTAAAATGCATCTTGATTTGGTGGAAACAACTCTTTGAACTTAATGACTAAAATAATCACTTTCATTAAAAATTATGCTATGTTGCCACAATTGATATATCATACTTTGTTTGTTGCTACTGATGTTGAATCTGGAATACTTGTTGATTATGATCCTCTGATTGTATAATACCATCAAATGTTCATTCTAGTTTATTTGTAAACTTAATTTCACACTCTTTCTTAAGCTTTGAAATCCTTGAAATATTGTTCCCAGTAATTTTTGAATGTATGTGCTAAGTCTTATTCTCAACAATTCAAATCCACTTACTCATATTGTATTTTATGCCTTCACATATTTGTTCCTAAATCTAGAATCCATTTACTATTAGGTTATATCCCAAAACATGCTCCTAGGGACCATCCTCATTCTTTAAACATCCTATAAAAATTCACACCCTCATACTATCTGAAAACAATATAATTGATGACATCCATTCTTGATTGGGAATCTTTTTAGGCCTTTTCTCGCTTCAGTTATTTGTGAATGTCGAATATCTGGGATACTTGGATCTATCAAACAACGATGTCACAAAAACCCTTCCTCAATCACCGACTATAGATATTATATGTTTCTTAATATCTTTAGTAATATCCTATGACTATCCATACTGCTATAGGACCTTAATAACATTGGTCTAGAAACTCTTGATTTCTCTCATAATAATGTAATCCTTGAGGTCATCCCTGAATGGATTACAAACTCTAGTTTTTTAGTGTCTCTGAGGTTGGCTGGTTGTGGTATTTCAATGAGATTCAATGACCAAGAGATTACTTCTCCTTCTCTTTATACATCTCTATATCTATCCAACGGCGCCATCACATTGGACATCGATAATCTATTTTAGAACATGGCTGCATTAAAATATGTGAATCTAGCCAGTAATCATTTGTGTGAGCACATTCCATCACCGATTGGAATGTTATCTTGTAGCATATTATTCCCATTTTTTGTTTAAATTTTTGGATACACTATAAATATTGGCATCAAGAAATGTAAATATTATTGTATCTTTCTTTGCAAATCTAAATATAAAAAAAATCATAAAATGTAGGTAGTCTATCCATCTGCATAATAGAATAATATCTATGATCAAGTTGTCATTCCAATAGTAAATGAAGTATATTTATTTTGTTGCAACCAATTAGAAGACCACTTTCTCACATAAATGCGACCTTATCACATCTTAGTTGTTAGAGGAATACTTGTGCAAATTTACATATCAGAAGATCAAATTATGCCACCATTCCTTTAGATAGTGGCAGTATGTATGTCAACAAAGTGAGAGAATGAGCTAAAAGAGTTAATCTATTTTGATTTTAGAAAAATAAAATACAATAAGGGAAGAGACATGACTCCCTTTTCCTTTTCCATGGCCCATGTCTTTGGAAATATTGACCTATTTCAAGATTTTATTTTTATCCAACTTAGTTATTTTGTGAGGTCCTATAGACATATAAATCAACCTTATCTTTATGATAGAGGAAACAAATATGAGAATGTTATTTATAGTGGTATGGTTGTGTCATTGGAATTCCTAGAGGATCTATGTCAGTGTACAAATAATACGATCATGGATAAATCTATAGAGAAGATCAACAAGAAGATGATCTCTTGCTAATGTCAACAAATAAATATCCCAAATGTATGGTTTTCTAGTTACACCTGCAATATCTAATTGGTGTTTTCTAGTTGACATGAGAATCGAGTACAAATAAATATTTGAAAAAGGGATGATGAAGTAAAATATGAGATAGTTAAGCTACATAATTTAATTTATACATGAATTCCTATATATTTCCATCCTTTAAATATCTATTGAAATGTAACATACAACCTCTAATTTCTCTAAACACTTGTGCTAACCCTTCTAATAAATAATTGATCTGAACATCTTTGTTTTTTAATCATTGTTGGGAATTTCCTCTTAGCTTGAGACAACACATTGTCTTTTTCTAATGTTGAAAGAGCCCCCTTGATAAATTGTTTTATCCCTAAAGTACTAGATGTTGAAGTATTCTTGGGCGATCCCATGAATCATTTTTTGGGGTAGATCCTTACAATTAATAAATAGTTTGACAGTAATCTATTCCTCAAATATCATTTGAAGGTCAATCCCCTTAATACTATTTACAGTTTCAGATATGATATGGCCAACTTTAATTTTCACCCTCTGTTGCGAACATCAACATAGTTATCAAAAAGTGCCTGAGTAGCTTTAGAGGAAATAGAGTGATTAGTTGAATTTGATGCACTGTGAGACTTTGGCTTGTTTGATTTTGTTTGACAATAATCTTCTAATAATACTCTTTTTTAGAAGGAACCTTCTCATTCCTCGGAAAGGCACTAAATTTGTTCTCCTCTCCATTATTTTTGCAGTCTTTCAAATGTCAATAATAGTTATATGTGAAGAATTGGGGTCTACATCGAGGTCTTCAAAATACGATGGATTTGGAATCAAGTGAAGAAGGTAAAATAAGCTCAGAGTTAAAATGGATTGGAGGGACACTTAGTGGGGATACAAAAGAAGTGATTTCTAGGGACACTTAGTGGGGATACAGAATCAACAATTTCGAGGGACACTTTTGAAGGAATGCTGGAGATGTTGTGAAGGATGGAGGAAATTATTGGAAGAGCATCCCGTTATGCTATTCACTGTGCAAAATATAACCTTGTTTGTGAGGTAAGCTTGATATTTGTTATTTTCCAGTATAGTAAACAAGACGCTCATTTTATTTTGGCGTACTGTGGTTTTTTTATGTTTAGAAAATTAATGATGAAAATTGTCAAGGATTAGAGTGAAGAATGAATATATTGCATGTCGATAATTTCTTCATTAATAGTGACTTATGAGAATCCTATAGATTGGGTATTTTTCCCTGGATTAACTTATTTGTCAATTTATTTTTAGTTAGAACTTGAAACCTCTTACATATGGATGTGGATACTATATCAAAAGACCAAATTGGTGTCTTCAGCAAGATGCTTAGTATCCCCTTCCATTCTCTACCACCCAATGGTCTCTTAGTGGCCATGGGATTTACCTATCCTCCCTGGAATAAATTCTCTTAGATTGATTGTCTATGGAGACATATTTTTGACAAAGTCATACTTTATTTTTCTTTAAATTTGAAGCCCTCTCTTTTTCACTTGTGAACACCAGAATAAATATGTGAGAGAATGGATGGATAGTCGTATTACCAATCGACATACCCATGCCTTTGGATTAATTTTTTGGATCAAGGACAACAGTTGGTGGGCATTTGAAAATAGCCTTTTTAATAGGAAAACATTTATTTTCTCCAACTTGGAAAATCCGTATCTCACACATGTGTTCACCATATTAGGATATGATAATATGGATAGATGGATAGATAATCAGAGAATAGAATCAAACCTTTGAATATATTTATTGGCACACACAGAGCCTCCAGCAGGAATTTCAAAATGGCTTCGCAGCCATTTTTTTCTCAACTTAGAAAATTTTTATTTGACACATGTCATCTTTATTGGGTACTGAACCTAGTGATAGATAGAAAATTTACCTGATGAAAGACTTAAACATTTGGATGAAATTATATACAAAACCACATCCTATGGTGTGCATCTCCAAACCGTCTTTTCAATTCCTGTTTTTAACACTTTGACACATTTTCATAGTTTATCTTTGGTGGTCATTATGATTTTTCTCATTTTGACAAATGTATTCCTTGAACATGTGATCACAATGAAGAGAAATAAAACCATGGATAGGTACAAACATATCCAAGGAAGAGACCCATGTCATCTGATAAATTTTTGGGCATAGGAGCAAAATGTGTGAGGCATTTCTAAATGAGCTTTAATCACTGATTTTAACACTTGGACAACTGTGCCATTTTCTAGGTGATTTTTTTATTTCACCAAAAACCTAAACCAATGTCGCGAGATGATGCATAATATCTCACTAAGCACAACACGACTCAATTCACCTTCATAATATTTTTCGTCTGACCTAGGTGTGCATTTTAGTGAACTTGCTGTAGAAAACTACCTGAACCCTGTTTTGGCAAATCCATAACATTATCCACAAACACTTTTACTACAAATAGAGACGATGGTTAGATATCAAGGTAAAAAATATACAACCTTACAGGATGGGGCATACATTTTTCTTAAGCTATGAATTATGGTGCGCATTTTCCCTAGGAAATTTTGACAAATTTTCCCAAAAGGACTTGTTTTGGCAGACCCGTATCTCTTTATTCAGGAACTTTTTATGAGAATTGAAACCATGGATAGATAGGTACTTCAACAAGATATAGTATGACAGGTGTTATGTCTATATTTTTTTCTTAGTATGTGTGTGTTATTTAAATTTATTTCTTATCACTTTATATTTTTTACTTAATTTGAGTTAATTTATTGGTTTTAAAGTTTTCTTTTGGGATTATTAGTTAATATATATATTTAAAAGTCTGAAAAACTTATAATAAAATTTGTTTCAATTTTTAACTTTATGACCTAACCCTTTTTTATGTCATTTCTCAAAAAATATGCACAAGGGAGATTCCTATAGCATAGGGTTGAAAGTCAGTGAACAAAGGTGCTACAAGGACCTCGAATCATGGTAAACTGTGGCAGATAATCATGGCTCTTTACAATCAAGAATAGTGGAAGCCTTTAGACTCCTGTGAGGACATAACAATGCATGTTTAGAAACCAATGATAATCATGACAAGTGTATGAGAAGGTGCAAATATTATTGAGAGGATCGTGGTTTTACTTGTCATGATTTCATTTGGTAACAATCATTGAAAGAAGTAGTGGATAATCATGGTTGCTACAGAGGAAAATAATGGGGGATTTTAGACATTTATAGAAGAAATAATAATGCATATGAATGACCCTAGTCTATCATCATGACAAGTGTATAAGCAAGTATAGAAATCATTGAGAGAATCGTGGTATCCATTGACATGATTTCGATTCTGTAGGGATTATTGAAAAATAATAAATCTACTTGTCACGATTTTGTTTGGTTCTAATTCTATTGTTGTAGAGGAGTTTGAATAGTTTTGAAGTTGCTTAAAGAAATACATAGGCTAGAGTTACATCGCAAAAATGAAGAAAGGTGGAAAGACAAATAGGTCTGAACCCACTGATACAATTTGGGAAAATGACTTTACTAACTGTTCATCATTGTTTTAGAGGGATAGATTGTTCAAGTTTTTGAAAGAATCACAGGTTTTAACCCTGAAATGGCACATCCTTTTGCTCATGATTTTGTTAAGGATACATTTACATTTGATACATTGAATTTTGAATTAATAGAGGAGTTGATAGCAGAAGCTATAGGTATAGCCAGAGATGGAGATTTGTGATTAAGAATATACCTTTCACTTTTAACCCAAATATTTCCTATTACCTGAAATAGAAGCCCTAGATTGGGGAAAATAAGTACAATTAGACAAATTCAAGCCTGAGTGGAGGGAAGTTATTGTAATTTTGTAAAGCTATATTACATGTGAGGGGAGATTTGCTTTATTTTTCAAATACCATTTCAAGATATTACAATATCTAAATCAACAGTTCAAGATGAACTTACCTTTTTTCTTCTTGAAAATCCTTCAAAAGATGTCTAATATGATAAAAGGGCATATGGATCATTCTCACCAGTATATTTTCCATCACGAATTAATAAAACTAATTATTACCACAGCCTTACAAAAGAAGAGAATAACTTGGGATCATTTTTTGTCTTGGTCAGGTTTCTCTAATAAGCAAGAAGATCAAGCTATGAAAAGATTGATCAGCAAGCAGTTTAGTTTTGTAAAACGGTTTAAGAAAGGGCTAGTTGATGAACTGGTGCAATATAATGTACAAGAGAATTGTTCAAGTCAGAAAGTTGAAGATGAAAGAGAATCATTTTATTGAAATTTAGAACAGGTTTTGGAGAATGATGAAGAGGATCAGCGAGCAGTTTCAAATCATGAGGAGAAATTGAGTTTAATAGAGCAAAAGAAGAGTTCCATATCAATACAAGGAAGCACAACAAAGGTTTCAGTTGCAGCTGAAATAAGAAATTATACTCTACAAGTTTAAGATGTAAAGTTTCAAAGGAAAGCTCTTGTATAGGTGAAAGAAGTAAACTGGAGGATGAAAACTAGAGTTAAGAACAAACTTAGTCTCGATATGAAAAATATTATAAACCCTAAATTAAGCAAAAAATTACTATGATTGAAGATTCTACATCTGAAGAAGATATGGAAGAGGAAGAATACTTAAGTTCTCAGCAATTTAATATTGAAAAAGAGCATTCAGTGTTATTAGAGTCCATCCCAAGAAGTGATAACGTTTTAAAAGAGCCCATCACCTGCAGCATTGAATGAGGTATGCCTTCAGAAGTTCCTATTGTAGAATAAATAGTTAAATATGGGGAATAATATGACCTCATTTTTAAGAATATAAATATCCCATGGTTGTTAGATAAAAATTCTACATTACAAGGGGGAATGGACATAGATTGAGAGACTAAGAACCTTAAGAAAACTATGAATCAATACAAATATCAAATTGGTTTTCTTAGTGAGGCTAATGATGGATTGGTAATGAATAATAGAATACTAAGAGAATACCTTGATGATATCAATACCCACTATCAGGAGTTGATAGCTATATCTAAATATGCCTTAAAGAGAAAAAGGAAGATGTAGATCCAGGTCGAAGAGTTGAACCAGAAAGTTCAAAGTATCAACATGCACAATGAGTTCTTATTAAAGAAGATAAAATTTTTACAGATAGATAAAGAAAGAAGTCGCATGATTTAGAAGGAATTTCTATGTTGTCCAAGGCTTTCAAGAATCTATGAATGCTTCCAATGGTCAGGTCTTAATTAGTTAGTTTGCTATGATTAATAATTTTGTTATCTTTTGAAAATACAACCACTTTTGAACGAGCTTGAATTCAGACCTAAAAGTAGTTATTGACATTTATGTAGCCATTTTTTTATGGGAAAAGATAAAAGTAGGAAATGAGATAGGGGTAGGGTTCGAATTTTGCTGAAGTAGAGGCTATAGAGCTGATGTATAGCAAGCTAAGACTATTTAATCTTATGTAAGTTTTGAATATTGATACTGAATATACATACTTATAATCCCTTATTATCTTTATTGTTGGTTTCATCTCTGATCTGTTTTGATCACTTAACATGTAATTTCATTTCTTGTCTAATGTGTTTATTCATGCAAGTGCTTATGTATTATTGGTGAATTTTTTTTCATGTTCATATTGTTTCTCATTTATATCTCATGTGTTTACAGCTCAGTCATTCAAATCATTCCATAATTTAGTTTTTGTATTAGCTTGTTATTATTTTGACCTTCTTGTTCATAAAATTTCAAACCAAAACCACAAAAAAAAAAAATTTATTTTATTTTATTTATGCGATTGTGTTAGCTTGTTCTTGTGGTAGTCTAGGAACAATTTCTAATACAAACATATTTGGAGCTGTTTCCAGGGATGAAACTGAATTATATCTTCCCTGGTTTTTTATCTTTCAACTAATTTTGAGAGGTGAGAAAAATCATCAAATATTTTAGACTATTTTTTCACCAAGCGGTGTCCATAGTGGCTACGAGGAGGAGTGGAACCAGAAGAAAACCTACATCACCTTTCCATGAAGGTGTCTTAGATGCATAATAGTTTTTGAAAGAAGCTAGAAATATTAGAAAATTTCAATCTTCTCCTTCTATGTGTAATCCCAAACCATTTGATATAGTATTACCTTTTGTACATTCAGAGGAGAAAAAACAAAGCGTGTATTGGTCAATCCCTTTTAACCAGGGGACAGTTTTCAAATATTTGCTAATCCACAGTCATATAAAAAAACCAAAACTGAGTCTCCTAGAAAAATTTCCTTATTTCAGTTTAAATCCAGTAAAATCCCTTTTCGACCCAGTTCAAGTAAATTAAATAAGCCTTCTCCTTCATCAAACCCTAGTAGCTCCAAAATGGCATTTCACCAACCTCTAGACATGATGGATATAATGATGGATTCTAGATATGCTCCTTTAGTCCTTCCTCAACAATTAAATGCCCTCCCTAGAGGAGATTATAAAAAATTCTTACCAAGTTTTAATGGTCAGTGTGAAACAACTATTAAAGAGAGTTGGGATGCATTGCTTAGTTATGTAGACAATCAAAATTCAAAGAAAAGGATGTTTGGATGAGGATTTTTGTGCAGAGTCTGGATGGGGAGGTAAGGAAATGGTTCAGAGATTTTCCACCTAATTCAATCACTCTCCTATAGGAGCTACAAGATGTATTCATGAGGTAGTGGGGAGACACAAAAGATCACACTTATTCCATAACAGAATTTGGAGCATTAAGAAGAAAAAAAGATCAAACTATAGAAGAATTTTCCAAGTGATTTAAAAATATGTATGGTAGGATCCCCGCTTAAATCAAACCCTCTAAAACTTCATCTAAGTTGACTTACACAAATGCTTTTAACCATGAATTTTATTTACATTTATGAGAAAGAAGGCCAGTCACATTATTAAACATGCAAGAAGTTGCATTAAATTTAGAATCAAATATGTTAGCTTCAAATAGACTTAAAGTGAATTGATATCATCAAACATATGACATAAAAGGTAAAAAGGGCGTAATGTCATGAGCTTCTACTTCAAAAATAACAGATAGAAAAATAGATGAAATGGATAAGTTGGTCAAAATTTTAACAGCAAATCTAAATAAGTTGGAGTTATAAAATAATTCAAACAGATATGCATAATAAGGGGAAATAAAACCAAACAATCCTAATCAATTTTGGCACTAGTTTTAGATTCATTCCTAGAGAACGAAGGAATAATGATATTCAAAGGGAAAGGAGAGAAAATGAAGACCAAAGAGTTCCTCCTCCACTCCAAAACAATGTTACACATGATGTTGAAGAGGGTGAAGATGGGTAGGATGAAGACTTAGATCAAGATATAAATTATTTGGGAGAGTTATCATCTGAAGGTTTTTTGACTGAAAATGATTTTATAAATTCTGAATTTTTTGATGAAAATATTTATCAAACAGAAAGTGATTTAGATCTTGAAGTTTTAGCTGAAGTAGGTCAATATGAACCTAAAAGGTGTATTAATTTCATGTCTGGTCCAAAATAGGTTTCTCATCTTCCAAAAAATAAAACAACTCCTCCTCCTAAACAATCATCCAATCAAGCACAAGAAAAGAGACAAAATCAGGGTGATCCAAATAAGGTTGTTGAAATTGAAGAGGTGAATAAAAATCTATAGAATTATAATTTTGAAAATGAGTTATGTAAGATTAAAATTCCAGTACCTTTTACTCAGTTGATGAAGAATCCTTTCTATATAAATCTAATTTTAAATATGATCGGTTCATCTACCAACCATATACCTTCAGATACTGTTAATCTACAAGAAGAACATTGTGAAGTTTTTATTGGTTCTTCCCTAGCTGATAAAACTGAAAATGATTCAAATTCATCTCCACCTTTTTATATAAAATTGTCTCTTCATGATCAAATGATTCATAAATGTTTACTAGATTTTGGTGCTTCACACAATTTGATGCCAAAAGAAATTATAGAGGATTTGGGTTTAAGTATCACAAAACCATATCATGACTTATATGCATTTGATTCAAGAGCTGTTAAATGTTTGGGAGTAATTCAGGATATGGTGGTTAATTTAACTTAGTTATCCATGAAAAGTGTCATCATGGATATGGTGGTGGATGATATCACTCCTAAGCTTAGAATGTTAATTTCAAGGTCTTGGGCTAAGAAGGTAGGTGGTACATTGTAAATGCACTTGTCATATCCAACTATTCCTATTTTGGGGGGATAACATAGGAGATTGTATAGAGAATTACAATATTCTTACATTATCACTGATGATAAGAACCCAACAAGTCACGCACTTTATGCTGTAGAAAAGGATTTTCGCTGTTGTATGTTACATTTAAGTGATGACAATACAAGTGGTATGTTACAGGTAGAAAAGGAAAAACCAATCAAATGAATTGTTGAACAAAAAGATGAATTGTGGCAAATGTATTTGATGGCTCATCATCTAAGGAGGGAGCATGAGCAGGTATAGTTTTGATTTCTCCTGGAGGAGAGTTTAGTAGTTTGATGTATAACTTGGAGTTTGTAACTACAAACAATACAACAAAATATGAGGTATTGATATTAGGCATAAAGGCTTCAAAATACATGGGCATTCAGCAAATTTATGTATATGGTGACTCCAAATTAGTTGTCCAGCAGGTGAGGGACAAATATAAAGTAAAACAAGATTTGTTGAAGGTATAGCGAAATGGGGGCTAGGATATTATTGATAATTATTTTATAGCATTTAACATTTCCTTTATTACTAGGGATCATAATCAGACAGCTAATTCACTTGCTTTGGTAGCCATACATTTTAGAATTACAAAACAAACTCAGTTGAAGTATCCAATTGAAATCAGATATAGACCTTCAGTACCAGACAATACCAGACAATGGAATGTTTTTGAAGATGACATGGAGATAAAGAAATTTTTAGAATTGAGTGGTGAGTTTTCTAATTCATTGATTGATCAGGACCAAGATGATGAGTTTGGATGTGATGATGAATATTCATAAAATGAAATTGTTGGACATACGATTATTGAGATGAAAGGCAATTTTATTCCCAAAGGTTTGGTTCCCCTTGAAAGGATTTTTTCAGAAGATGATACTCCATTGAAAGCAGCCATGCAATCTTCAGAAGAGAATATGGTAGATTTTAATATTGGTACAAAAGACTAGCGCAGGATGGTGAAAATTTTGAAATCTCTCTCAGCTAAGCAAAGGAGCAGGTACATTAAATTATTGAAGGAATATGCTGATGTTTTTTCTTGGTCCTATGAGAATTTAGAAACTTATGATATCAATATTATTTAGCATAAGGTTCCTTTAAATACCAATGTGAAACCTTTTAGACAAAAGTTAAGAAGAATTAATTAGTTATTATTTCCAGTAATAGAGGAGATAAAAAAAATTATTGGATTCTAAGATCATTTTTTCGCTTATATACTCATCTTGGGTGGCTAACCTAGTTCCAGTAAGGAAACAGAATGGAGAGATAAGATTGTGTGTGGATTTTCAAAATTTAAACAGAGCTTCATTGAAAGATAATTATCGATTTCCTAAGATTGAGCAATTTTTGTAGCAGGTAGTGGGTTCTCAGAGAATGTCAATGGTGGACATATTCTCGAGTTACAATCGGATTGATATGCACCTAGATGACAAGGATAAAACAACTTTTACCACCCCTTGGGGGACATTCATGTACGGAAAAATGTCATTCGGATTGATGAATGTTGGTGCAACCTTTCAAACAACTATGGATATAGCCTTTGTTGGGGAAAAAGAAAAATTTGTAGTAATTTATCTAGATGACATTACTGTGTTTTCTCAACCTTACGAAGAAAAATTGAAATAGCTTAAGCAAACCATTTTCGAGTGTAGAAAATTTGGACTATCTTTAAATGCTAAAAAATCTCATTTTGTTGTTCAAGAAGGTAAACTTTTGGGACATTTGGTATCAGCAGATGGAATAAGAATAGATCCTGAAAGAGTTAAAGCTATTTTGAAAATCATTCTCCCAAGAAGTAAAAACGATATTCAATCTTTCATTGGAAAAATAAATTTTCTAAGATGGTTTATACCAAATTTTGCTGAAACAATAAAACAGATCACAGCTATGTTAAATAAAGATAAAGAGGTGAAATGGACAACAAAAGAAAGGGATTCATTTGATAAGATTAAGCAGGCTTTTATAGAGGCACCAGTGTTGGTAAGCCCAGACTTCTCAAAATATTTCCCGACCCTTTCTTTTGCATCTCAGGATATTGTAGCTATTGTTTTATTACAAAAGAATGTAGATGGATTGGAGCATCCATTTCTTTCTTTAGTAATAATCTCAGAGATTCAGAATTGAAATATAGTGTACTGGAGAAGCAAGAATATTCATTGGTAAAGGCATTGAATTTTTTTAGAATTTATATTCTGCATTAAAAGATCATTTCCTATGTACCCAATGCAGTTGTTAAAGATATTTTAACTCATCCTGATAGTGAAGGACAAAGGGGGAAATGGATTGCAAAAATTATGGAGTATGATGTAGAGATCAGACCTACTAAGCCGGTAAAAGGAAAAGGTTTGGAAAAAATATTAGCTGATTCAAATTGTGATTCTCTTGGACTTCATTTGATGGAAGAAAAATCAAGACATGAAGGATTACAAAAAGGGAAAGATAAAGAACAGATTATGGATAGGTATGTAGATCCAGAATGGTATGCTGATATAGTTCATTTCTTATTGTATTTATAGTGTCCTATGCATTAGATAATAAGGAAGCCAGATCACTCAATTTGAAGGCTAGTAAATATTGTTTAATAAATCAACGGTTACATTCGGACGATCCAAAATGAATATTGCTCAGATGTTTGGAAAAGTCTGAAATTGAAGAAGTGATTTTAGAATTACATGACCATGCTTGTGGAGGTCATAAGTGACTAGAAATCCACTAATTATAATATTTTAAGAGCTGAATATTACTGGCATTCATTATTTTTTATGTTTATCAATAGGTGCGAGCTTGTATTCAATGTCAAAAGTTTGTCGATAAACAAAAAATTGTGTCTTTACATTTGAAGCATATTGCTATTAATGCTCCTTTTTAAGGAGTGGGTCTGGACTTCATCTGTGAAATAAATCCTGGTTATTTTGGGAAACATAAATGGATACTTATAGCCACTGAATTTTTCACAAAATGGGTGGAGGCCATTCCTACAAGGATTGCAATTGACAAGGTGATAATCAATTTTATTCAAAAAAATATTGTAAGTAGATTTGGGTGCCCTAAGAGATTGTTGACTGAGGCTTTCATGTCTAATGCCATGGTTTCATTTTGTGAACAAAATGGGATTGTTTTGAAACATTTCACACCCTATTACCCTTAGGAAAACGGATTGGCAGAATCCACTAATAAGAAACTCATTCAAAGCATTAGAAAATTGTTAAGCAAGAACAAGAGATCATGGGATACAATGTTAAAATATGCACTCTGGGATGACAGAATAACTACTAAGAAAGCAATTGGTTCTTCTCCTTTTCAATTAGTATATCGCATTGATGTCATTTTTCCAATCCAGTTAGGTATCCCAGTGATGAATTTTTCTTTGGATAGCCATGTAGAACCTAATGATATTTAAATAAAAATAGTTTCATTGATTGAATTGCAGCAGGAGCAGGAGGCATTGGTTGAAAAAGCTCAAGATTACAGTAGAAAGATTAAAGAAAAATTTGATAGAAAGGTTAAAGATAACACTTTTTCTTATGGAGATGTGATACTTAGGTGGGATGCCTGTAAATAACAAAAAGGCAAGCATGGTAAATTTGACAAATAGTGGTGGGGTTGATTAATAATTTTAAACATTTTGGTGAACAATACCTTGATGGTGTAGACTGTGGAAGGTGAAGAATTCTCTAATCCAATGAATGGACAATTCCTCAAGCACTCTTACAGTTATTGAAGGTAAGAGACTTGTAATTAATTGTATATATCGGTGTGAAATAAGTTGAATAAAGACGCTATAACCCAATGGAAATTTTTACAGAATAATAGACTGGTTTAGTTGAGATGGAAGAAGGCACTAATCTACAGGCTCTTGAAGCTCATAGGGAGGTTTTCATCCCATAGCAGGAGCCAGATGTTATGTCTATATTTTGTTCTTAGTCTATGTGTGTTATTTAAATTGATTTCTTATTACTTTACATTTTTGAGTTAATTTGAGGTTTTCTTTTCTGGTAATAAGTATATTTTTGTTTGATTTTTATGTTTATAATGGTTTTTATTTATTTTATTTTATTGGTATTAAAGTTTTTCTTTTGGGATTATTAGTTAATATATATCTTTAAAAGTCTCAAAAACTTATAATAAATTTTGTTCCAAGTTTTAGCTTTATGACCTAACCCTTGTTTTTAAGTCATTGTTCAAAAAATATGCATAAGCGAGATTCCCATAGCACAGGGTTGAAATTATGTGAACAAAAGCGCTACAAGAATCTCGAATTATGGAAAACTGTGTGTTACGGAGAGAAATTCCTGTGGCTTGGGGTACCACAACAGACAGCTTAAATCCAGAAATCAATCCTTTCCAATATGTAATAGAAATTAAATGTCTAACACTAAAGGATTAGACCTCGTACCTTATTCCGGACGGTTGAAGTAGATCCCCGTTGATCTTTCCAAATTCAGCANCATAATCCAATGGATAAAATATTCATTCAAACACACATTATTGGATAGGAAAAGATATTTATATTAATATAAATCAGAGATTACAAGATACAACCTCTGTCGGCATGTTTGAAAACCGGAGAAACTAAATCCCCCACTTGGGCCTCCACCACTTCAATCCTCCATATCTCAATAGCAAGCTCACAAGCAAAAGGCAAGCTTGGGAAGAACACACTAGTGCTCCAAGGGACAAAGGGATGCAAACTCAAGCATAAGTTCCACCAACAATGGACTATAGTTTATTTGCTCTCAATTCTCTCTTATGCCTTCAATGTACCAAGGGGTTCCTTATATACCTTTTCAAAGAGGTAATGAAAGGTCAAATCCGAGCGATCTCAAGGCATAGGGAAGGCCAAGAGTCAAATGAGTCGGATCCATGTCAAGGAAAACTCCAAAAGGATTTGGATTTTGTACACAGTTTTAGTGGTCAAACCCATGTATATACACGCTTACAGGTTTAAAAGTCGCGTGTATCATTTTTCACATGTTTTTAGGGATGTTCAAGGAAACATCAAAGGACAAAAAATGGTCCATGGGGTCCAAGGAGTCTACAGTGTGATAGGGGAAAGCCATACAAAGTGTGATTCACCTGGAGTGGTGAAATCAGCTATAACACTGTGGCAGATAATCATGGATATTTACAATCGAGAATAGTGGAATCCTTTAGACACCTGTGAGGACATAATGATGCATGTTAAGAACCCAATGATGATCATGAAAAGTGTATGAGAAGGTGCAAATATTATTGAGAGGATCATGGTTTTACCTGTCACAATTTCATTTGGTAACAATCATTGAAACAAGTAGTGGATAATTGTGGCTACTACAAAGGAAACTACTGGAGAGTTTTAGACATTTATTGAAGACATAATAATGCATATGCATGACCCTAGTATATCATCATGAGAGGTATATGAGAATGTATATAAATCATTGAGAGAATCATGGTATGCATTGACACAATTTCAATTCTGTAGGGATTATTGAAAAGTCATAAATCTACTTGTCACAATTTTGTTTGGTACTAATTCCATTGTTGCAGTGAAGAAGTTTTAATAGTTTTAAAGTTTCTTAAATAAATACACATGATAGGGTTACAACGCATAAATAAAGAAAGGTGGAAAGACAAATAGGTTCGAACCAACGCATACAATTTGGGAAAACGACTTTCCTAACTGTGCAACACTGTTTTAGAGGGCTGGATGGTTCATTTTTTTTAAAGAATCACAGGTTTTAACCGCGAAGTGTCATATCATTTTTCTCAGGGTTTGGTTAAGGATACAGTTACATTTGATACTTTGAAGTTTGAATTGATAGAGGAGTTGATAACAGAAGCTACATGAGTAGCCGAAAATGGAGAGATGTGGTTTAAGAAGATGCCTTTCACTGTTAACCCAAAAGATTTCCTATTACCATAAATCGAGGCCCTATATTGGGGAAACGGTGTATAGTTAGACAATTTCAAGCATGAGTAGAGAGAAGTTGTTGGAATTTTGCAAAGATGTATTACATGTGAGGGGATATTTGCTCAAGTTTTCAAATACCATGTCAGGTTCTTGCAACATCTAAATCGACAGTCCAAGATCAACTTACCTTTTTTCATCCTAAAAAACATTCAAAAGATGTCTAATAGGATCATTAGGATAAAAGCCCATAAATGTTAAAAATTTTAGCATCGGTGCTATTAGGGGTGGTTTTGTAAAGACTTCCTCCAAAGACAAAATTGCATCGAAAAGTTAAATTTGGAGGCAACAGACAACCACCCCTAAAAGTCAAATTTGGTGTAGTGTTCCCTATATCGCCTATTATTCCCTTCATCTCTGAGAATTTGGTAGGGAACAAGTCCTAAACTTCATGTAGCAGATCCGTGAGCTTTACTACTATTTCATAATCCTAATAATCCCCAATGTTGGAGAACTTTGGGTTTTCTGACGAACCAATGTTAACTTTCTTAATTTTGAGCAGCTTGAGAAACTATTCACTAGAAATACCACTTTGTTGCACCTCACGCATACCCTCCGACTCTTGTATGTTAAGGCTGGTTTTATAATTATCTGGTTTTATGGCTATATTGTAACAATCCATGCAATGTTGGATTGTTGCATTATAGTAGTGGGAATGTGCCACTTCTATAGGGATTTCAGCAAATATCTTCTACTTTATCATTGCAAGCACAGCATCAACTGTCAATTGCTCATCAGCAAATTCAAATGTGTGTGCGAATTGCTTAACTAGATCCTCCCAATCCTGAGTTCCTTGTCACAACTCCATATATGTATACGATCTTATAGGTTTCATTTCCAATGTATGTATGAAATGATGGATCTATTCCTGTCATGGGTATTCTACAAATGTTGTAAGACAATGATTAAGGTGTTCGACAGGGTTTGATAATGCTATGTACCTCTGACTCAAAAATGTGACTTCTTCACTGAATCGGACTTCCGACAATATTCTACATTGTGTCCATTCAGATATAGACTTCTCATGTGTATCTCACCATCTAGTGGGCATGGATTTCAACACCTATTCTAATGCAGACATGCATTGTGGTTCTATTACCAGTCCTTCAAAATCACTTTAAAAGTCGCAATATTAGGTAATCCCTAATATGTGGGTAACTCGCTCAACTGAGTCTCCACCCATTGCACATACCTTGTAATTTTGGCACACCTCATCATAGAGACCTCATACTGTCTGTTTTTCCAATTCTCTAGTGCCTCTCCTGAATCTGATGTGCATGAGCTAGTACACCTCCAACTGAGGTTCCCATCCGTTGTTGGATTTATGTAATCATATTTTAAGGAAGAGAAATTATAAATATGATCTAGTTAATCACCTTGTCCTTCACTATAGACTGGTTCAACATATTTTTGACCCTCTAGTGGGTCAATAGGCACAACTACCTTCATTTCTTCATATTCAAATGAGAGGATTCTTTTCTTGAAGTTGAAGATTTTATTATCATCTATTTCCCAATCTATCCCCAGAAGCACGGGATACAGGTTCGTGTCATCGACAATATCGATAAATTCAAAATCTACAAATGTGCACAGTCCCTCAATGTCGACAATGTTGACAAAGGCCTGCAACAAAACCAAAAAAGAGGTAATGGTAAGTCATCACTCACCAACGGTATGTAAAAAAGGAAAAAATGATAGGTGGCATATCCAAAGAGGCTAATACAAAGGAAACTATTTTACACAACTTTGAGCAACAAACACATTGGTATTAAGTCATTGTAAATGTTTTTTAAACCAAAAAAAAGAGGAGAAATACAATACAAGGAGATTACACTCAACACATCATGAAGCTCAACCCTTTACAGGAATCTCATCATAGACACTCTAATCAGCAATAGATGCAAACCTTCCACAAAACAAAATTTTGACAACTGCTAGGAAATCAGTTAATCGAATGAAGAATTTAGAGTCAGTTCTGTAATTAAATAAATTTCTCATTCCTTTTAGAAAACTACTCTACTTTTACAATTTCAAAGCTCATATGAGCGTCATAATCAACTCGATTTAAGGTAAACACAGTTCATGACAAAGCAAGGAAACATGAACCGAATTTGTGCAAAGAGATTATCAATGTGACAGAACAATGAGGAGCCCGACATGGTTAATGTCACACTTTCCAATTTGTAACCAAACCATGAAAATGCTCATCCAAAGACGAAGATCAAACTTAAGAACAAATGGAGGTCCATACTTCTGTCTACAAAATTTGAGTTCTGAATCATTGTTATTTCTATACGAGAAATTCAATAAACCACCCTGGTTGGGTTGTCAACTCGCATGCCATTGAATAAGCTTAAAACGGTAGCATTAAACCATCAACAATGATTTCAAAACGTATTAGCTCCACAAAAGCTTACCTCGATCCCTCCATGCATCATGTTAATTGCTAAGTCAAACTATTTTCGCATGGTTATATTGCTTGGGAAGCATAGTATATACATCATATGGACTCGCATATATGCCTTAACTAAACTACAACGCGGATCCAAAAACCTTATAAATTTTAAGTTTATCATATTTTGGGAAAATGCTAAACAAGGTTTGAATTTTTTATACCATATTTACAACCCTTAAAAAACAACATGTCATGCTTAAACATTAGAATTCATACGAAGTTGATGCTATGATCCAAGCTTAGCGCTAAGGTTGACTCCTTAGGCCCTAACCTTCAGTACTTAGTTTAAACAGAGAATTTAATTCTCAAGTATACTAGCTAGAGAACTTATCATGGAGACAATAGTCATTTACCTTGGTCGATCAATGACCGCAAGGGGTAAACTTGTACCTTCCCAGCATCCAATTTAACCATGGGTTAGCCTTGGAAAATATAATGAAAGTGTGAGAACTAAAATGATTATATAGTTATTCTTTTCAGGTAAGGTTATATATATAAATATACTGGTATTTTGGAGTCTGTGACATTCTAAGTAGAGGAATGGGATAGAGCTTAGATTAGGTAAGTTGTGTTATTAATGAATAAATTCTGAATATTGGAAAGGATTTTAATATGTTATTATTTGTTATGCCATGATTTTTTTTGGAATCTATATGCCATTTAGCATCTTTGTTTATGTATTTTGGGGAATATATGAATTCTAATTGATTTTTTTTTAGTTGTATTCAACCTTCCGATATACTTAAGAAAATTTGCATATTTGTGATATTGGTTTGGATTCATAATGATGCTCATGAATATGTGCCCATAGAGAAAATGGTTTGAATTTTAAGAGTAAATTGGAGTTTTTATTTTCTTTTGTTCATCCAAATGAATGAATTTATGGTTTAGATTTCTTTTAGGCTATATAAATTTGGTTTTAATTCATGTTATGGCATACAAAATATTGAAAATAATTAAACTAGAAGGATCATATTTGGTGCAAATACATGAGAATGAAGAGATTGATCCATAAGCTGGAAATTGTATTCCCTTCTCACTTAAATAATGTTCACCCTTGGATTTTTTGGTCTACCCAAAATCATTGTGGTTTTCTGTTGTGGAGAAAATGACGGTAACCTGTTTTGGGTATAAATCATGTTTTAAAAAAGACGCACATGTTTTGTAGAACATAGTGTGCACACATTTTAGAGAAACATAATGTGTTTGTATTTTTGTTAACTATCCTAATTGGTAATCACGTTGGAAGACTTGGCACTAGGTTTGGAAGTCTCAGGATTGCTTGGGATCACTTTTCTTTTATAGATATTGAATCATTTTCTTGAATCTACCATTACATCTAACAGATTCCTCAGCTTTTTGCACTCACCCTCGTGTTTCTCTATAAAACATGGTTGGCATTTAGAAAGTGTTAAAAGCTACAAGCTTTAATAATATTAGGAAATAATAAAATGAACATAATACTATTAAAGTAGAAACTTAAACCTTGTCATTAAAACATCCACCTATTCATGTAAATGCTAATTCACTTCTTAATACTATTAAAAAAAAAGAGTACATGGAATCTACACGAGAGAATTGTAAATTTTGTTGTTTTATTAACTCCTCCTTGAATTAAATAAAGTGTAATACTTATAATTTCATAAAAAAAATCACTTAAATGTAAATAATGGAAAATGCCTAACACTAATGGTGTTTCTTACCAATATATATGAAGATTGCTTTCATGGCAAGGATATAATCTCTTTGCATGAACGAAATGGTTTTATTTCTAATTCATCCATAACCGTGGGTCCTCCAATTCTCTGTGCGTTATCATAAGTTATAAATTTCTAATGTATTAAAGTTCTTAAAATAAATAAATTTCTTGAAATTTTGATGATAAATTTTATGATTATTTAAATATAATGGATTTATATATAGAATATAATTTTAATTTTAATTTTAATTATTAAATAATAAACTTTTACACTAATACTTAAAAGTGATAAAAATATAAATATTCTACCAAGGGGAAAGACAAATTTCTAGGAAGGAAAATTTATGTACAAAGATATTTGGAAAGTATTTATATCGTTTTGATGAAGATTGAAACATGCCACATAAACTTATTAATTAATTTAGAAATAATTCAAAAATAAAGGTAAAAAAAATAGACATTAAGGTTGATTCAAATATTGTCATTAGATGATTTCAAAGTGTTGAAAGCTAGTCGTTTGAATATGGTTAAGAAAAGNATATATATATATATATATATATATATATATATATATATATATATATAGAATGAATTTTGTAGCAAAGAAGTATGAAAATAAACCAACAATTATCCTTATAAACATAAAGTAATAAAACTTTTTGTATTAATGAGACTTGAGCTTGATACCTCCTCAGTCATGAGGTAAGGCTAATGAAATTGCCAATAAAGTTATGAGCATAACCATCATGACAAATAAATTTAATATCTATGCAAAAGGAAAATACATATTAAAAATATATAATAATATATAAATAAGTTAGTTTTATTAGTTAATTTTCTAAATTTTTGTAAATTTTCAATTCTTGCTAACTCATTCGGTTTAGGAGTGGGTATCATTAACAAATCCACCTAAGTTCAAACCCCTTAGGGGTGAGCATCCATGTTAAGGGTTGGTGTGCCCAAAGCCTCAACCAATACTGAAAATGACCCAAATCTCACACATTTCTTAACAAACAAAAGAAAAATCCCTCTAAATTAAAAACAAAGAACAATTTACAAACTAAAAATATTTTAAAAATAAAAAGATAACGACCATATCAGGGGCATCAAATACTCCTTGTTTTTTAATAGTATTTCCTTTACAAAGTGAATATATTGAACATAAAATTTTGGACACCATAACCTTTATTTAGTTTATAGATTTAAAATTTCTTCAAGCTCGTCAATTCTTACATATCATTTAAACAAAAATTCCTCTAAATTAAAGGAAAGAAAAATTTACAAACTAAATATATCTTAAAAATTAAAAAATAATGACCATATCAAGGGTATCAAATGGTCATTGTTTTTTATAGTATTTCTTTTACAAACTTAAGATCTTCAACATAAAATTTAGGACTTCATAACCTTTATTTACTTCATAAATCAACATAAAAATTAGGACTTCATAACATTTATTTAGTTTATAGATTTAAAATTTCTTCAAATTGACCAAGTCTTACATTTCATTTTTTCCCCTTTCTGAACTTTTAGTGATTTGTAAATCGTGTTTGCTAGGTATTTTGTCCACCTAAATGCCATAGGTTAAATTTTTATTCAATTTTATGTTAAATTAATTTAAAGGATAGGGTTGTAGATATTTGCCTGGTTAACTTAAGCCCAATCAGTATCTCCTATTTTATTTATCTAGATGTTTTGAACGAATCAATTATGTATTAAACAAATTTGTGTCACCATACTTTCAATCGTCCTTAAACTATTTTTCTTTAGTCTCAAATATTATCTTATTTTCTTTTTTGTCACAATATGTTTTCAAGTGTTAGAACTGTTATAAAAAATATCTGTCCATTGTTAAATTTTTATCTTATTTTTTTCTTTATCGAGATATGTTTTCAAGTGCGAGCACTGTTATAAAAATTATTTGTCCAATGTTAAATTTTTATCTTATTTTCTTCAGTGTCAGGATTTTTTTCAAGTGCTTTCTTCGAATTTAAGCATTGTTTTAAAAATTAACTGTCCAATGTTAGGTATCCACCTCATATGTTGTTTGTTCATCTAGGAGCAAGTTCATGCTTTGTAGTACTGGAAATTGTTGAACATGATTAGTTTTTGGCATCTTGTATCACAATGGTGGATATATGAAAACATCCAAATAAATATGACAAAGTGGTATTTTGCATTCACCTATATCTTTCCAATTTGGATTTGTTTTTGAAATTATTGGTAGTCATTGTAGTGTATGAAAAGATTCATTCATGTGGTAAATGCATTGTATGAAATGACTCATTCAAGTGACAAGAAAAGTTCTCCTTTATATATTGGTTTGAAATTACCAAAAAAATTAAATTATCATGTTCATGTATTTGTATTATGTTAAGATAAATATTTGAAGGTAAGCTTAACTGGGTGGTATTTCAATTAATTATGTTAAATGTATTTATATATGATATGCATTTTCCCTTCGAATTATTGTAATTGCATTATTAAAGGTTACAGTAATAACTAAAAGGTATTTTAGGCCTTTTCTTATTATTAAACCTTAAATATTATAACTTGAGACATTTTCTTGTTTTAAAAGTGATTTAAATTTTAAAAAAAACATTTTTTGGTTTTTACTCTAGCTACATTATTATTTTTTTTAAAGTTAAATTTATGGTGGAATTTTTATTAAATTGATTTAATTCTTATTAATGGACTTAAAACATTGATTCTTTATTAAGTTAATTTAATTTTTTATAGAAATTTTTATAATGATGATGGTGGTGGTGGTTAACCTCCCATGAGACCAAAAATTTGGTCTATCAAACCTGAAGAAACAAATTATTTAGTTTGTTTTAAAATTGTATTTCTATTCTCAAAGAGCTAGGATAAAAGCATCCCAAGGTCACTATAGTTTTGACAAGTTAAAAGGATAGGAAGGTCGGTATGGCAACAAATATTATGAAAGTGAGATCTAATGAGGTTGTACATAGGTAACTCTAAGAGGAAGTGATTTTCATCATCAATCTTCATACTCTCACAGAGATGGCAGATCCTTTCCACCCATGTTGTTTTACGAACTGCCCAATGAGTTGTTTCACTATGGAGCTCATGAGAGTTCATTCTTATCTTAACTGTATTATTATTCTTATTTCAAAAAGTTAAAGCAAAGAGATAGTCTTAATACATGGATCCATGTGATTATTACCTCTCATGAAAACGAAATAATGTAAACCAATTCTTTAGTTTTTTAATGGTAAGCGCAATAAATTACCATAGTTGGACCAAAATGTGCAGTGAAATTTAGTATTAAATAGAGTAGCATAATGTGTGTTTCTAAATCATTTTATAATGATTAGAATTATTTATTTTCAGAATGAGTGATATTATTTATGATTTCAAGCCCACCCAAAAGAATTACATGGCAACTCCTTAAATTGCACTTGTAATGCATCTCGGTTCAACTGTTAGATTTTTATCATTTAAGCAATATGATCTTAGGATATTATCTGAGAGAATAACATGCACAACAATAATCATAAGAGAAAAGAGACACAAATAATTTTCCTTGGCAATACCATAAAGGAGAAAACCCCACAACTTCCTCATAGATAGAATGAGCACCAATGGTTGCAGTAAAACCCAAAGACAGAAAAGAGGATCTCCATCAGTTGTTCTCTCTTTCTCACTTGAGAGAGCTTCTCATCTCTCATTCATGCGCCCCAGTGAGTGAGTGTGTGTGTGTGATAAATAGAGAGTCTCACTCTATATTTATATTCTTTCGTTCACTTTATTTCCACTCCAACATGTCGGCCTCACTTAGCAATTACTTACCAGGGCCGACTTCTCTAGGAGTGTCTAATAACCCTAGTGCCCCTCAACTGTGGTGACTTTTACCTTCAATCAATAAGGAGGGTTAATCATTAACTCAATTTAGGGGACTATTTCCCTGAATTACATTAACTCACCTAGGGTCGAATTCTCTAGGAGATTCTAATAACCCTAGGGCCCCACAACTGCGAGGACATTAACCGTTGATTAATGAGGAGGGTTACACTCTATGACTTTACATGACTTATTTACATTATTAAATCTCTCGATAGGAACATAGTGGCATGACATGACTTAGCTACATTACATATAATTCCTAGAATAAACATCGGGGTACAATACATAAGATATACAAGTGCATACATTTTGAAGTTTCAAATACATCAACACTCCCTCTTAACTAGGAATGTATTATCTTGACAGAATTTATCGGGACAAGTCTTCTTTTCTATATCATCTGGATTATCATGAAGTCATATTCATCTTCAAGTCTAGATCATCAATGGATCTGGATCATCACTGGATCCAGATCATCACTGGATTATCACTTGATATGAATCATCACTGTTGGATCATCATCACTGGTGCTATCTCAATCCTGCTCATCACAGGAAGTTCTACAGAGCTAGCCCTTTTCCATGCTGGTTGTAGGCCTAGCCTCCAGGTAGGTATTCATCTTCTTCAGCACTTATATCTGACCCAGTCAGAAAGGCCCACCTAGCACTTACATCTGACCATGGGATGAACACATCAACCATGTCAGAAAGGAATGCAAAGCACTCACATCTGACCATGGGATGAACACATCAACCATATCAGAAAGGCCCAGCACTCACATCTGACCATGGGATGAACACATCAACCATGTCAGAAAGGACTAGCACTTATATTTTACCATGGGATGAGCACATCAACCATGTAAGAAGGGCTCAACACTTATATATTACAATGGGATGAACACATCAACCATGTAAGAAGGGCCCAACACTTATATCTAAATATGGGATGAACACATCAACCATGTAATAAGGGCCCAACACTTATATCTAAATATGGGATGAACACATCAACCATATCAGAAGGGCTCGGCACTTATATCTAACCATGGGATGAACACATCAACCATGTCAGAAGGGATCAACACTTATATCTTACCATGGGATAAACAAATCAACCATGTACGAAGGGCTCGACACTTATATCTTACCATGGGATGAATAGATCAACCATGTAAGAAAGGATTTGCACTTATATTTGATCATGTGAAATGAACACAGCCCATAGTCACATCAGAATGGCTCAGCACTCATATCTGATCATGTGAGATGAACACATCCAAGAGTCACATCAGAATGGATCAGTACTTATATCTGACCATGGGATGAACACATCAACCGTGTCAGAAAGGGTCACAGACTCATTACTTCCATTTGGAGTGAACCTCGATCTAGAGAAGACCAAGCTTCTTCCTGAAGTACTCAAACTTCATTCTAGCCATTTCTAGCATAGAATGACATCAAGGTTGATTACATCCAAGGATAACCTGTGATCTTCTCCAGGACCTATTACATCCAAGGACATCCTACAGGATCGTTTACGTCTGAGCCACCTACAAGCTTCGCTAGGATTTTATGCTTAGACAACCTATCTCATCAGCTATGCTAGAAATCCATCTTTCAAGAGATCTTGACCTGGATCATATACTGGAGTTTCACTACTCCTCTCTAATCTCATACTAAAGCAGCATCCCAAAGTGCTCTTCTTATCAATGGAACTTCTTTCCCAATCCGAATCAACATAACCCTCCATGTTAATCTTCAAATTCATATCATACTTCATCCCATACTCAATTGTACGTTTCAAGTACCTAATTGCATGCTTTTCAACCATTAGGTGAACATGTCTCAATGTGTTCATAGCAAAATAAATATCTTGTCTCGTATTCATGAGGTACATCAAGGAAGAAATCATTTGACGATACATCGTGGAATCAACCGATTTTGATGAACCAACACTCAATAGCTTCAAGTTTGATGCCATAGGTGTGGTCATGGTCTTGTAATCCATCATCATGAAGCACTTCAGGATCTCTACTGCATACTTCCCTTGTCCCAGGGAAATTCCATTTTGCCACACCTCCATCCCTAAAAAGTAGTGCATCACAATAGAGGTAATTTCAATTTAAAATGGGCCTTCCAAAAATAATACAAAATTTATGTCATCATGTATTAGGAAATCAAAATGTTTTAAAATTCAAAAAGGGAGCACCTCTTCAACAATGGTTTAATATAAATTTGGGGATAGGTATCATAAAAAAAACTACGTTTTTTGTTCGTATTTTTGAAATATCTCCCTATGTTTTTACTCAAATTTCGATCAGGAGATCTTGTTGGATGCGGAATTTAATTTTTCATATAACAAGTACCAAATCGGCATACTTTTGATAGGCCCCTCTACTCCAAAAACAAGAAATACCTGAAAAAATGTGATGATGACATCATCATCACATTTTTTCAGGTATTTCTTGTTTTTGGGGTAGCGGGGCCCATCAAAAGTATGCCAAGTGGGTACTCATAGGATGCAAAATTAAATTCCACATCCAACTGTCATCACCACATTTTTTTCATGTATTTATTGTTTTGGGGGTAGCAGGGCTCGTCAAAAGTATGTTGAGTAGGTACTCATTGAATGCAGAATTAAATTCTGCATCCAACGAGTTCTCCCGATCGAAATTTGAGTAAAAACATAGGGAGATATGTCAAAAAAACGAACAAAAAATTAGTTTTTTCTTTTATTCCTCCAAAATTAATAAATATTATTTTATTATTTTAACTATTATTTTATTAATTTTCCTTAGGAGGCCCATTTTGAGTTGAAATTTCCTCTAATGTATCCAAGTCCTTCATCTCAAACTTAGAAGCAAGTCTCCTTCTTGCAACTTTAATGAGTTCATCTTTCCATGTGAGGAACAAGTCATCGACATATAAAAGGAGCATCACTGGTCTTCCACCTTCAACCTTGAAGAAAAGGTTGGAATCCGCTTTACTCTCAATAAAGCCTAGAGTCATTAGTAAGCTATCCATCATGTCGTATCATGTCGAACCTCAGGATCTTTTGCAATCACTCCCTTTGAAGCAAATCATTATTCTCCCTTTTCCTTTCATACTCTATGCATTGAAACATTCTCTAGTTGAGTGACAAGTGGCTTCCTCTGCTACTAATATTTTGTTTGTCCATATAGGGTCACTGGATACCAAGATCATCTATCTTTAACCCTTTCAAAAGTTCTTCTCGCACCCATCTGTGAGATTTTCATCCTTTATAGGCTTTTATCTTCAACCCTATAGCAAAGGTTAATATATTCATTAAGCTCCTCATGTATGTGTTATCCCATCGGTGTCTTCTGAGCTTGTACAAGGCCTTCTTTCATTTGCACACATGATTATGCCTGTCATGTGTCTTAACTTCTAGTGGCTACAAATGTCTCTTCATAGTCTATGCCTTCTTTCTGTGAGAAGCCCCGTGCTATGAATCATGCCTTGTGTCCCATGATGTTGTCATCTGCTGCATGCTGGATATTGTAGATCCATATGGAAGATACTATGGACTTCCCTTGATGCCGCATCCTAAACATCATTATTCTTCAACTAGTAATCTCCTTCCCTTTCTTCTTCTCTATGTCTTGATAGATGGAAGGCTCTGCATCAATGATGTCACACAACAGTGTCGCATTATTGCATTGTGTCTGAGATTTCTTCTTTCTTTGAAATTATTGTCATATTATTCTTCATCTTGGATTATTTCTTGAACTGTAGTCACTTATTCTTCACAACAACTCTCATCCTTCTTTTCTTGTAGGTGATTGTAAGCGATATTTCCTACAAGTCAAATTCATTAGTTGTATGGTTAGAAACATTTCATAAGGTATATTCATATTGAAAAATTCTTTTGAATTAAGATGTTATCCTGCAAGTATTTTAGCCAATACAAGATTCATCGATATCTTACAGAAACTTTCTAAATGCCTTCCATCTCTACCAGGACAACAATGAGATTGTGCACTAATCCAATATGTCAGCAAAGAGGTTCCATTCTAGATAAGTAGAAATGGAGAGTTGTATATCACCATGAGCTACTTACCCATCACATCCATATTAGTAGTATACTGTCATTAATGCAAAAATTCTATCATGCATAATACATCAGCTGAACATAAACAAATACATAACAAAACAATATCATGAAATGACAATTGAATACTTATCTTTATTTGTTTCGTGGGTAGACTCCTTTCAGATTCATCATCTTCTTCATTCATAATAGCATCATTTGTTATCCAAATGCTAAGATGGATAAGAGTTTCTTCAAGAGTTGAGTCCTTTGTATTCCTCATCGCTTGAGGGGTGTTCTTTGGATGGTGAGAGCTTGATCTTCACTTTCTACCATATTCTTTTCTCTTATTATGAGTCGAGCTTCTTTTGTGTGTGCTCTTTCTAGAGTTTGTTGAAAGTAATCACTTCCTTCTGGAACACATTCCTCGAGTGAATGAATCCCATGATCCTGAGAGGCCATTCAAGGTGGTTATCACAACTTCTGCATTCTCTACTTCTTCATCCACTATTTCAAGTTGTTCTTTGATTTGAGAGATCATTGTAAAGTATGACTGTATGGTCACTGCATTTTGTATCTTCACATTCTTCAACTAGTTTTTTAAAGTCATATTCCCATTTATGTTCTTCCCTTCAAATAGTTCGGTGAAGGAATCAAACATCTCTTTAGGTGTCTTTAGGGAAGAAACTTGTGGTATAAGGTGATCCTTTATTGAATCAGCAATGGTCTTCTTGGCCTTTACCAAGTTCTTCTTGTATAATGTTTTTTGCCTCATCTCCCTCTAAAATTGGAACCTCTCTAATTATGTAGGTCTCCAATTCATTTCCTTCAAGAACTAGTGAGATCCTATACTTCCATGCCTGGAATTTGTTAGCCTCACCAATCTTGTCATCAAGCGGGTATGATTAGTCATCTTGAAATGATAACCTCAACTATAAATATCAAAATATTAGATCTTACCAATTTGAGGTGTCCGTCCTGTTTTCGGAGCTAGATGATCTAGGGTTTGTCAGAGAAACCCTAATTTTAAAAACTTGGAATATTTTAAATATGACTAGATAAAATTATGTATGTTTGCAAGGTGATCTTTCCAATGCACTCCTTTTCTAAAAACACTCGAGGGAAGCTCCCAGAACAGGAATCCCTAGTTTTCCAATTTCTTCTACATGAATTCTTGATACTGTTTCTATGGTATATGTGAAATAACTACTCCTCTATGTCTGAAAGTTTGCACTAAGGTAACCTCATATGTCCTCTTTCCAAAACCATAGGTTTTACCAAAATTGGTTTCACTAATTGGGACTTATGAGCGTTTTCCCAAGGTGACTTGTTTAAGGATGTTTCAACATAGCAAAGTTGTACAGACTTCCACGTGTCAGTTTTTCATCTTCAGGGTCTGAAAATTTTACCACAAAAAGTAAAATTCGTGTTCTATCTGGAACATATGGCAAAATTGCAATTAGATATTTGTATACCAAGATATTTCAATTCTCCCTAGGTGTCTTGTTTAGGGATGAATCCCCGAAGATGCTTGAAACCTCAATTGGAGGAATAATGTCTCCCGTAATATAGATAATATGAGTCTAAAAATTTAACACAATGTACATAAGGAATTTATCTTCATAATGTGAAAGTTTCGGCTCATAATCCTTCTCCAGTCTCGAGATATAGAGAATATACCAAAACTCCAAGTTTTAGTATTTTAGGGTTTTTCAAGCCCAGGGTCAAACTAGGGTTTGACTTTCTAAGATTTTCACCCAACCAAAAATATTGACCCTAGTCTCCAAACTTCAATTTTGATTAGGAGAGTAATCCTATGCTAGGATCACTCAAAAATTCATCTTCTGCAAGAATCCCTAATTTCTTGCAGCAAAAACTGAAAATGCACGGAATCAAATTCTACTTCGACAGAAAGATGTGCCCTTCAATAGAGGTTAAACCTAGCCTCATTGTGCTGATGTATTGTGGAGAGAGACCTAGAAAGTAAGAATCCCTAGCTTCTTCAACTAAAAATTCCTTCTTCTCAGGTTAGCTATGATACCATGTTAGATTTTTATCATTTAAGCAATATGATCTTAGGATCTTATCTAAGAGAATAACATGCACATCAATAATCACAAGAGACAAGATACATAAAGAATTTTCCTCACGGAAACCATAAAGGAGAAAACCCTGAAGTTTCCTCAAAGATAGAATGAGCACCAATGGCAGCAGTAAAACCCAAAGACAAAAAACATGATCTCCAACAGTTGTTCTCTCTTTCTCACTTGAGAGACATTCTCCCCTCTCATTGATGCACCACAGTGAGTGAGTGTGTGTGTGTGATAAATAGAGAGTCCCACTCTCTATTTATATTCTTTCGTTCACTTTATTTCAACTCCAACATGTCGGCCTCACTTAACAATTACTTACCAGAGCTGACTTCTCTAGGAGAGTCTAATAATCCTAGTACCACTTAACTGTGGCAACTTTTCCCTTCGATAAAAAAGGAGGGTTAATATTTAACTCAATTGTGGGTACTATTGCACTGACTTATGTTAACTCACCTAGGGCCAACTTCTCTAGGAGAGTCTAATAACCCTAGAGCCCCACAACTGCTGGGAATTTAACCCTTGATCAATGAGGAGGGTTACACTCTATGACTTTACATGATTTTTTTACATTATTGAATCTCCCTATAGGAACATTGGGGCATGAAATGACTCAATTACATTACAGATACTTCCCAGAATAAAAATCGGAGTACAATACATAAGATATACAAGTGAATACATTCCGAGGTTACAAATACATCAATATCAACTTCTTAAATAGACGCAACAAGCTGCAATTGAAGACATCAATCAATGTTAATAGAAGACAAAATATATTTATAGGGACATAATTTCACCCTATGTATCAAGAGTATCAAGAAATTAATGGATTCTAAATAGACTTTCCATAATGTTGATAATAAAAGATTAAAAGTTTTTTTTCAAAATTTAACCATGATTCCACTTCTTTGTACACATGAAGATTTGCATTTGTATGGCTATCCTCAATTATGATAAAAGAGAATTCCCTTCATATCCATGAATCTTAGCTTTTTGTTGTTAGGATTATTAATCCTCCCTTGACCATACTGTCTATTAGATTATTTATCCTAACTTAGGAACCTTAACTAATTAATTGGGTCCACTTGGTCTAATGGGGACACATGTATTAGTCAATAGAGTGTGGGAAACACCTCTAGAGGATAAATTCCACTTACTACATGTGCATGCATCAATTTGGGTGTATCCTTGACTAATCCCTAAATTTAAGGAGCCATTTGGAGTCTCGGCACAAACCTACTTTAGTTAGTTGGAGTTAGTACTAGTTAGTCTTAGTTATCCTATAATTACATTCAGTTTGTTCACAATTAGTTAAATAGTGAAATATTTGCATGGCTAATGCATGGCTGCAAGTGGAGTAGAGGCCTTTTCCCACCTACCACATTTAGTTACATTGAGTTAACTAGTTGTCATTAATTTTTTGAGTTGTTGGAATCCGATATTGATTGAGAATGCATGAGTTAGAGGTTCAGTTAGATACAGTCATATCCACTTGGTATATTTTAATTGTTCCCTAATTCATTTGAATTCTTCCTATTTGTAAACTATTGTAACACCGGATTTATTATTGTGAATGATACTGTAAATTCCTTAGCAATACTTGTATGTTTCCTGTGTGGTTTGTTTTGTTCAGTTTATATCTTCATTCTCCATTTACTAAAAAAATTATTAGAACTATCTTCTTGAAGATATAAATGGAATTCAAATTTTGATATGGTATCAGAGCCTTGTTAGGAAGGTTTCATGCTTGTTTCTCCCCATCGAACATCAGAAGCAACTGGATTTCCACAGAAGTTCGTTATGATGATTTGGTAGATCTAGATTTATTTAGAGCAGCAGAGAGGTCGTGACGAACACTGGAAACATGTTCATGTCGAGAGGAAAAGAATGATTATAATAGTTCATATGTTTTATTGTGCTATTGCACTGAAATATAGGTGCTTCATAACTTGTTTGAAGTATTTGCAATCTTTCAGCCAAAGCAATTATGAGTTCTCAAACTCTTTAACCACAGATCCTCGCAACTTCCAATTATCTTGATTGGAGGATTTATATGAAGCTATACTTTCACAAGCATGGATACCATAGAATCATCGATGAGTGGGAGCCTGATCCTCATCATCTAGTTGAAAGGAGAAAGTTTCTAAACCGTTTTGATGAAGCATTCGGGTAATTATGTACTTATATATCCAGATATCTCCTCTTCCACCTAGAAGGCTTGATGACTCCCAGAGAAGCCTGGGAGAATATTGATAGCTTGTTTAACAAACAAGATGAGCTTCGAGGACACATTCTAGAGAATTAGTTGGTATGTTTACATCCTAGTAGTTTCAAAACCACTAAGAAACTCTTTATTAAATTCAAGTCTCTAGTAATTCAATACAAACAATGCAGAATAGAGCAGAAGGATGAGTAGAATGTCCTCTCCATACTCAACAAACTAGGCCCTAAGTATTTTGTATTTCTCTCTGTACTTCACTCCAAATGTGAAATATTTCTTGATTGGAAAATTCATTGATTAGATTCTTTTTCCAAGAACTTAATAAAGGAGAAAGGCAAGTTGATTCGAATGGGAGTCATCAAGACCTCCAAATATCAAGCTCTCCTAGTTAGTGACTCTTCCAAAGTGCAGGAAAAGGGGAAACTAAAGAAGAAGGAATCAAAAGAAGTTGATTCTAAACCTAAATAGAATTCGAAAACATGCGAAGGGGCCCTCAGATCTAAGAAGAAGAAATTCGAAAAGAATTTATGTATGTATTGTGAATAAGGGTATCATATTGAATATCATTGTATGATGAAGAAACTTGATGAAATCACTGCTCTTCTTAAGAGGCATAGAATTTCTTCCCCACAAAGAGAAAAGGAGTCAGATAATGGACATGAAAGATGTCATGATTTGAAAGCAGTACTACCTTGGTAACAACATATTTTATTGATTCTGGAGCCTCCAATCAAATGGTGGCCTCTAAGGATCTCTTCTCCTCTCTCAATATCAAAGAAGGTCCCATTATTCACATGGGAGATGATTGAGAAATTCTAGCAGCAGAAAGAGGCACCATCAGAGTGAAGTATGGTGTGTTCATAGATGTCTTTTATGTGACCTCCCTTGCAACTAATTTGTTGTCTATTTATGAGATGACTCACACTGGCTCACCAAAGTAAGTCGTGTTTGGACTTGACTCGATGGAGATCACAAAAATATCAACTGGGGATATTGTAGCAAAATTAATTATTGATCATGCCCCCAAGGCATATATTTTCTCTTACTTTATTCCATACATAGTTTCAACATCACGAAAACATTCATTCGAATCTAATGAAGGTATAAACATTCCTTTAATTCATATTCTAGATTCAGTTTCAATTCCTGACATTTCATATTTAGATTCAGAAGAGGATTCGTCCTAGCATGATCGAGACATTGATCTTCAACATCAAAGGTATCTACATCTATATACAACATTTACTTTATTCCAACAACCTAATGAGCTAAGCAGCTCATAGAAGCAGCTAGAGATGGTGCTGGGAATCCATATAACAAAAGAAGAACAAGGTCTCAGTATGAGAAGGAGAGTATTACAGTGTCTCACATAGATCCTCTTCTTGCTTAGAGGTGTGTTATGATGCTTAGTTCATATCCTGAATGTTTCAAGGAGGTTTTTCATGATCCTAGATGGTAGGATTCCATGGATGAGGAGTTTGATTCACTACATGACAACTAGACTTAGTAACTTGTCTCCTTACCTCCACTAAGGAAGATGGTACAATGAAAATGTATCTAGAAAACCAAAATAGTCGGTGATGGGACTACAACCAAGTACAAGACTCAGTTGGTGGCGAAAGGATACCCTCAAGTCCAAGGCTTGGACTGCAATGAGACATTCTCTCTAGTAGCTAGAATGGACTCCATAAGGCTACTATGGGCCATTGTTTCTTCAAAGAGATGTGAAGTACATTACATGGATATAAAGAGTATCTTCCTCCATGGTGATTTGGAGGAAGATATATTAATGAAACATCCTGACGGTTTTATCGATGATCCTTCCTTAGTCTGCAGACTGAGGAAATCACTGTGTGGACTCAAATAAGCCCCAAGGGCATGGTACTCCAAGATGGATTCCTTCCTCACCTATCAGAAGTTTGAAAGCTGTGAATTTGATTGCAATGCATACATGAAGAAGAAGGAGGGGTTCTTGATTCTATTTGTATTATATGTGGATGACCTGCTCATTACCAGCACCTATGATACTGGATTGAGCAACATTAAGTCTGCTCTTAATAAATCATTCGCTATGACTGAATCGGGATTGTTAATACAATTCATTGGTCTCACAGTAAGTCAAAATAATTTGGGAATGATGAACTCATAGTCCATGTATTCATCAGTCATGCTTAAGATATTCCACATGGAGGATTGCAAGGCATCCTGCTCTCTTTTTCTATCAGGAATCAAGCTTGAAGAAGGTGGTTCCACACCTTTAATGGACAATACTCTCTATAGAAAGCTCATTCAAATCCTTTTGTATCTCACTCATTCGAGACCAGATATTTCCTATGAAATGAGTGTTGCAGGTAGATACAAGTAGGAGCCACGTGAGCTGCACTAGAAAACAACAAAAAAGGATCTTGCACTATGTACAGGGTAGTATTGATTATGGGATCCACTATGCTGTTAGAGAACAACTTGATCTTACAAGATTTATAGACTCATACTAGGCAGGAGATGGAAATGATAGGAATTCCACCTTGGGTTTTGTATTCATGATTGGATCTGGACCAATTTGTTGGTCCAGCAAGAATCAAACAGCACTTGCACTCTCTTCAGCATAAGAAGGGTATCCAGGAGATGTGAATTCAACTATTCAAGAAGTTTGGCTACATGGCATCTTGACAGAGTTTGAGATTCATACTTCATAGAAAATGGATCTTTATTGTGACAACCAAAGTACAATCAATATTTCTAGTGATCTTGTTCAGAAGCATGGGGACAAAGCACATAGAAGTTCACATGCACTACATTTGGGAACCGGTGCATGACAAAACCATCACACAGCACTACTACCCGATAGAGGATCAGATTGCAAATATTTTTACCAAGTCTTTTACTGAAAAGAGATTTTCTTTTCTCAGGTCTGTTTTGGGAAATAAGGCTTGATTCTCAGTTCCTATTTTGAGGGGTGGGTTTCCAGGAGGTTTTCCCTACCTCGGTTGTATTATGCAACATTCATGTCTTTTAGATTGTATAATGGGTAACCTATTGTCTTTCTACTAGATTAGATTATTAATCCTCGTTTCACCATACTAGATATTATATTATTTAGCTTAACTTAGTAAACTTAATTATTTAATTGGGTACACTAGTACAATTAGGTCCATTTTTCCTAATGGGGCCACATGTAATAGTCACTAGAGTGTGGGGAACACTGCTAGAGGATAAGTGCCACTTACTGCATGTGCATGCATCAGTTTGGGTGCATCCTAAACCAATCCCTACATTTTAGGAGCCACTAGGAGTCTCAATACCAACCTACTTCAGTTAGTTCAAGTTAGTGATAGTTAGTCTTAGTTAAGCCCTAGTTACTTTCAGTTAGTTCACAATCAGTTAGCTAGCACAATATATTCATGGCTAATGCATGGTTGCATTTGGAGTAGGCACCTTTTCCCACCTACCACACTCAGTTACATTGAGTTAACTAGATTTCACTGATTCTTTGAGATGTTGCACATGTGGGAGTTGATTTATTGGACTCTGATATTGATTGAGGAACCATGAGTTAGAGGTTGAGTTAGATACATTCAAATCTACTTGGTAGATTTTAATTTCTCCTTGATGCATTTGAATTCTTCCTATTTGTAAACTATTGTAACAACAGTTTTATTATTGTGAATGATACTGTAAATTCTTGAGCAATACTTGTATGTTTCCTATGTGCTTTGTTTTGTTCAGTTTTTATCTTCATTCTCCATTTACTACAAAAATTATTAGAACTGTCTACTTGAATATCTAAATGGCATTCCAATTCTAATTCTTGGCCCTTTTCTATTTTATGACTTAAATGTGTCATAGTAACAACTACCAAATATGCATGATTATATGTCATTTTAGCACCTGGTAAAGTTGAATTATTAACCTGCATTTCAATATGCCTAGTCAAGCAAAAAATTAACAATTAATTATTTTTGTTACTGTGCATTAAATATTTTATTTTCAACTTTTCTTACTTGTCTTCTTGGATAAGTTTAACTGAGAATAAATAACTTCAATTCATTTAACTTTTACACATTTACCTTGGCAAGTCTTCCATTTATCTTCGAAGTAACTCGACCAAATTCATTGAAGAGTACACGATTTCACTTTGACAATAATTAGCTTGTAGGTACTTACCTCCATTATGTTTTCACACCGACAAGTTTTCCTCACACTTTTTTAACTTGGACATACTTTTGACTCCAACCAATTTTCCAATTTTCACTTTGACAAATTTATAATATAAAAATATTATATTGGTATATTAAAATATAACATTTACTTTGATGTGAAAGACACCCTTTTACAACCCTATCCATTAATACAACTTAGACTAAGTCTAGTTGGATAAGTTCACATTTAAGAAAGCATTATACTATGAAAAGCATAATATTATCAAATAATCAAAATATTAAATAGGATTTATGTGGGAATTACTTTGCATTATAATTGAACTTTCACACAGTAAAATATATATGATTCTTGATTTATTTTAGACATAGTAAATGTTAATTTCTTTCACACGAGTAATTTTGGAAAATATGTGTGAATTGTAATATAGGAGAACTATAGTCACATACATAGGCTTGAAACTTTACTTCGATTTTTCACCATTTACACAGCTTCAGCCCTCAAAACTTCCTAATACATTCTGTCTCACTATGTTCTTCTCCCATAGACTCCATTTAGATTTTTCTTCAAGTACTTATACAAAGACTTGAATTTTTCTTCTCTTGGAAGATATCAACTAACATTAAAGACTGTAATTTCATTAAAGACTCTAAATTCACCAAACATCTTGATTTACAGAACAAAATCATCACTGTATTCACTGATAGCTTTGGACTTCTACAGACTCTAGTTGACTCACTAAGATTTGATAGACACTTGCTCGTAATTAATTTCTCCAACACTCTGTCATTAATTATGTGCATATGGGGATCATTAAAACAAAATTTTACAAAATTTCTTTTAGATGGAACTTTCTGTTTGCATGAAATAATTCATTGTGCATAATTTGTTACTGCTAAACAGCTTCACAGATACTGGAATGTGTCCATTGGTAATGGATTTGTAAATATGTCGTCCAACTGATCTTCACTCCTACAATATTCTATACATATTTCTTTGTTATTTAACAATTCTCTTATAAAATTATACGTTATGTCGATGTGTTTGGTTCTCTTGTGGAACACATGGTTCTTTGACTGTTTTATGGTTGAACAGTTGTCACAGTAAATCATTGTGGGTTCTTACCGATTCTGTGACAAGTCTCTTAACATTCTGTGCATCCAAACAAATTGACATGCAACACTTGTAGCTACAACACACTCTACTTTAGCTGAACATAGAGTCACAATGGATTGTTTCTTTAAATCCCATGACACAACACCTATACCAAAACGAAATGTGTACCCAAATGTGATTTTCTTGTCATATGTGTTTCCTCCATTCTCACTGTTAGTATATCCAATAAGTTTAAAATTTTATGAGGTTGAATAACAAATTCGAAATTGTTTTGTGACACTTACATACCTCATAATTATTTTACCTCCTTTAAAATGAGAGTGTTTTGGTGAATCCATGAACCTTGAGATCAGACTTACTCCATACATTATGCCTGGAAATATTTCAGTAAGATACATAAGGATTCCTACTAGACTTTTAAGCAACACAGGATCTACATGTGATCCATCATCATCGTTGCTCAATTTAAAACATGTTATCACTCATGTTGGGTTTTCCTTACAATTAGACATATTTAATCTTTTCTAAACTGTATTGAGATATAAATATACCACTTTCATATTGTTGGACTTCAATTCCAACAAAATACTTCATCATCCCAGTCATTTCAAATTCACGTTCCATGACTGATCTAAAATCATTTATGCCAAAATCACCAGTAAAAATTAAATAATGTACATACTTGAAGACAATAAACATGTTACATTGCTCATTGACTTTGGTTTACAACGCCGGCTCATTTTCACTTTCATGGACTCCATTTTGGGTCAAGTAGGAATTAATTTGACTATGCCAAGCTCTAGGTGATTGCTTCAAACCATAGAGTTCCATTTTCAGCATGTCAACTTTGTGCTCTTGTCCTGGAACTTCATGTCCTTGTGATTGTTCCGCATATACTTCTTCCTCTAGATATCCATTCAAAAATACATATTTAACATCCATTTAATAAACAAACCATTTGTTTTGTACAACTATGGCCAAAAATGTTATGATTGCGTCCATTTGTGCAAAAAGTGTAAACGTTTCATTGAATTTTATGTCGAGATGTTGTGTGAACCCTCTTGCAACAAATATTCTATTGTTCTTCAGTGCATTCCCATTTGCATCTTGTTTAGTCTTTTAAATCCATTTGAAACTTATCACATCCTTATCTTTTGTAACATCTACTTGCGCCCACGTTTTGCTTTTCTCAATGCATTCTATTTCTTCATCCATGTTTTATGAGCATACTTCATCTTCACCAGCTTCCTCAAATGTTAGAGGATAATCTATTTGAGAAAATAATGCAAAAATATAGAATGAACTTGGTGTATCCGCCTCATATATTTCACACATACTTCGTGTCTTTATTGAACTTATTGATGTCAACCTCCTTGAACATGTGATGTCGATGTCGACAGAGTTTGTTGAGCTCGTAGTGTCCTTATCGGTGTAGGTTGAGCTCTAACTTGTGTCGATGTACCTTGTGGTAGAACGTGTCGATGTGTCCTAGGAACGGTTGTGGCTTTGAAATTTTGTCTTACATGTTGCATTTGAGGCACATCGTTGACCATATCATCATGTTTGACCGTCAACACAATCGTCACATTTTTCTTGATGGTTCCATCCCATGCTTCATTCCCAACAAATTGAACATATCGACTAATAATTACTTTTCTTATGACTATAAAAAAATTAAATTACAAGTCATATGATTGCTACAATCTAAATAAATTAACATATACCAATGGACTTTCTTGGACAACATTGCATTCAAATGGGGATGCACATGCCAAAAATATTGAATTGGTTGAACTATTGGTGTTGCTTGGCCAGTTTTTTCCTTTCCTTCCTTGGCCGTACTGCTTCTTCTTGCATTCATATGCAAGATTCCCAAATTTCTTGCAATAATGACATTGTATTTTTTTATTTATCAAATATGTGACCATTTGGCTAACTTAGTATTTGATTTTTTCCTCTACCAGTGGCATTTGCCAGAGTCTTATTATGTGCTCCTCTTAAAAAAATTCTACCTTTACCTCTACAATTAGATCTCCCTATTCCTCTTCCATTGCTTATGGATGGTTTTGCAGAAAATGCACCTTCTAGTGATGCATTTTATCTATTCATTCTATCTTTATAATTGATGAGTGAGGCATGCAACTCATTAATGGTAAACTAGGAAATATATTTTTTCTCTTTCTAGGTCACAACTAATGATTCGAATTTTTGGGGAATATTTCTAAGAACTTTTTCAACAACCCTTCTATATTCTATGTTTTCTCCATGGGATTTTAATTGATTAATGAGACCAACAAATCTAGTGTAGAATGATTCTACTAACTAGGTATCTTTCATTGAGAGAAATTCAAAGTTTCTTCTAAGGATTTGTAGTTTCGCAATATTTACCTTGTTATCAATCATGCTAAAAGTTCACATTAATCATGATAAAGCCTCAACATTCCAAAAAGACTACAACAATGAGTCGACTCATCGAGTAACCCAGTTCTCAACAATAGAAATAGATCAACAACATTCTTGACAAATACTAGAACACATTTCACGTGCCATATGGAGTACCTCTTCATTGTCAGGTAAAACATTGCATTGAACTTATTCTTGGTTCTTCACTACCTAAAGCATCTATTTACAGAAGATCCATTCTCGAAAATGAAGATATTCATAGGAAAATCTAGCATTTGATTGACAAGGGTCATATCCGCCCCAACTCCTCTCCTTGAGGAAGTACATTCCTCTTATTTCCAAAGAAATATGAGACTTGCAACATGAGCGTCGACTATCAGGCTCTCAACAAAATTTCAGTGAAGAAAATATACCCTCTTCCACTGATTGATGAACTCATTGACAATTTTAAAGGTGCTAAGTTATTTACAAAACTCAACCTCAAGTTGTGATACCACCATATTCTAACTGAGTCGATCGATGTATGGAAAATGACTTTCAAGACCTAGGAAGGATTGTTTGAATGGTTAGTCATGCCTTTTGGCTTAACCAATGCACCTGCAACCTTCATGAGATATATGGATGACCTTCTATGACCTTTCATTGGTAAATGTGTCATTGTTTATCTCAACGATATCTTGATTTTTAGTCAATCATGGGAATAACATGTTAAATAGCCTTGACAAGATTTCGACACTCTCCAGCAACATTGACTGTATCTGAACATGGAAAAATGCTCATTTGCGATGACCAACATCAACTATTTAGGATATGTAATTGATTGTGTTGGCATTCCTGTTGACCCAAGAAAGGTACAGATGCTCAAATACTAGCCCATTCCTCAAAAAATTCATGAACTGAGAATTTTTCTTGGTTTTTTTAATTTCTATCAATGATTCATACTTGGCTTCAAGCACATAACATGACCTTTAAATTAGTTGATGAAAGGAAATGGGAAAACTATATTCAAGTGGACACTAACACAACAACAAGCTTTTGAACAACTCAAAAACAAGCTTTCTACTACACCAGTACTTGTGTTACCTTGTGTTGCATTAGCCCTTTGAGATTGAGACAAATTCATCAGATTCGCTCGGTGCAGTGATGACTCCATCAGGTCACCCAATCATGTTTCATTATGATACTTTCAGCAACACTCTCGGAAGGTACTCGATGTATGAAAAAGAATTGCACACCATTGTGCAAGCTTTCAAGAAATGGAGACACTAGATTCTTAGTAAGGAAATGGTCATCTTCACTGATCATAAAACTTTGTAGTTCACTTCGACTAAGTCAAAACTACAAAAAACCTGACAACTCAAGTGGATTAATTATCTGGAATAATTTCAGTTGGTAATTAAGTATCGAAAAGGAAAATCCAATTTCGCAGCCGATTGTCTCAGTAGAACACCCATTACTCTATTGTCTACAGTGATGAGTATGCAGGGTTACGACACCACATTAGAGGAAATTTGGGGTCTAAAATGGGCCTTATAAGAAAACGTGACAACAATAAATTTTGTGAGTTGGAATTCAAGAACAATTAGAATTTCAATAAAATGAGTCAACCATAATGGTTGAATTGACATATTTGTCATAAAAGAAAACTATTTTTTTTGTTTGTATTTTTGACATATCTCCCTGTGTTTTTACTCAAATTTCAAGTGGGAGAGCTCGTTGGATGAAAAATTTATTTACCCATCCAACTAGTACCCATCATCATCATCATCACATTTTTTCAGGTATTCCTTGTTTTTGGGGTAGTGGGGTCCGTCAAAAGTATGCAGTGTGGGTACTCGTTGGATGGGGAATTAAATTTCGCATCGAACGAGCTCTCCTGCTCAGAATTTGAGTAAAAACGAAGGAAGATATGTCGAAAATACGAACAAAAAAAGTAGTTTTTTCATTCTTCCTCCAAAATTAATAACTATTATTTTATTATTTTCCTTAAAAGGCCCAATTTAGACCTCAAATTTCCTCTAATGAGTAATTGACTGCAATTATACTTAGTAGACCGCGATATCTCCACAATATATCAATAGCTTCAGACTGATAAGTTGTTGACTACCAACTACTTCTTGAAAGACACCTTGCTATACAAACTTGGACAGCTTTGTGTACTGACTAGTGAGCACCGAAAGAAGCTCATTTGGGATGCACACTACATAAAGACTGCATGAAATTTTAGAGTCACAAAAACACTTATTATCCTCTAAAAGTATTTTTACTGCCCTTCACTTAAATTTGACACCAACAAGTACATTCAATCGTGTGTGGTTTGCGCCATTGCTAAGCTACTGAAATGACGATAAGGATTGTACACACCCTTTCCAGTTCCTATTCGACCATGGGAATCTATTTCTATGGACTACTTGAGGGGATATCCTACTACCAAACATCAGCATGATGCGGTATTAGTAGTAGTCAACAGAGTTTCCAAGATGGCTATAATCATACCATGTAAGAAGACTATGACAGCATAGCAAACTGTTCAGCTCTTATTGGAACAGGTGTGGAAACATTATGCCCTCTCAAGACGACCATTATTTCCCATAGAGATGCTAGATTTACTAGCACCTTTTGGAAAAATCATAGGCAATAGCTCAACCTGAGACTTTCTTTGTTGACAGCCTTCCATCCACAGACAGACGGACAAACAGAAGTTGTAAATCACTTACTCGTACAGTTTCTTCACATCTACAAACACAAGCATTTTCGAACATGGGATGAAATACTTCCATACATATAACACAACTACAATGGTGCTCAACAGAGCTCTACAGGAAAGAGTCCATTTGAGATCTGTAACAGATTTCAACCCTTAGTGCCTATCCACTTAATCAGTTCCTCGACACAATCAAATGATACGTACTTTGAAGGATGAGAAGTGGAGAGAGAATTGAAGTTGATAGATCAAATCTACAACATCAAGAAACAAGAATAGGAAATGTTGCAATGAGTGACTGCAAAATACAAGGCCCAACACGACAAGCATTGTATTCCTCATTCATTCAAAATTATGAATCGGGTCTGGTTACATATAAAGAAGAAGCCCTTCACCTGTCCATATAGGAAGATGAAGCCTCTATGATATGGTCTATACATTATCCTTAAATAGATTGGAGAAAACACTTTTCAGCTCGACATTCTTGCATGCATTGGCCTCCATCCATTTTTCAATGTAGATCTTCTTCGACCATACAATGTACCATTGTTGGAACATTATGGGATGATGTATACACCATAAAAGGATGATCTCCATTCCCTTGTTTCAAGTGGCTAAAGTTGGAAAACTCCCAGGTCAAGGAAAATGGTGCTCTGCTAATGAAGTCACCAACAAGCTTCCTCACTTGAATGAATACACAATGGAGATAATTGTTTCTTAAGGAAGAAGGAATGATCCAACTAACAACTGATAGGTTTTCCTTTGATAGGTTCGCCTTCGACAAGTTCTCTTTTGACAGGTTTGCATTCGATAGGTTCTCCTTATACAGGTCTCCCCTCGACAGGTTTTTCTCGACATACATCATACCAACAGGCTTTGCTATGTAAAACACAAATATATGTGTGTTTAAAACTGCATACACTTACATATATTCCAATACTTAAGAACAAATATATGAACATACACTAGTATACATGTATTCATTTATGAATGCACTACTATACAGTAAACATGGTCACAAAGAAAATTTGAAAACTATCTTTCCCTCACGAATGAGGAAAATATTGGTCTTAACATTTTCACATAAATTTCATTATTATGTGACAACAAGTTTTGATATATCTTTTATATTATATTTATTTTTTATTTTTTTTAAAGGAAATTTGTTTTTATTCATTTTACTATGCAATTTATTCATGTACTTCTTTTATAGTAATTTTGTTTTGAAACAATTTGAAATGTAATGAAAAGAAAGTGATAAAAATGTAGTAATGCAATAAGAAGCTTAAAGAGAAAGAAACCATTTGTGTACAATTTAACTTTAAATTGATTGAAATATGATTATAAAAATATATAATATATAAATGAATATTAAAAAATGTAAGAATAGATATAGAGAAAACATATCATTTATTTTATCAATGGTAGGGTTTCCAAAAAATCCAAAGTGGTTGTCTTTGAAAGTCAATGTTTCGATTCCGTCTCGGAAACCGTCATCAAGACAAGTAGTTGGATAGGTAACCTGCAAAATCAGAGTAATAAATAGGTTTGTTATCTTAGTTTTCTTAAGTGAGTTTTTATCTCACTATTATTTAGTAATTGTTATAAAAGTTGTTTAAATTTTTAATTAATTTTTATACAAAAGTTTTTAAATTAACAATTATAATAAGGTTTCTTTATTTCTAATTTTAATAAGTTACTTTCGTATAAATAATGTTGATAATAACTTCTAAGTTATGATATAATATTAATTTTTTGAAGGTTTTTTTTTAAATTATGTTTAGAATAACTTTTTAAATTATGTTTTAATAGTTTTTAAAGAATAATATATTATTAATTATTAGTCATTTTTTAAAAATTTTAATAATAAAATATTAGTCATATAAAAAAAATTAGATTTAAAATATTTTTGTAAGATTTAAAATTTTTTATTTTTATTAAAATTAGAACTATTAAGACTTTTAAATGAAATTATTAGAATTTTAGTTAATTTATTTTAAATAAAGAATAAGTATTGTAATTATAATTAAGGTAGGTTTTAAATAAATTTAATTTAGTTACGAAGGAATTTTTTTAATTTAAAAAGTTTTTAAATTTTAATTAAGTTTTTATTTTATTTTTATTTGAAAGTTTTAAATTTTAATTAATTTTTTTTTAATTTTAAGGTTTTTTTGTTTTATAAAGTTTAAATTAAGGTTTTTTATTTTAGTTTTATAAAGTTTGTTATAAGGTTTTTTAATTAAAGTTTAGAAGAATTTGTTAAGGTTTAAAGTTAATCAAATTAGGTTAAGGGTTGGTTTCTTACGTATCAGACCTAGAACCTAGACATGTTGAGTTTGTTTCGAAACATAATTAGGGGGACCTAGTTCTTGCTCACCTCAAATCCACCATCCCTATTTAGGTTTTTTGGATGTTTGATTATCTCTAGGGCTTCTCTAAATCGTCTCTTGTAATAATGGTTTTCTCTAGCAAGCATCGAGGTTTCTTCAAGGTCTTCCAAGGCTGAGGTGTTAATGCGTTGGTTGTGAATGTCGACCCCATTTTCTTTCATTTTAACCTTGAGAGACCGACCGGTTTCCCCATTGTAGTTAAGGCCACATGAACATGTGACCTTGATGTTCCCTTTTTGTTGATGTTCTTCAATCTTGTCTTTGACACTCCTCATTTTCTGTCTTATGGTTTCTAGAGGTTTGAAAGATTTAAGGATCTCCTTCCTTTTTAGTATTTTTGAAATCCTAGTAGTCACACCTTGAATGTAAGGGAGATAGGCCCTCTTTTTGTCATTGCGTTGTTGAGGGTTTTTTGGTTTATCTAAGGGGTTCTTAATAGCTCTCTTGATGTCACCCTCCTTGTAACCAATGCTCCTAAATATTTTAGCTAGGTTATCCTGGTCTTCTTTAAGATGTTCATCATCACATATTCTAAATGCTCTTGTTTCTTAGGTGTTTATGATCCCTAGCTTTTGATGAGGATGATGATGGGAACCTGCATCGAGATAACTGTCGATGTGGGTTTTCTTTCTGAAGACCTTATATCCCAAACAACCATCTAGTCTTTTGTAGACCAATACATCAAGGAAGAGGATGCTCTCATTCTCTTCCACTTCCATGGTGAATTTAATGTCAATTGATTGGAGGTTGAGATGCTCCAAGAATCTCTTAAGTTCTTGTTTTCCATGGGGCCAAAGGAAATTAGTGTCATCCACATATCTTTTCCACAATTTTTGTTTCAAGGGATAGGACTCAAGGGCCTTCTTTCGAAATTTCTCCATAAAAATATTGGTGACGATGCGTGAGAGGGGAGATCCCATTGCTACACCACTCGTTTGTTCATAGAATTCCTCTTGGAAACTGAAGAACATGGAGCAGAGACAAACTTCTGGGAATTTAGTTGTCTCTGGGTCAGTAACTTCATGAATGACTTCAATAGATTCATTCAAGGGGATCTTGGTAAATAGACTCACAACATCAAAGCTAACCATGATGTCATTGGGGTTAATCTTCTCCTCTGAGATTCGATCAACAAAGTCTCTTGAGTCTTTAATGAAGGACTTTGTGTGTCCAATGAGTGGACCTAACCGTTTTGCTACAAATTTTGCAAGTTCATGAGTTGGAGAGCCAATCATATTAATGATTGGTCTGAGGGGAAGCCCATCTTTGTGAATTTTTGGTAAACCATAAATTCTAGGGGTGATTTCTCCTACAGGAATGAGGATTTTCTTTGTTCTATCATCAAGACTAGATCCTTTGATGACCTTCTTGACTTCTCTATGATTTTTGAAACCAGATTGCTGCTAAGTTTTATATAGCCATCGCTTGAGCCTAGATGATCACGCATTTTAGAGACAGTCACTATTGTTCAGGAGAACCGTGGCTCCTCCTTTATCAGTCTTAAGGACTATGATGCTATCATTGTTCCTAACATTTTTTTAAGGATTCTCGTTCTCCTCTCAGACGGTTATCTTTCGGTGGTTTGGCTCTCCTCAGAAATGGTTGCGTAGTCTTGCCTCACCTGTTCCTTCGTGTCTTCAGGAAGGGTTTGGATGGATTCCTCGATGTTGCAAATGATGTTGTCTATCGGAATTATCCTGGGGCGATGGAAAAACCTAGTCCCTTCCTAAGTACGTTGAATTCTTCAACGCTGAGCTCGTGGTCGTAGAGATTGACCACTTGTTTGCTGGCAGGTTTCTCAAACCCCCGTCACTGTGCTTCCTCATCTTCAACGTTGCATCCTTCCTCATCTTCAGCGTTACGTCCACGTGATTCCTTAAACAATGTCTGGAATTTGATGCTTTGTGTTTTTGTGTAGGCGCAGCCTTCCTTCTCAGCCTTAAGTGCTCCGTAGGCGTCCACGATGGTCCAAAGGTCAGCTTGATGGTGTGCAAGATTTTGAGGTGAAGTTTGACAGATATGGCAGATAATTTATTTAAAGTCGCGTGGGTTCTCGTGATTTCTCCTCGAACGATGGCAAAGCCCAGGCGATCGAATGCATGATAATTCCTATAATTTCTTAAATGGTGATCAACGATGGAGAATTTAGGAAGAATGTTGGTGTCTCTGCATATTTTTAAGAAATCCATATCTGCAGCTCTGCGTTCAATCTTAGTCTTTTTCAATTCTATTTTGCAAGTCTCCTTGGGTAGGTCCCTTCTGTACAGGGTAGCAATTTCATTTTCTAACTTTTTGCGCTGAGTTAGATTAACAGTAGGGTTTTTTTTGGAGAATTTGCAATCGTCATTTTTAAAAGTCGATGTTTTGATTTTGACTCTGGAACCATCATAGGACAAGTAGCTGCAAAATCAGAGTAATAAATAGGTTTCTTATCTTAGTTTTCTTAAATGAATTTTTAGACGACTATTATTTGGAAATTTTTATAAAAGTTATTTAAATTTAAAAAAGTTTTTAAATTAATAATTATAATAAGGTTTCTTTATTTTTAATTTTAATAAGTTACTTTCTTATATACTGTTTATAATAACTTCTAAGTTATGATATAAACTTAATTTTTTTTTTTACCGTTTATTTTATAAATTATGTTTTAATATTTTTAAAGAATAATGTATTCTTAATTATTAGTTATTTGTTAAAATTTTTGATAATAAAATGTTAATGATATGTTAAAAGAAAATTAGATTTAAAATAATTTTTACGATTTAAATTTTTTTTTTTTAATATTAGAACTATTAAGAATTGTAAATGAAATTGTTAAAATATTAGTTAATTTATTTTAAATAAAGAATAACTATGATAATTATAATTAAGTTAGTTTTTAAACCAATTTAATTTATTTACAAGGAATTATTATTTTTTTTAATTTAAAAAGTTTTTAAATTTTAATTCAGTTTTTTTTCTAAATTCTAATAATTTTTTTATTTTTATTTTTAAAGTTTTTTTTTTAATTTATAAAGTTTAAATGAAGGTTTTTAATTTTAGTTTTATAAAGTTTGTCTTAAGGTTTTTTAATTAATCTTTAGAAGAAGTTGGTAAGTGTTGGTAATAACTCCCGATTTATTATTATTCCAATGCAAATGCCTATATTTATACAAATCACACGACAGTTGGGTTTCACCTTCCGCTCAGCCTTTTTGGCTTCCTACTATTTATTTGTTTATTTATTTACAATATATAACCCTAAGGGATTATATTCTAACAATCTCCCTCTTAATCCGAAGGGGTGTTCGTAAGTCCGAGCATGTTTCTGAACCTTTCAAACTTTTCTTGTCCAAGCTCTTTGGTGAAGATGTATGCAACTTGATCATTTGTGGAACAATGTCGAAGATGGACTGTCTTGGCCTCTACATGATGTCGAATCAAATGATACTTTGTGTTGATGTGTTTGGTTCGATCATGGAATCTAGGATTCTTAGCCAGCTTGATTGCAGAAGTAAATTGTTGACCAGTAATGGAGTGGAGTTCTCTTGTTTTTCTTGCAAATCTTCAAGTATCTTCCTGAGCCATACTATTTCTTTCGTTGCTTCAGCTGTAGCCACATATTCTGCTTCTGTTGTTGAATCTGCCAGAACTGACTGTTTGCGTGATCTCCATGAGACAACTGCTAATCCAAGACCCATAGTGTATCCAGAAGTTGATACTCCTATCTCCTTATCGCCATCAAAATCTGAGTCTGAGTACCCAATAAAT
>LPNX010595878.1:379694-392740 GCA_001517045.1 Pseudotsuga menziesii | reverse complement strand
CATTTTTATTAGTTTCAAGAAAAATGACATCTCTGGAAATAACAAATTTCTTGTTTACCTCATCATACAAACGGTATGCCTTGGAGTATTCTTCGTACCTCAGGAAAATGCATTTTCTGCTTCGAGCACCAAGCTTGTTTCTTTGCTCCTTCGGAATCAAGGCATAACAGGTGGAACCAAAAAATATGAGATGCCTGACTGAAGGGAGATGGCCAAACCACATTTCATGTGGAGTCTTGTTATCAAGTGCATTTGATGGACTTCTATTTCTCAAATATGCTGCACATTTTACTGCATCACCCCAAAACATTAGTTTTACATTCTTGAAAAACATCATTGAGTGAACCATATTCATTATGGTTCTATTCATTCTTTCTGCTACACCGTTTTCTTGAGGATTGTAGGGAACGGTAGTCTGATGTGCAATTCCATGTTGGCGAAGATAATGTTCAAAAGCATTTGAAGTGTATTCTTTTCCATTATCAGTACGAAGTGTACCAATTTTTTATTGTGCTTGTTTTTCAATCAATGCATGAAAGTCTTTGAATGTTTGAAATGCTTCTGATTTTGTCTTTAAACAGTAAGTCCAGCACATTCTTGAGTAGTCATCAACAAATGTCATAAAATACTTGTTCCCATTTGCTGAAGGAGTTGGCATTGGGCCACACAAATCAGAATGTACTAACTCTAATTTTCTACTTGCTCTAAAATTATATTCATGGAATGGCAGCTTACTATGTTTCCCTAACATACATGCATCACATTTATTCTTCTCTTTAGGAATGGTGGGAAAGCCAAATACACCAATATTTCTCAACAAACGAAGACTGTTATAATTTAGATGACCAAATCTTGCATGCCACAATGAGCTAGATGACATATTACCTTCTCCATGCTGAGAGAGGTAGGCATAGTTTTGAAATCTTGTGGATCAACCCTTGAGCTTCAGCAGCTTTCCATCTTCGTGTCCAGCCATGATGACTTGGTTGTCAGAGGACTTTCTTATTTCAACGATTCCATCAAACATGTGGATGGAATGGCCTTGCTGTCGAGTCTCCACCAAGGACAGCAAGCTTCTCTGCAACTCTGGAAGATAGAGAACGTTCTTCAACAAGAAATTAGGGAATCCAAGCATCTTTAGTCGAATGGTGCCCATTCCCTTTGGTTTAATACTTGACTTATCTGCAAAGTAAACTATTCCATCTATTGTTTCATTCAGTTCTTCGAAACAGTCTTTTCTAAATGTCATATGTGATGTTGCACCAGTATCAAGCAGCCAACAATCTTTATAAGATGAAAGAGAAGTCATTTCATTAATTCCAAGATTACAATGTGCAACAATACAAGAATCAGAAGATTTACTAGCATCTTGGTCATCTTTCTTTTGGTTGTGCTTGTCTTTGATGGAGTCCCACGAAGCCCAACACTGATCTGATGTGTGCCCATTCTTTCCACAACGTTTTCACTTTGATCTTTTTCTGGAGTTGTTTCTGCCCCCTCTGCCTCTCTTGCTGCAATCTGCCTTGGAAGGGTCTTTGAACCGATTCTTTGTTTTCTGAACAAAGTCAAGGGATTCTTCAACAGGCTCTCTTGATTTCTTGATCTTTCTAGACCATTTTGGATATGTTTCCTTATCATTGAGTACATCACCAACAATAGGTGCTATAGATTGCATTTTTACAATTGTTAGTGTAATTTTTAAAGAGAAATAAAAAATAATAACCTTGCAGGTCTACAGTCTCTGCCAAGGTGAATACAATGCAATTTTATAGCAAATATATCAGTAGATACAAAATATATCACTGTCAGTGATACATAGGCTTCTTTATATCAGTCCCTAGCAATATATAGCATACAACATTTGCACATATCAGTCTCGGTCTTAAAAGAGGTGCAACATACAACATTTGCACATATCAGCCTCAGTATTCAGTCTCTGAGATCGGTCGGCAATATATCAATCTCAGTCTTAAGTCTCTGAGATCGGTCTTCAAGTATGCAGCATACAATATATCAGTCAGCAACAAATACACAGCAAAAATCGCAGCACTCTCCAGCATACATTAATTCTCCACTGATAGGTCTTCAGTATCTCATATACATAAGTCACAGTCCTCTTTCAAACAGTGTAAATGAAAATATTTGCAGAATTTTCACTTAAACTCCATGCATAGAAATTAGGGTTTATGTATTTCCCAATGAATAATTTCAATGCCGATTACAAAGCATTTTACCTCCACGCAAATGTATGAGTCACTCATCAACATTTGCAAATTATTCCATTACTTTAATTCGGTTTATAGAAGACACAGGCTCATCAAATACACAGCATAAAATTCCTCCATGCAGACATCTTCAGCCTTCAACGCAGACAGCCTTCAACTTAGCTTCACGTAGCTTCAAGAACTTGCAACGTTCTTCAGCAGCAGTCTCTGTGCATTCAGTCTTCAAAGCAGTCTTGAGGGAGAGCACCAGCTTGATTGCAATATTCAGGGAGAGCACTAGCTCTCAACGCAGATATAAACTCACACCCTCAGAAACAATGTCAGTCATATCTAATTCAACAGGTAGATCACCGTTGAAAAGAGAGGCGGATGCCTTTTCCAGTAAGAGAGGTCGGTCAAAAACTGAATGACGGCGCAGAGAACAGTGACCAAATCCACGCGCTAACCTCCAATAACCTCTTCGCCAAAAATGCCTGAAACGATGAAATTTTTAGTTGAATCGTTCATATATGTTGTAGAGCTTCCAGCAAGCTAGGCTCAGGACACTGCCACAACTGGTTCGCTGAAAGAAAACTGCCAAAGAATTTGAAAATTTTCACAGCCACCGAGGATCTTCCTGCTATGAAGAGTCTCACAATGATGAAAAGTAGAGTCTTACAACTCAGGAACCTATTCACACAGTGAGGAGATAGCACTCTTCACGCAGGTAGATAAAATGTGGTTATAGTGCATTCAACCACTACAGATCGCAGCAAATAATGATTCAATACTTCAACTTAGAGGTTGTGAATTGAAATCGTCGCCTCCAATGGAGAGAAGAGTCCAACCAATACCCATGCAGAGAGGGCGTCCACTAAAGTTCAACACAGAAACAATATTTAAGGTCAAGCTACACAGTTCACATACGCCCCGCCTGTGTATAGAAAGGACGGAAATTTCTTTTGCTGGGAATGGTCACAAATTCCTATTGCTGAAAATTGAATAGGAGACAGTAATTCGAGGTAAAACACGATCTAATATTAATATTATAAAGGAGCCTTTGGTTTCTACTGGATATTGCGAAGAGTCCTGAAGTCATTTTGCAACGCCAAGAACTTGTGTTGCATCCTTTTTCCCTCGGTGATTTAGAGTAGCTACTTAGAGAAATCCCTTCAGTGCTGCATCTTGCAGGATGAATAGTCGGAGGGCGGGAATTAGGGTTTGTGGGATGTACTATCACATCACGCAGAGGATGAAACTAAGAGCATTCTCAAAATAAACAAAAAGGAGCTGTGATGCAGAATACCAAGAATTAGGGTTAGGTATACTAAGAAAATAACGCAGAGGCAGACTGAATGGTGGATTCTCACAAAAACATTGTGAATATTATTTTAGACTCAATCCACAACACAGGTCTGGAGGAGAAACGCATGCAGCTGGTAGACTGACAGTCTGGAAAGAAGAATGGTAGCGCTCTGATAACACAGGTAGAATGGCAGGCATGCAATGCAGCTAGGAGTTATGGCAGGAAAATAGCCAAGCTCTGATACCACTTGTTGGTAATAACTCCCGATTAATTATTATTCCAATGCAAATGCCTATATTTATCCAAATCACATGACGGTTGGGTTTCACCTTCCGCTCAGCCTTTTTGGCTTCCTACTATTTATTTTTTTATTTATTTACAATATATAACCCTAACGAATTATATTCTAACACTAAGGTTTAAATTTAATCAAATTAGGTTAGGGGTTGGTTTCTTAAGTATTAGACCTAGAACCTAGACATGTTGGGTTTGTTTTGAAACTTAATTATGGGGACCTAGTTCTTGCTCACCTCAAATCCATGATCCCTATTTAGTTTTTTAGGATGTTTGACTATCTCCAAGGATGAGGTGTGGATGCGTTGGTTGCGAATGTGGGCCCCATGTTCTTCCATTCTAACCTTGAGAGAGTGACCGTTATATTTTAACAATTGTCAGCCCCTTTTTGTTGATGTTCATCAATCTTGTCTTTTACAGTCCATTTTTTGTCTTATTGTTTCTAGAGGTTTGAAAGCTGTAAGGATCTCCTTCTTTTTTAGGATTTAACTCGCCACAGAAACTTACAAAATGAAATTTATTTTATCTTTAAGTTTTAAATAAATTTTGACTATCTATTCATTTATATGATATTTTAGTGAGTTAAATTTTAGTTTTATAAAACATAGTTTTGCATAAAATGAGCATGTTAAACACATTTAAAAATATTTTTATTGGTTGTACAAGACCTTTCCTACAAGTTAAATGCACCAGCTACATGGTTAGAAACATTTCATAGTACATATATATAATGGAAAACTCTTATGGATAAGGATATAATCATGCAAGTATTTTAGACAATACAACATTCATCCATATCTCACAAAAAATTTCTAGATGCCTTCCATATCTACCATAACATCATTGATGTTGTGCACTAATCCAATATGTCAACAAAGAGGTTTCATTCTAGATAAGTAGCAATCGATGGTTGTCACAGTACCTTGGGATACTTACGCATAACATGCATATTAGCAGTATACTCTCATTAATGCAAACATTCTATCATTCCTATATACGTAACATATACACGAAAGAGAATTCAATTACTTACCTTTGTTTTTTTGAAAGACACATTCTTTTCTTTTGTCTTCATCTCCTTATGGATCTGCAACTCCTCGTTTGGCCAATGGGATTGCTTCAAACTGAATCTTGTTTGAAATATTCTCTAGAATGATGCTTCTAGTGGACCTAGGGTTTGACAAAGAAACTTTAATTTATCAACTTAGGAATATTTCAGATCTAATTGAATATAAATATGCTCCTCCTCAAGGAGAGCTGAGCAACAAACTCATTTTCCTAAAAATGTGATCAGAACTGCAAAATATCTGATGCCCTAGTTTTCTTTGATTTCTTCTACATAATTTCCTAATATTGTTTTTGTGATATATCTGAAATTAGTGCTCATTTGTGTCTGAAATGACACAGTGAGTTAGGTTGTTCTTTATTCTTTTGAACCCCATGGGTTAGAGTAGAATTGATTTCCCCGATCAAGACTTATGCGAATTTTACCAAGGTGGCTTAAGTTCAGTACTGTTAAACATAGAGAACTTGTATGGAATTCCACATGTCACTGTTTTACCTTTTGGAATCTAAAAAGTTTACCAAATAAAGTACATTACATTCCTTATCTGCAACATCTTGAAAAAATTAATTTGGACACTGATAGCCCGAGATATAGCAATTCTCCCTAGGTCACATGTTTAAGGATGAATCGTGGGAGCGGCTAGAACCCTTATTTGGAGGAATTATATCTTCTAGATTATAGAGTATGATGCTACAATGTTTACAGACAATACATAAGGAAATTAGCTTCAACCTATAAATGTTTTTTCTCCCAACGCTTCTCCAATCACGATGTATAGCGAAAGTCCCAACATGACTAGTTTTAGTCTTCTAGGGTTTTCAAGCATGAAACCCTAATCTTCAATAGTTGTAGTTGTAGCTTTGTTTCGACTACATAAAGACTTATTTCATGGTAGCTATGATACCATGTTATGTTTTTAATGGTTATAAAATATGTGATAACATTTAGCATTATAACATCATAACAATATACAAAAAGATCACTAAAAGATAGACAAGTGTAACCATACAAAAGAACACAAAGATTTATCATGGGGAAGAAAACCCAGCAAAACATCCTTTGTAAAGACGTATCAAATTACAAGATAAGACCCCATCCAGGTGTGCCTCCCTCCAACACACACACACACACACACACACACACACACACACACACACACACACACACACATATATATATATATATCCTATGCACTATACACAAGTGTGTGTGTGTGTTTAAATGAGGAACACATCTCCTCTATTTTTACTCTTTCTGTCACTTCACTTTTAACCTAACAAGTCATATGCACTTAACTAAGTCGATTGACTTCACTTAGGAGGACTGAATACAATATTATATTATATTTATTAGGATAGTATTGACTTGAATTACAATGAAGGATTTACCTCATGACTCTATGATGACCAATTACAATAGTAACACCCAGCAAGAATAATAATAACATCTCCCTTGGGTTACATCAGTAAGATACATTTATAATATCCTTTGAAGTTACAACATTCAGTAGCGTGTTGGTGGTAGGTGTAGGTGAATATGTACAGGAGTGGGAGAGGGGGTTAGTAAGACTTAGGGGAGAGAGAGAGGGAGATGGGGATACTATAAGTTAGGGGGAAGATGAGCAGTGTGTGTGAGAGAGAGAGAGAGAGAGAGAGATTGGGGCACTATAAGGAGTTAGAAGTATAAATAGAGCAGGGGTGTTAAGGGGTTAGAGGTAGAGACCAAGGGGAGTATTATAATATTGGCCCGGGTAAGTGGAGCAAGGGGAAAGAGAGTGATACAATAGGTTAGTAAGGGTTAGCGAAAGGAGTATAGAGGAAGAGAGGGGGCATTGGTATTAGGTTTAGGTGGAGGATTAGGGGTTTCATAGAGAGTGAGAGATCCACTATAGAAGAAGAAATGCATTGTCCTTTATCAGATCATGCGAAACAATTGGAATATTAGCATTCGAATGAAATAGTTGTGGAATTTTTACTTCATCAAGTTGTCTTTGAAAGAATGAAGTCAAATTATTAACTGAATACATCAAACCTCCTACAGAGGGTTGTAATGTAAGTTAATATAAAAAAAGAGTTGAAAATCACATAATAGTATGGGGATTCCTTTTCATTAACTTCGCCTAGTTACTTATGGACGAAGGAAGAATAAGATTTAGAGAGCCCCATTTTGTGATGACATTCCCGCATTCAACTACAGGTGGAATATTCTTGCAAAGACTGTTAGGTTGTTTGGGATAGATGTAGTTACTTACATATGAATAGTCCAAAACATGTGTGGTGAGATAACAAGGCTACTTTATGTTGAGTCTGATACTACATGCAGGATTTGTTGAACAAAGTTTGAGATAGAAGTTTTTGTAATTTTAGGGTGTTGATTCAACCTTTCAATAATTTCCTTCTAATCATAAGATTCGGGAATGAAAGAATATTTGGAGACACTTCCAAGCTGCTCATACCATTTGATCAACCATGATATGTTTGACTCCTTTGACGGAAGATAAAGTCTTCCATAGAAGGTATTATTTGATAAACTTTCCAAATATCTGTTGTTTGAAGAACTTACATACTTCAACAAAGGAACGCTTTGAAGATAAGTTGAAAGTCCCTTCTAATTTTCATCAATAAAATAAATAAGTTCAACATACATATTTTCAGGAAAGCCTTTCAACCAACTAGGTGACTAAATACATAGAGAATACCAATTGTTAGGCACATTAACCATGCCAAAAAACTTCAAGTTGTTATAAAACTCTTGTTTATCAAGGTAAGGATGGACTATGTGTACATTAGGAGAAAACCAAAGACTACAGTCACTTTTCTAGGATCTAACTCCGTATCACCTCCGCCCATTTCTCTACCTCTAACAACTTACCACCCTTGCCCCCTCTAACCTTTTAACACCCACCTCCTCCCCCACCCTTTTCTACCTTTAACCCCTTATCACCCTAAATTCATTTTAATAGAATATTTTCGATAGAAGAAAAAATATATATTCGAAAATGTGATTTAATTTCTTGCATTTCATTTGTTTTACTCCTCGCAAGACTCATTCGTTTGCGTCTCAAAATATCTATGTAAATTGAGAGATGCTTGTTTTTTCAATTTTTTTTTGCATCTAAACTATCAAAAGAGACTATCATCAACTTGCACACACCCTTGAATTATCCATAACAAGCTTTATGTCTATTTTAAATTAATTTTACTTTTAAATTGAAAATATTCAATATTCAATATTTCTAAATTAATTAATAAGTTTACTCCACATATTTCAAACTTCATCAAAATAATGATATTGAATGCTTTTCTAATTTGTTAAAGATAAATTTCCAAATAGCTTTTGTAGAATACTTATGCTTTGATCACTTTGATTTAAATTCTAAAAATATATTATGTGATAATTAAAATTTAATGTTTTATTCTATATATAATAATGACTTAAACTTTACTTTAAATAAAATTAACATTTCATTATTAAAAGTAATATTTAACCTACTTCAGTCTTCATTTCCAATATTGTATATATCTATATCCTTGTATAAAAATAATGCTCACTTTAATCTTTAAGGTTTAGTATTGCTTCTTACTACTTGTAATCCTAAACTTCATCATTTTATGTTTCCCTTGGCCCCATGAAATTACACATTATCCTCTTCTTATTATTCCCCGCAAGCAGGGAATTATGTAATCGTGGTTTTTTCCCTGCTAGTAGGGAATTATGTAATCTTATGGTTTTTGGTAGTTGTGCTACAAAGTTTACTATTTTTTATGTTATGCTTTTGTAAAGAAATCAAATAGTTTTCCTAACTTTTTAGTTACCACTCTCTTATTGTTCGAAAATCTTTTTATCTTTTTGTCTTTCCATTCTGACAACCTTGTAAACCTGATAGACTTGACAACTGCTGTGTTCCTAGAAATGCATCTGCCCTTGCCTCTGCTTCAATGCATTTGCTTAAAACGTTACATGACTGTTTTGCGTGGCATGTTGCATGCCATCCGTTAAACTCCCCTTCCCATATGCTAGGCAAGTTGTCATGGTCCACTTGTCCAACTCCATTGATGTCCAGGAGCCGAAATGCCAAAGAATTCATGTTTGTTGTCTTAATTTTTTTACTTTTAATTACAACTTATGTACGCTTCAGGTTTCTTATTCTCGGATTATTGTTTGATATTTCACTTCATCTATTTGTGTAGCTGAGATATGTTCCTTGAATATTGTAGATTGTAAGTGCATGGTGGGGCATGCTTGGGAAAATTTTGCACTGGTGGTTCTGAGATTTGTTACTTGAATATTGTAGAATGTAAGTGCATGGTGGACCATGCTTCGTAAACTTTTGCACTGGTGGTTCTGGTCTGGAATTGGTAACCACCATTAGACCTGTAATGGGTTTATTTTTTAATTTTTTTTCTGCTGTGGCCTCTGCTTCGCACCTCTCCCTTCCTTTCTCTGTCCCGCGGCCAGGCTTGGGGATAACATTTGCAGAGAACAAAGAGAGCCACCCCTCCCTTCCTTTCTCTGCCCCGTGGCCAGGCTTGGGGATAGCATTTGCAGAGAACAGAGAGGCATGCTCTCTCGCGGGCTTCTGCATGAGCTCTATTGTTTGGTGTAAGGCTATAGCCTGTGGCTAATTCGTGGCCAGCGGCAAGAGCTGGCAATTATGGAAACATGAGTATGGTTGGTCCACTATTGTACCTTCAACAATACCAGCAGATGTAAGGAAAAAGGATCATGCCAGAAAAGCATCTGACACAAAAAATGGAAAGGGAACGATAGATTGGCTTACAAAGAAATGCTTCGATCTTTTCATTGTCTTTTCCATAAAACAAATTTCAAGTTTCCGTCATATATCCAGCATCCAATTTATATTTTTTCCGGTGTCTTTGATATATTCCATTCGATGAGAAACCATCCATTTCTCGAAGCAAAAAAACCAAAATCAGATGGTGAAAATGAAAATAATGGACCCCGTCCAATATAAGATATGCATATACACTGTTGCATTTGCAGGCGATCTATCCTAGTTTTGTTCTCTGATAACGAGATTGTTTCGTCCTTGATCATGTCATAGATTCATAGAATTACCTCATGGAATGTCCGCGATAAACTATCAAAATTATCCAAGATAACGAGATTGTTTCGTCCACGATCATGTCATAGATTCATAGAATTACCTCATGGAATGTCCCCGATAAACTATCAAAAATTTTCAAGTTTTCTAAATACATTGGTATTGTTTCTTTTATTGCTTTTATTTTTGTAATGGTAAGTGCAATTTTAAGCTTAGAGTGCTTTCGCCTGGCCAACATTTTCCCTTAAAACCCCAGATTGATTGTTGTTAAGGGTAGAAAGCATTAAAAACTTCCTTGCAAATTGAAATAAAAAGCATCTTATATTTTATATTTTGGCTATTGTTCAAAGCTTAATGCTTCATCCAACAGTTTCTAGGAAAGCCACATTTTGTTATTTTTAAAAGGTGTACACCAGTTTGCTGTATACCATAAGTTGTTTTTAAATTTATTTTTACAATGATTTCAATGAACGTGCCACAATATTAAGTGGCTGTGTATTAAGCTAAACATTAATTTGCATTTCTCTACATTCGCAGGAAGACTTCAGCATGCTAAATACTAATTAATCAATATGCTTCAGAATGCTAAACACTAAGTAATCAATATGCTTTACAAATAGAGACAGAGATAATTCTCCTATACTTAAAGTCTACCAGTTAGAGTTATTCATATGACCTGGTTGGTTTCGATTTAACTCGGGATTTTACTTGTATAATGATTTATCATTTCTAAGATTGACCTGTTATCAAATTTTATAGATATAGATTTATCATTTCTAAGATTTCCCAGTTATCAAATTTTACAGAGTATTCTTTTCTTTGCCATTTCAATATAAGTTTTAAACGATTACATATTGGAAATTGAGATATTTAAGGTAATAAAACACAAGAGTTATACTTGTAAAAAAAATTTATTTTCTTCCCAATTTTACATATATAGATAAGGTTCTTATGATGTTATATTTCAGAATTCGTGCATAGAAACGATTTAAAGATTACAGCTATAACGTTTATTTCTTGTAATGTTTTCCCTACAACTATAACAACAAGCGCATTACATATTTAGAACATTTCCGGGTTAATTTATATGCATGCATACAACAAATAATTCTATTTTAGTTCAATAAATATCAATTTCAATCTTTCAAGACTTGAATTCATTCGTTCATATTGTTTTCTGGCATATGTAATAGTCCATTCTTTCATTGTCAATGATGACATGCTCCAAGGTAGATTTCCTTTTTAGAAGTCGTAACAGGCACACCTTTCTTTTATAAATATATAAAGTATTAAACCAAGGGTTTGTATTACTTTAGCAATGCTTACATGGGTTGTATTACTATTATCAATGTTTACAGTGTTCTATTTTTTTTTAAATATTTATTTGTAAAGGTATTTCTGCACTTTTGATGTATATTTATTTAAAAAAATTAATGCATATAACCATTAAGTAATTTGGAATCACATAATACACTACTACCTTCTATATATTTAAATTTATTTCTAAATTTTTAATAATATAAAACATTGTCAATCCCCATATATGCCTCAACCATCTATAAAATATTGTTTACATTGACAACTAATAAGTCGTCACATTTGGGAAAGAAGAAACAAGCAAGACTTATTAGCACATGAAAAAAGCTCCGCAAGTGTTCGGTGGATGGTAGAAAGTTTTTCAGAGCCTTTGTAGGTCGGTGGAGTCCCATCAGCAAAAATCGAGATGGTTCCTGCTCCTCCTTAGGGGGAGAGAGACCGCGGGAGCCCAAAACATGTGGAGGTAGAGACAACGACAATGGGATTAGATAAGGACAAAGGAAAAACAGTATTCAGTGCCCAGACAAATGCCAAAGACGGGGAAGGGTGTAGTGGAACAAGAAAAGGGGAAGTCATTAATCAGGGTACAAGAAGGATGGGACAATGTGTCCCAAAATCCAATACGGTCCCTCGACTACAGATCAAGTCAGATAGAGTCAGGGAGGAGATTCAATATATGAAGAAAAGGGCCCTCATAGGCAAATTTGTGGGGACCTGGCCCACAGATAAGATGTTGGTGGGCTGGATAAACTCAACATGGAAACCCCAAGGCCACCATGACCTCCAGTTGGAAGCTAAAGGCTTCTTTACTATCATATTCTTCAACGAAGAAGACAGAACTAAGATCTTCGAGAATGGCCCCTACTTTTTCAACTCGGCAGGTCTGTTCTTGAGACCTTGGAAAGAGCGATTCGACCCAAATAAAGAAAACTTGACTATCTCTCCAGTTTGGATCAGAATGCATCCCCTATCTTCAGAATATTGGAAGGAAGAAATTCTTTTAGACATAGGGAACACCCTGGGGACCTTCATTAAAGTCTTTGAACAAATGAGACAGAGGAAATACATCTTGTTCACCAAGATCTACATCAACCTGGACATCTCAATAGATATACCAGATGGAATAGAGCTAACATGGGAAAATGAGGAATGGTTTCAAGCCATAGACTATGAGCAGATCCCATTTGGATGCAGGCATTGCCATGAACATGGGAATTTGTTCAAATACTGCCCCCAAATCAAGAGATTAGGCAGGAAGTAAGAGCTAGACCAATTGGACGCAGAAGCTTTTACCGAAATACAAAATAAAAAGAGGCAAGCCAGAAAGACTTTGGGTCCAGATGTCCACAAAAGGGTGCAAACCCAGAACCGGTTCGCAACCCTTCAAGAAGATCAGTCATTAAAAAAGGCCAAGGCTCAGACACCAGCTTCGCAGGACAAAAACCCAAGCAATCATCAAGGGGAAGAGGACAAAGAAATATCAGGAGAGACCAAGATTCAAGCCCCATTGGTTTCCCCTTGTATTATGTCTGCTTCCCTGGAGGGCTGCTCCTTGATTCGGCCTGAGGAATCCCAAGTAGAACCAGGATCACGGGATGGCGCCTCAGAAGACATGGAGGTAGGAGATTTAGACCTTGACAGAATGGAGGCAGCTTGATCTGATCAAGAACCAACAAAAGTCCCCCCACAACAAGTTTCTCTTCTAGAGAAAGCGATCATTCAAGCCAAGAATGCTAATACCCTAAGAGTAGTGACAAAATCTCTCAAAGTCACAGGTGGTAAATGGAAAAACTC
>LPNX010595878.1:312308-372579 GCA_001517045.1 Pseudotsuga menziesii | reverse complement strand
ATATATATCCTCCCATTGATTGCATTGACTTTCTTTCACTTAATTTATTATAAGTGAAGTGGCTTACTGGATCGTTAATTCAGTTTCGTTGATGGACTAATTGTTGGATTTCTATCATTCATTGCTGCATAGCTAAATCGTTGACATAGTTTATCTAATAGTGTTGTTAATTGTAGCATGGGTAGGCATGCTCTAATTGCTGCTTATCAAACACACGCTTCCACTACCATTCTAATCTTGGTAGGTGGAGATATATTTGTTATTAATGCATTAATTGGGATTATAAGAAATGTGTTTTTTAAGGGGATTGTTATTGATATTTTCAATAAAAAGATATATTAGAATTTTTTAGTTATATAATTATACTTTATTGATATACAAAAAAATAAGGTTTCTATATGAGGTTTAATCATAAAAGTGTACGAGGTTTAATCACATTTCTATATATTATATATAAGTTTTTTTATATTTTAATGTTTATAGACGTTTTAATTTTTAAATTTAAAATAAAGTATAGATTTGAAATGCTAATAGTATAGTGGTTTTTACATAACACTTTAGTGGACATGTTGTTATTAAAAAAATTATTGATTATCTTTGTTACCTCTTCTATGCAAGAACCTCTCTAATGCCCTCAAATACTTATTAGCTTCTTGTCAAGGTAACGACCAATATTATGCAGTGACTTCTTTGTATTTCCCCTTACGAGTTTGGAATGAAACATAACTGCAAACTTGATTCTATAATTTCTCTTTATGCAATATTTCTTTGGCATAATGGGTGGAATTAAAACCTTTAGCCAGAATTATGAGGTGCTTTAAAGGTGAGTTTCTATGGATAATTCATCAAAGGGAATGGAGATGCTAAAATAGGCAACTATTGCTTCAAAGGGAGAGGCTAATCTATTTCAAATCATTGATTCCCTACAGCGGATCAAAATTTTTGCGAGCTCAAATTTGTAAGGTATGTATTGTATTATTTCACCCTTACCCTTCCTAGGTTGCATCCCTTCCTTTTGTTCGAAAGAGTCTCTGAGAAATGACCGTGGGTTTTCTTGTTCTAGGTATGGTTGAAATGGCATTTTATCTGAGGCTACCTTAAAAATTAATTGGGGTTTATTTCATTTCATGTAAGAGGTTTTGCATCCGCTTTCAATATACTTAGAACAATACACATATACCTTTTGGGATGCATTTTTCAATTGAAAGGGTTGCACATTTGCTTAACATGCACCTAACCGAGCCAATTTCTGTGTCTTTTACTGAGTTTTCATTTCATTTCATGTACAAATATTTGACATTCGTTTTTTTAATTTCATGAACAAATATTTGAAATTCGCTATACAAAGCAAAATTTATTCATCCATAGTCATATGTACGAACAACCAAACTGATAGTTTTTTATGAGTAGCCAAACACACTCAACACCAATGAAACTCAAACCAATTGATAGAGCATGTCATTTTCAACTTTTAGTTTTTTTTAGTTGAATTCCTTGGTAAGTCAAATCTGTAATATTTATGCATACTTGATTTTTTGAGCTTCAATTTAGTTAGCAACTCTATTGTTCAACTAAGATTTGGCTACTTGATTATTAGGTAGGAGTCCCTCATTCCTCCTCAATGTATGTTGCATGTTCATTGACCCAAGTTTCTCATCTATTCCACTGTTTGGGGATTTAATTAAACAGACATGGGGAGAGCCATGATCCTTGAAAGATGGATCACATATTTGAAAAGATCTACCTAAAAACGCTCACACCACCACAACCAAGCACATTCCTAGATGAAAGTTTTTAAACAAAGACCTTGATTTCCCACCTATGTTTACGTCGATCCTATTAAACCATTTATTCATGCGCCTATTCTACCATAATGCAAGTCGTTAATGTGAGTGCATGAGGTCTTCGGTGAGTAGATATATATCGCATTGACATGTAATCAGGGATGATTTTAGGGGCTAATTATAGCCCATTGGCGAATTTTAAGGGGTGCCCAAAAAAAGATGGGCGAATTTTTAATATTAAAATGGTTTTTTTTAATTTAATAAATTAGGTCATATTTTATTTTATATATAATTTCCCTTGAGTAAATAGCCCCCGCGATTAACCTCTGAAAATTCATAAAACCTAATTTCGCCAATCCATAGATGGGAAAATCATGACATTCGCCCCCGATTTCTTCCGTAATGGAGGTGAAATCGCCAAAAATTTACAGTTTTGGAGGATAAATGAAGATGATTCGCCCAAATTTATGGTAGATAGGTTAAAAATTTGGTATTTCGCCCCTATTTATGGATTTTTGGGTAAATTTGTTGTAGTTCGTCCCTGATTTGCAGGCCCTGGATGTTCATGCATTGGGTATGGAGCAGCACAAGATTTGGGTCTGCTTCAGGTGAAAACAGATGGCACATGTCTGCTACATCGATTTCCTTCGAGAGTTTTCCTTACAGGGTCAGCCAGGAGACTGGGTTCACGATCCGTGGATGGATAAGAAATTGACTTGTCTGGATTATAGAGCAGTTGGAAGTGGATGGTCACAAAGATTGTTGTTCAAAGCTTCCTTTGGATACGGGAAATTTAGGAGGAAGAATGAACGATGATCAAATCTCATTTGTCATTTGATTGCACTTTACCCATTTAAGTTCAGGGACGATGCTACGTGCAATTCACCCATGCTCAAATTCTCTCACTTCTTTGTGTTTTCCGAACCAAAGTGGTTTCTGCCCAAAATACCCTGTGGGGAATACCCTTTTCAGAACAACATTCATAGTCGATTCAAGGAAAAATACTAATATATATCGAGCAACGAGGAGATATGGGAGTAGGACAGTGGTGTCGGCTATTACCAACGAAGAAGGAAGAGGCAGAAGAGGAAAGGAGTGTTTCCCATGGTGGGTGTTCAGGAGTTAATTGGAGAGAAGTTCTTCAGAATGGTGGCAGGGGCTACTTCTGCCCCTGTTGGGCAGTTCATTGCTTCTCCCCAAACTTTTCTTCATTCTTTGGATCCAAGAGTAAAGCAGGTGAGTTTTTGTTTTTTCCATTTGTTGATGTGATTTTCAGTTGGCACAGAATCAATAACAATATTGCAAACTTAGGAAATTGGTGTGAGGGTAGTTAAGATCATTAAGGCAATTTAGCTGGACGTGACCTTTGTGTTGGATTGTTGATAGATTGTTAGCAATCAGACTTTCGCATCAAAACCATTCAAAATTCTCTTTTCAGAACAACTGGATTTTATAAATGTCAAATATTTCATTTCACGAGTAGATGGATGCAGAAGATGGCCTATATTTTAAATCTTGCCATTAGGTCAACGCCACTTTCCCATTACTTTGTCTATTACAAATCCTTACTTAAACTATTTACATTTTCACAGCTTGATAGATTTTGTGTTCCTATATTGTAGCTGTGTAGAGATGGTGTAAATACTTTCTACACAGCTACAATCCAAAAAAACACAATGGACAAATTCGTACTTCTTTATCTCTTCTCTTCAATTTGGTTTCATTTAATACTTATAAATTCCCTTATAGTCCAGTAGGAGCATCTATTATAAATTAGAGGAGGCATGGAAAAACAGAATAATTTTAGATACAAAAATTACCTGTTTGGTTATAGCCCAGAGGATATTATCAACAATGCTTCTAGAGTGAGGATGCAAGCAGGAGTTAGTGTTGCTTTTGGGAGTGAGTAGATAACTAGGTTATTGCAACAAAAAATAACCACATCTTGATTAGGAAGCATCTTGTATGTGTAATTAATAGGGTGTTAGGCTTCCAGGTAGTAATTAAGGAACGGGGTCTTCTCCAAAACAATCCTTCTCGGACCATAGAAGGAATCTCAGGATTTATCTGTTGTAATGTCTTCTTGAAATTTAATGTTCAGAATCTCTTCTCTCTTCTCTTTGCTCCTTAACATACATATACATGATCTCTTGATTTTTGGATCTATAGTGGATCGGAGCTATATAGTATTTCATACAAGAGAAGGTTGCAATTTGCTTGGTAGAGGTAAAAAGGATAAACTTCAAGAAAGGTCAAGGTTAGGAATTTCTTGAGTAGTGGTAGAGAGGAGTAGATTTAAGAGAAAGCTTGGTGTTTTGCAAGGATTTTGTTCTTTTGAGATGTGGCAGTGGTGATGCCAACTAAGAAAGAGTTTGAGAAAGTGGTTAACTTGAAAGACAAGGTTGACACTTTGCAACAAGATTTAGCATAAAGTGCAGAATATGGGGATTGTGATGTTTTAAACATTTCTAATTTTTCTAAGCACGAGGAAGCACATTTGATATCTCAAAACTTGAGGGAAATGCAGATGTGCAATAGATGAGTTACACTCACTAGGTTGATGGAACAGAGGGTTTATTTCCTATTTCATGGGATATTTTTTACAGGTGGTAAAGTGTAAATATTGGACTTGGGACTATGAGCAACTCTTATTCAAGGAATTCCAATATATAATAAACAATATGAGTAACTTAGTAAGTGGTTGACTACAATGAATTTTTTGCCAATTTGATCAGAATAATGAAAGGATTAGAATAATGAAAAGAGGACCTCAAATCGGGGTTATGAGATTTATTAATAGATTTAGTTTTTCGTTTTTTCCACCCAAAAGGAGATGGGATTTATGAACCTAAAAGCTATTGAGAAAACCTCGAGAATGACTTTAAAGTCTGGAATAAAACTTATAAATGACAACAAGAGAAGGGATGATTGAATCAGATCCAGTGGAACTGTGGATAGATCAAGTTTAGGTACTTCTGGTAATTTGGATGAAAGTGAATCTTTTGAAGGTCTAGTGCCCCATTCTTATTATCCTTGATTATAACTCAATGATGTGGAGGCCATTGTGATTTTGGAAGTGGAAGGAGAAGAGGACCTCTTATATGCATTGGATGTAGAGGAGATGATAGACATAGTTTGTGGGAGTGCATTGTGGGAATAAGTAGTAGACATGATAGAATAAGGACAAATCCAGTGAAACCCAACCAGAGGAGGAGGAACATATAGTTGATAAGATAAGATAGATAAGATAATTTTGTTTATGTCCACTAATCACCACAAAGTAGGTCAATAGGACTGTTGGTTACAATGATGTTCGTGCATGTGGGAGGACCAAACGACCCACCTTTAAAAGAAATACAATGCAATAAGTAAAATAGAAGTAAAAGTGTACAAAGCGAGATGGGATGAAGTATGGGAGAACTCCCGACCCAGTCACAAAACCACAACCCTGCACAAGGGTGGAGAAGTTTTGGTGGACAGGATTCCTAAAGCCAAGTCGATTGAGGAAGGTCTATTACTCCTAACATCTGAGGTTGAAAGAGGAAAACTGAGGGAAGTGCAATAGTGTCTGTTGGCCCAAATAGGAACTGGTGGGTGCATGGCGTTTGGAGTGCTGTTGGTGAGGTCTGTAGGATCTTGTACGCCTCTCGAAGGGAGGTATGGTACGAAGCTGCCGCTGGGATCGTGTGGGTTGGAATTCACAAATCTTTATTGATCTGGAAATTGGATCAGAATCTCAGTCAGTACATATCTTGGTGCCCCTGGAAGGTGGCATCACGTTGAAGAATGTCGTGATCCTCTGTGTGGTATCGGGTCTGGTGGGGGGCTGAAGGACTTGCGCTCGAAACTTGAGAGATTCTTGGATATAAAGTGCTAAAAATCTCTGGTCGATGTATCTGAAGAAGGCGGCTAGAGTTTGAGGCCCCCTAAACAAACAATGGAAGCGTTCTCTAATCTCGTAGTATATAGGACATTTGAAGATAAAGTGCGACTTGGTCTCCACTTCCTGTAGATGAAAAAGCTTATAGATCCTGCCTGATCTATCAATCTAGTGGTCTGTCTCTACCCGGAGTCTATGTGATCCTACTCTAAGTTGTCCGAGAGGGATCCGAAGAGCATGCAACCAATGACGGAACGTGTATTGGGGTCAGACAATGAGCCTGTCTCTGAATTAGCAATTCAAATGACATGTTATAGTTTGTAGATCCAATAAGAGCTATAACATAGCTATCTATACACCATGATGTAGGCTCTGCTTCATTATTATTGATTAGGTGGCATTCCAAATTTAGTTAGCAGTGAGCACTTTTATTGTATCTCCTTTGAAGTTCGGGTGAGAAATCTCATTAAAAAATGATCAAGGTTTATATATTACATTAGTGCTAGGTTTCTCTTATCATGGGTATGATACTATGATGTCTTACCATGAATGCCTTTAGGTTCTCATGCACTCTTGGGAACACCTTGGTAATATTTCATGGGTGTGGTTTGTTATGGGAGAACTAATACATATTCTTTTGGAAAAGATGGACATCAACACAATGTGTTGTGGATGAAAGAAGAGAAGGGTAACATATTATTACATAATGAGTGCGATTTTCTTATGGTAAAGAAACACGATAAAATAACCTTGAGCAAGTTGAACAGAAGGTTTAAGGTAGCAACCTTGCTTGCAAGCAGCAAGTCAAACTAAAACAACAAGAAATAGAGTTTCTTCATGGATATCAAGTTCCTTTTCACCTTCAAATGAAGCTCAATTGAAAAGAAGCATAAAACAATTTGTATTTATAAAAATTGTTGGCAGTCCACATAAATAGGCTGCCAAAATAGAGTTGCAATTTTCTATTGTTGTAGAAACTTGGAGAAACTCCACATGGAGTAAGAATCTTTGTATTTATTCCTTGTACCTAGAGGTCTAAAATGATTATCTTTGTAGCAAGAGGAAATTTGGTGGAGGAGCATGCACCCCCAAAATAGGGGAAGAGCACAAAAACCATAGTAGGATAAGATTGGATCAAAAGAAGTGTCGTTTAAACTTTTGACAAGAGAACATAATTAGCATTGATGTTAGAGCGAGAATATAATTAGAAATTAATGTTGCCTTTAGTTGTGAGGATATAATTAGTATTTGCTAGGGATAAATCTAGGAAATCTTACAAATTAGTAAGAATTTTATGTGTTATGGATGGGTGATTTAGGTAGGTGTCAAGGGACATATTGTAAGGACTCAAGAATAGTTTCTTCTCAAGATATTTACTTCAGGATCATAGAAGGAATCTATGGTTTTATTCTTTCTAATTTGTTTTCAACTTTTAAGATTTATTGTTAATATTTTTTCTTTTGCATGCATTATTACACACCTACATCTCACGTTATAATATATGTATGTATTTTGCTAAGGAAGAATATCTATATGAACAAAACTTCACCAACAGTTAGGTGTTACATATATCTATCTAACATAGAGTTTTTTATTTTTCTTTTCTTTTTTGGTTAAACCTTTAACCTTCTATCTTTGTGCATATTGCAAATTGTACCAAACATACTTCACAAATAAGAGCTAAACCATATGTAGAGTCTAGATAACTAATGTAGGGTGCCCAATTTTAAACTAACATCACTTTTAAACAATGTTACATAAGAATGTGTTCTTGAGTGTAGGGGATTTGCTCATCTTGCTCTCCATGCTCTTGGGACATGGTTACCCCAAGGGGGCACAATAGGGAACATCCTCTTCAAAAAATGAGATGCTCCCACACTCCCTTTTGACCAAAGTCCATTGTTTTAAGGGGAGAAAAAAAAATTCTAAAGTAAACAATAAAATCAATGTCAACCTAATGCACAAGTAGACGAGGAGGAAGGACCTGATGAGGCACAACTTGGGTTGGTTGGTGTTCTATTGAGCATTCTTGAGAATGCAAATGATTTTGATTAGATGGTGACATTCCCATGGTTGGTCGTTATTCCTTCGTGCAGTTGGAAGTAGAGACTAGTGGGGCATTGCCTTGAGTAATAATGCTCATTTATCATATTGTGTTGAAATAGGTAGGAAATAGTAGAAGTGAAAACATAGATTCCAAGAGAATTGGTGGTGTCAACAGACACTGTTAGCACTCAAGCACAATGAGAAAATATCCATTACTAGATGATGATATAGATCGATCTAAGAGATCATCTATATATTGGGTTAGGTAGGTGATCACCAACCCTTAATAGATGTGACCACACGCCCCATATAAGTGTCCATAAAATGTGGATATAAAATGATAAAGAAAACATAGTCAACTACATGTACTAGTTGGTTGGTCAACTCCCTCTTCATGGTCGACTGCACATTTTGACAAGTTGAGGTTACACCAAGAACCATTGGTTCCACACCCCCTCACCTTAAACTTACCTCGAAGGAAAATCAAATTACTTAACACCCCCCCCTAATTTGATACGAACTACAAATGTTGATCACCAAAGAAATTGATCTAGCCAAGTACAGTAAGAAACACTAACACCTATACAAATTACCATCATATTCCTCAATCCAAGGTATAATAATATTCCCAACCAAAAGTTTGAACATTTGTCACCTCAAGAATCTGTGCACCATTCTAACAAACAAGATAGGTAAGACAAGACAAGATAATTTAATTAATGTCCAACGAATGACCATTGAAGTAGGTTAAAGGGACCGTTGGGTACAAAATTATGTGAATAGAAAGTTGGAGCACTAAAACAACTCTTATGAAAAGCAAGATGCACAAAGTAAAGTATTAATCTAATCTAAATCTCGGAAAACCAACTCCAAAGTGGAGAGTTGATCCAAGGGAGAGATATACAAAGAGAATGGATCTAGAATATATTGTACAAATGGTACAAGCTTGTTGTGGTATGCTAGTATTGTTCCCTGAGATGTTCTAGGCTGAATTAGCACATTCCTGTTATCACTCAAAGTGTAGCTACCACCAAATGTATCCTATCCGGGATGGTAGAGGTAGGGTAGCTAGCCAAGTGACACTGCAAGGGCCTCGTCCACTACTGTAGAAGGGTAGTTACACTAGATAGGCTCTTGTCATTTAGATCCATTTATAATCAAAGATCAAGGGGGAGATCCTAATTATCCAGTGAAGGCTAATGACTCAAACAAGACACACAAACCAAATGAAACAAGATAAAATGACAATGCCTTGAATGGTGGAAAACCTCTAGATCTATGGAAATGTTAAGGGATCAAGGAATTAGGGTTTGGCTAAGGAGGCTTTAGCCATGCAAAATACTCAACCAACAGATCCAATCCCAATAGTGAAGTTAAAATATTATATCTAGAAGATCAAGTGCCTTAGAAAAATACCCAAATCGTGCCACCTAAGGTTTAGCCAATAAAATGTAAAATGGACACAAACTAGTGTTTGGTTAATGGAAGACACTTGAGATTGATTGCTTGACACTAGATTTGACAATTTGAAAGGGTTCAAGTAATACTCAATTGACAGATCTGGAAAAATGACTGGAAAACCAAGGAGGGTGATTTGCCTAAAGGAGACAGGTGCTAGATAAAGGGGTAAATGGAGTCGTTTTTTTCTCAAACTTGGTTCCTAGAGGTTTCTTATTATTCTAGACTTGGGTTTTAAGTTTCAAACCAAAATAATTGTCGGATTTATCGGATCTATAAAATGAGGGTTTTAATTTAGGGTTTTAAATGACAAATGGGTGAAAATATATAGATCAATACTTACCTTGTAGATCGTACCTGAAAATACTTGGGGCTGCCTTATACATCGGTGATCCTTCCACATAGTTACAATTTCAAGCGAGATCCAGTAGCTCCGAAGTAAAAACTTGTTGCCAAAGGGAGGATATGTGCCCTCTTCACTTGCAAAAGCAAACTACTGGAGTGAGATTTGAATCACAGATGAAAGAGAAACTATGCAAGTCATCTAAAGAGAAAGATTCAATGCACAAATAACAATTGATCACTCACTGAAAGATGAAACGATCCGCTTGAAGAAATGATGCAAGTCACCTTCACAATCTTCTTCCAAGCAAGTTGCTACCCTGCAAAAATTCAATTTGGCCTCCACAAAATAGATATCAATATCATAAATGATCCACTGAAATGTCTAAGCAAGAGGCATAACAATCATGTGCAAGAACATTCACAAAGCTTTCAAGAGACCTGCAAAAATTTTCTTTGTATTTCAATATTCTCAGAGCCAAAAATCCCTTACAAATGAGAGAGCATCTCAATATATAGATCTCTCGAATACAAATCCATAGCTCCAAAAGTATAGACGTATGGGATCAAAAGATACATCAATAAAATCAACAGCTAAGATGAGTCGGATAATACACACATAGATCACTCAAGATAGGAGGGACGCATTCCCTCTAAGATGCCCAAGGGAGACGCACCACATGAAAGATGACTAGGAATAATAACATAGCACATGGTGGGGCTAGGAGGTGCAACATATCCTTTTCTAGCATGACCCCAAGGCACAACATCATAATATGTCAAAATATAACATCAAGTGACTAAAGTCACCAAGTCGTGGCCCCTCAATAACATAATAAAATGCCCAAAATGATGAGAGCTAGGATGTGTGGACCCCATAAAGGGTGAAAACCATGCCAAAAGGTGTATAATATATCAATTCAATACCTCGACCAAGTTTCAGGCCATTTCCTTGCCCCACTAGACCAAATTGATTTCCTTTGTTAGCCAATTCTTCATTTTTATGTGGCTGAAACATCCTCCTAGAAGATAAAATGCCTGTAACTCACTGCTGACCGCACCTGGGGCAAAAATGAGCTAAATAATAAATTTGGGAACATAGCAATATGGTAAAAATGAGTGGTCGCACCACTATGTCCATTGATTGCGCCATAGGAGAATAAATTATATCTCTAAAAGTAATACAATGCCATTTTTATATGGCATCCAACAACTAAAAGATGAACTGACCAAAATATCCAACACTTGTGTCTGAAACTGAAAAACTAAGTGTTCTAATGGACTCAGAATGTCCAAATTTAAGCCCTGATAATAAATAAAATAAGGCCTGAAAATTCTGATAACCATAATAATAATGCAAGCCATCATAAGAAACAACCATCTGAGGCATGGAATCATGTAATGGACACTGATAGGCCTTGAATAAGCAATATCACACACTATCGGCCAAACTCATCCCAAAACCTACTGTTGACTTGGTCAAACTGAGTTGACCAGGTAAAAAATGATCAAAATAATGACCCAATTGAAAATCTCTGATACTGTAAAGCCCAAATGGATAAAGCATGCTTCCTTATCTATGTTAGTAGCAAGACTCAAGTATTAAGTGGATTTTAATTGGAGATCCTAGTAATGCACATGAATAATAAGCCCAAATCAAGGTAATCAGTTACATCAAACAAGAGCCTCAAGTGTATACTCATTTAAAGACTTGACCATTTTGCTAATCGTTGGTGAGAGAGGAGAAAACAAGGTTAGGCTAAGGGAATTAATTGACTCTCAAAACTGTGAACATCTCAACTAAAGGACAAAGGAGATCCACACTACACATATGTTGCAATAGATGAACACTAGGGAATGTTGGTGTTTCACAGATGGGTGGAATAATGAAAATATTTCAACTAGACTCTAGACAAGTAATCTTTAACAAGATTTAAAAACTTAAGCACATTAAAATTTAAGGGACTTATCAATTTAAGACAAGATACTAGCCAACCTCCAAAGGCAAGTTCCCTGGAAATCCTTTTGGCCCCCTTGAAAATGACTCGGCCTAGCCCCGATGCTAGTGAGCATCCATAGCCCTGATGGGTTTGCCACCTTGTTGCCCTATAGGGACAAATGAGCCTTACATCATACAATGGATGCGTTCCCATCATTTGGCCATCGACTAGTTTTGTAACATTTATATTTAGGCATTAGCACTTAAAATCACTACTAATCACAGCTTGCCTTTTTGCATCATTTGGATATGGCGTTTATCCGTTCCTATTCTCTAGTGTCTAAAGACACTGGTAGTGAGGATTGTTAGACATTGAGAGGGGGGGTGGATCAGTGTGAAGCCAATTTTACAACTTTTATTAACTTGTCATAATTAACTAACAATTCATCATTCCATTATTCTACGAATCTCATAATCATTTCATAAACTTTATCATTCACATATCATAGCATATGAATCATCAAGAACCATTACACAAAAGAATACAACATCATATAATTTTGTAATCTTTTTGTATTAGTTTTGGTCCGGCTACAACCGTTAGGTAAAATCAGCACCTACTGATACAAAGAGCACCTACTCTGCATTCAGGACCCTGCCTGGTTTTCTTAGACCCTGCTAAAAAGGGTTTGAGGTATCCGAACCTCAAAAGCAAGACAAGATTGCTTTTACAATTAAAGCTCACTGTCACATCAACATCATCTTTCTCTTCAATCTGTTCTGTTGCTACTCATCCTTTTCTCTGGTCATCATTATTCATGTGTAAACATGGGCAACTATTGTCATCAACATTGCTAATCTAGTCATCAATCACCAAGGTTTGCTCATCTCTGCTGTTGCTGGTCAACTGCTCATCAACATTGCTCATCATCTCTATTGCTGGTCATAGGTATGCTCATCAATCTACTCATCAATATTGCTACTCATGAACCTCTGTTCAATGTCTGCTGCTCATCCTCTTCATTCTTTACTGCTGCAACTCTATATGGTCTGCTCACTGCTTATCAAGTCATCAATCTTCAATGTCTTTATAGTTGTAGGTATATCACTGCCATATCATCACTGTCATACTCAATCTGTCAAGCATCTTACTGTGTAAACATGGCAACTATTGTCATCAATATTGTCTTTATGATAAGGGTTCATAGGTTGTCACATTACTGTCATATTGTTGTGGATGTCAAGCTGTCATCTTGTCAAGCTAGAGTTGTCACGTGCACCTTCCTTAACCAACAGTACAATCATATTTATTTCCAAACTTCTACCTCAGCAACCAATCCTATGGTTGCACGCATTTCTTCATTCCAGTAATGATTAGATCAGACATAAAACCTAGCTTCTCTTTTTACATGCTATAGTCTCATTTCCTATAGAAACCTTTGTTTGACATTTTCATACACCTAAAGCTGCCATGATTGTATGTTCTTCTCTTGCAAACTCCTTTGCAATCCTATGACCTTGACTCTTATTCAACATGGACTTCTGTCATGTTCATTTTCATCACGGAGATTGAGTATTTTGCTTACTAATCACTTTCAAACTTCATTCAATAGGAATCACAAGAACTCAGCTTCCGGTCATGGTATCAGGGAATTTTCTTATCCCAACACATTTCAATATTCTGAGATGTTTATGCCTTGTTAATCCTATGAAGAATTATGATTTTCACATCAATTCTTTAGTCACTATGTCCATCGATCCTCTGAGCACAATATTCAGGCTTCTAGGATGCTTTTCTGGGCACAGTTATAGTAGCAGTAGAAGTATTGGGGCTGCTACCGTCCATCTGAACAACAACGATAATTTATAAGAAGAACCAGAACCGAAATTTTCATTCTTCATTAGGCTTTCATTGTTAGTGGGGATTGAAGAGAATCCCTGAGGACCAGCTTTCTGGTCATTACTGGGATACCCACTTCGAATCGAAGGAGGCTGTTGCTTGTTGGATTTCCCAAGCACAGGCTATTAATGACAACTGTAAATTCACAATACTCTATTCTTCTCCCCGTATTTCAAACAATGAATCACATTTTCAATTAAACAAAATGATCTCTAGCACAATAACATATTTGTTGTTTGTAATATCAGAAGAAAAATAATAATAACCCCAGACTACTCATACTCTTGTGATTGGTCATCTACAAGACTACTTGTAATCTCATAGAATTAACAACGCCAATCAATTCACAAAACACTTCTGTGATTTGCCATGCTGCCTGCGATTTCATACAATCTCTGCTATTTGCGAATATAACCATGCAATCTCTACCCCATCGTACTCAACGTTTACCTTCAATTACATAGAAGAAGAATAACCCCAAAACAAGTCCAAGATAGGACTGTCTGTCCACAGATTTTTTTTTTATGCCACTACTGTGATTTCTTCAATAACACCCATAATATTTATGCCCCCAAAAAAATTTAAAGAAAAAAACAAAACAAAAAAACTTTGCTCTAAGAGTTTGCTTCGGCTACCTCTGTCACTCCGGAAATATTAGAGTTCACATCGTCATCCACACTCCACTTATTCATTGCGGCTACCTCAGCTACCTCACCCAAAAATTAGAGCTCACAAACCAAAAATTCCACCGAGATTTACTGCTGCTACTGTTCCGAGTTTCCACAGTAAAATTTCCTTAGCGAATTCTTTGCCTCAATCCACGAGCACATTTCTCTTTTATGCAATTTGTGACTAACCAAAATACCTCTGTGAAATAATTCGGGTCTGCTCCTCTTATTCACCTACAAAAAAAAAACAGTCTACTAGTCTCAGCTGCCAGCTCTCTTTCACTGGATATCGAAGGATCAAAAAAAAAAAAATGTTTTGCTGCTATCACCAAATCTTTAGTCCATCTCTGCTTAGCCAGCGAGCTCTTTCCTCAGTCCACAAATTGCCTCAGTTCAGCGAGTTATCTTATTACTGCTTGGATTGATATATTTGGAGTGGAAAGTGATTTGCTTTTGTACACTTTCAATATGTCCACGTCCTTGAAATTAGGGCGGACTTGTTATTTTATTTATTATTTAATATGAATTTAAATTTTATTTATTTATATTTTAATTTGAATTGTGTCACATATTCTTACCATTTAAATGGTCATCACAAGATAAGGGTATGTATTAAAGCCATCAACACCCCAATAGCCTTCTTACCATAAGAGGGACCAAGGACCCTTAGTCAAGGGTGTGCAATGTGCATTTGACCTTAGGATCAATATATGTGTGCCATGTGTGTTTGCCCACCACATCATCATCAAGGATCCCATCATCATGTGTATGGGTTCTAAGATCACAAGCATTCCAACTACATCATCAAGGATCATCAATGATCATTACCAAATGTAAATAAGTGTGTCCAAATGTCATCACATGTGTGTTGGTGCCTTCATCATGTCATCATACAAGTAATGACCTTTGCAAAGGCATCAAGGTCTTCATCAGGGGTTCTTCATCCACCAAGTCTTCATCACCATACATCAAGGGTGCCACATAAGGACATCTTCAAGGTTCAAAGGGCTTCAACATGTCAACCAAGACTTCTCCAAGGGTTTCAAGACTCCATCAAACCATCAATAACCATGCAAGCCACAAATGACCACAGAATGGGTCATTTGGCCAAAAGGCTTCTTTGGCATGCCAAGGGGATTCATGGGCTTCCTTAACCGCCTCAACCACATGATCCAACATGATATCACCTGTGGGGTAGCTTGGTTTCTCCTGGGTTACCATGACATCATCGGAGCATGAATGACCATAGAATGGGTCATTAATGCCTCTCCAATCCATTTAGGGCTTCTCCATCATCTGCCAAGGCTTCAGAAGTATCTCTAGGGTCTTCAGCATCATCAGCAGGGTCTTCAACATCTTCAGCAAAGTGGTGGCTTCAAGATCCATCCTTGTGGGTACAAGGACCTTGTCAACTGGGTACAAGGTGCTTCAAGGCACAAACCCACTCTGTAAGGGATCAAGGCACTGCAGGTGGGACTTGGTGGCATCAATGACATCCCGTGGGGCCACTGCAAGTCCATGTTGGCATCAATGACAATTTCATCAACAAGGACTACTTGTTTTCAAGGACAAGAGAAAGACAATCCCTATGATGAGAATCACATAAACCAACACCGAGACACAAGATAAACATGGGATCTAATCCAACATAGAGGTATAAGCAGGGGAAATCCTTGATGTCATTAGTCAAGATACAAGTCATGGGTAAAACCAATCTAGATGGAAACGGATGGGTGAAGAAAGTGATAAGGTGATACCAATACTAGCAAGCTGAGTCCCTATGGGTAAATGACCAAGTCCTTACTAATAAAGGGCATGAAAAATGAGTATACACAAGAACCTCTTAAATAAAGAAACTAAATTACCTCTACTCTAGGCCATCAATAAGAGCAAGGTAGAATATGGCTAATGTATAACCACTATAAACCAACTCAAGTTACTAAAATAATAAAAGAGCATAACCATAATCCAAGTGCACAAACCATATATATATGGGTCATATACCTGCATCTGATCTACACAACTGAAAGGCGGTGGAACACTGCTGCTGAATAACAAAGAATGGCTAACTCAGTCATCAAATTTGGGGTCATGAAGCTCATTCATGGCATGAAGCTGAAAGCATGAATGTTGTGGATCCATTGAATGTAAGAGTGATCATCATATGAATTATCATCAACTGCTGATCTCATAGTAAAGGACTGGCTCAGGAATATGCTCAGAACTGCTCTGGAATCATGGTATCCATAGCTACTATGTATGTGACAGCAATGCCAAGGCACGGCGACGCTCAATTATTAGATATTTAGAGTTTAATCTTTAGAATTGTGATGAAATTTTGGTTTTCTTTGAAAAATATTTGCAGATATAACAATATTGGATTAATTTTGGTATGAGGATTAATTATAGAAGAATTTAATGGTGCATATTCATATTTTCAGGTAAAAATGATGTTGAATTGAGCATATGGAACACAAAATAATTGTACAAGGTGCCCCTCAGACAAATATTACACATTCAAGGTGATAGCAGACGTGCTGGCCTTATAAAGAATTCAACAATCAAACAAAAAAAAGCAGTCTTGATATTTTGCAGAATAAATGGCAACATTTGACATTCATATGTTTCACAATAAAATAAACCTTCGATTACTCTAAATTACCGAAACATCAAAAGACAGAACTGAGGTCATGAAAAATGAAATCTCAAATTCAATCTCACTACTCAAACATACATTCGTATCACTGACACAAATACAATGTAAAGCTCCTGCTGAAAAGATTTAATTACTCTCAAGAAAGTCTACGCAGATATAGATTATATCTGGAAACAACAGTAGGGAGAACAATTAGATACATTCATTGAAAACACATCAGAATCTTAATCTCTGGATTAATTCCTATATACAAAATTTATACACCATCGACTCAATAACTCCTTCAGAGGTCCTCTCAAAAATCTGCCAGCCTTGTGTCTGAGCTTGAATCTTCCTTATATAGGAGAGGAAAACCTAACCATTTTCTGTTTGCTCTAACTGCCTTTCCAGCTGTCCTCACTCCTGTCACTATCATTTTGTTTTAAACTTTGGTTAGACTTATCTAACTGCCCCTTTTTGCCTTTACTTCTTCTTGTTCAAACTCTTTTTAGTGGTCTTTGGCTGAGGTGACTGACCACTCCCTTATACTCTTTCTGCACAACTAGCTGGCCCTACTGGCTGGCCAGATGTCTACCATAACATTTGTTGCATTTCCTGGATAACTACCTGCCCTGACAGCTGTCCCATTGGTGGCATGAAAGCCTGCTGAATTGGTTATGTGAATGTATTCCCACTTTTCCCACTTGGCTGCCCTATTGGCTATTGTGCTGGCTATACTTAAGGCTCCCCTTGTGGTGGTAGAACAAGCTTATGATACTTGGAGACTTGGTGCCAATATTTTCCCATAGGATATTGTTGGGATTTTAGATATTCTAAAACTCTCTCAACATTTGTGATTTTTTCATAAGATATAAGGGGTAATTTTCTTAGCAAAATTTTCAACTTTATCCATATTTCAAATTCAACAGTTAGTTCCTCGACTGCAACATCACCTCCTAGTGGACCATGTAGCTCATCAAACTCTCCCTTTTCATTTTTATTTTGAATCAAGAGCTCTTGGTACTCTTCCTTCTTATATATATATACATATCCATGACCATCCCACAAGTGGGGAAGACCCTTGGCTATGGCCTCTTTGAATAAACCCTTAAAAAATGCAATTTTTGAAGTCAAAGCCTTTATTTTGTTTTGGGTTCTATTCAGTAGATTTTACTTGATTAACATTTGGTTGGTCCATTTTATCAAACAAGCTCTGTTGGAAATTTGTAACTCTCCCAGTTGTCTTTTAGTTTGGTTGTTCAAATAGCTGATTACTTTTGTTGCAATCTTAGGTTTGTCTTCAAGCTCCTTTTTTATCCTTTTTGTTTCTTCAGTAGCTGTAGTGGCAAGTTCTAATTCATCTTGGATTACTTCACAATGGTCCCACTTGCTGAGGATCTCATGTGCTGTTTTTTCCCATAGCACTCTTTTGGCTCCTTTTGGGAGATCTTCCCCTTGCAGATCTATTACCTGTTTAGAGACTTCTTTATTCAAATAATCTCTCTGACTCTCCAAATCCTCAATGAGGTCATCTTTCTCACCTATTTCTTCCTCAATTTATTTTATTCTACTGTCCCTCTTATTAGTCTGCTCAGATAGAACATCTTCCTCCATGGATTCCTCTGTATGTTTTACTGAGGTCTACAAGTCTTGCTCTTTTGTATCTTGCTCTGTTTCCCCTGTGGGCTAAGTGGTCTCCTGAGCTAATGGAGATACTAATTGGGGAATTGATTGAGTAGGAAGGGATGTTTGCTTTAATTTTGTAGCAGAAATTTGTAACTTTAGGTCATCCACTTTCTTCCTATACTCTTCCATCTGTGACCTATAGTGCTTCATGCTATCATAAATCCTGTCTTTCTCTTCCTGCAACTTTAATAATTCTAGGTTTTGAATAGGCTCTGCATCAAGGATATTTAGCCTCTTCCTTAAATGAGTCATCTCATTATCCTTTTGTTGCAAGAGGAATTGGGCATGAGATGTCTCAGCTGGATTTATCCCTAGGGCCACTATCCTACTTTCCATCTCCATGATAGTAACCTGCTTGGCTCTAACCGTTGTTTTCTCTGCTTTCAACAGTTTGTCATATTTTTGCAATGCCATGCCATTCTTAGCTTCTTTTGATTAACTAAGGAGTGCAACACATCTGTGAACAACATATTGCTGGCTTTCTTGTAAAAATCAACCTTGTCAAGGGGGCTGAATAACCCAAAATGTACATTTTACTCATTTGTTTTCCAATCATCAAATGATTGGGGGGCTGAGACTTTTGGTTCCAGAATTGACATTCTGAGGGTATCTGCTTTGTGATATTCCGCAGTTAGCAATATTTTTGTTCCTAGATCTATCTTAACTCTTTGATTGTGTCCATACTTTGTTGTCTTGTACCTATATACTTAACATGTAGGTTTGGCTGCACTTGAACTGTTCTTGCAGGAGATGACCCTTGCTGCATTAGGGGTATGGGAAGCACCAATGAAGGGTAGTGCCTCTAGTAATAGGTGGCACCTCTTTGCTTGCTAGGGTTTTTTCTAGTAATTCCTCCACTTCACTTTGTAGATCCTCAGTTTGAGTATGTTCAACAATTTCTTGTTCTCACTCTTTTTCAGCTTTGACCCTGGCTTTCTTGCTTGGTGGCTGCACCTCAGTTCCATCTACATCCATGTTTGTATAGGCTTCTACAACTGTTCTCTTAGCCCCTATTTGTGAATATATGGGGGTTTGATCTGCATCATTTCCAAGAATATCTTGAGCTTGCTCCCAATTAAATAGGTTTGCCACTTTCTCCTAGCCAGGACGAGGCATGCATTTTTATGTTGAATTCTTATTTTCGACCCTCTTTTTGGAAATGATCTCGTGAGGGTCATAGGGCCACATTCCTGTCTTTTCCAAATTTAGTTGATTTAACAGATTCTCTTTGTAAGATAGGGCATTTTTGGTCTTTAGTATTTACCAAGAAAGGTCTTAGATCTTTAGGGAACCTGAAAGTGATGGGATTTTTATACTTCACAAAGTGAACTTGATTAGAGATAAATCATTTTCTGATAAACTCCATGGCAAACACTCTTGGATTTAGAAAGGCAGGTAACTTGTAAGGTTCCTCTTCAAAAGCATATCCCCTCAAAATAGTATAGTATTCATACAAGAACCAATCTCCTACTTTGGTATCAGGGATACGCTGCAGAAGCTTTTGATACTTGCAAGAAATTCTAGGAGGAGATGCATCATGCAACAAGGAGTAAGCTATTGTCATGACCTTGTCTGTAAATTCTTTAAATTCTGATTCTCTGGTTTCTTGAGGACTAGATCTATCCATGTATAGACAGGTAGTTGTTTGCCTTCCTACCCTCAGTTTCATCTCTAGCCCTTTAAAATGTTGAAAATTTTGATACAGAAACATATAAAATAACATTGATGGATATCTAAATCTCTCTAGAGCAAGGTACTCTGCTAGTTGGTTGTGGATTTTCTCAGCCAAGTGATGAGAAAGGTCAAATATGGGGGGCATCACCCTTGTTGATGGAGTCAGGAGGGATAAGAATCCCAGGATAATTTCAACTACAAACTTGTCATCATCATATCTTGAGATGATACAGATCAAGGCTATGGCTTCTTTTGATTTATCTGAGAAATCAACAATTACATAAGGATGTGGATTGGTTGGGATAGGGGGGGCCTTCTTTTAGATTCTGGGCTAGGAGGTTACTTATTTCCATAGGTTTTAAGGCTTGATAGGACGAGGGTAGGGCTTCTTCATCCAAAAATTGCAGGGTTGGTAAGTCTGGAAAGCATAGTACTTTAGCTAGGGTGTCTGCAGACACGATGCACAAGGTCTTGGTTTCGTTTGGGGACAAAATTACTCGTTTATCAAATGAGTATCTAATTGAGCACCAATGGACAAATTCTGGTAAATGCACGACTGGGGGACAAACTGCAGTGATATCTTCTTCAATTCTACAGTGATATGTTCTTCAATTGTTAATTATTAGCCCTTCTTTTCCCATACACCATCCCTTCCTAGCCAACATAGCCATCACAACTAGTACATAAAAATGGAAAAAAGAAAGAAACAGGAAAAAGAAAAAGAAAAAACAAGGATACATGCATTGTATGGCCATTCTATCTCACACAGAACAAGATCTACTGGATTGATTGTTTACATTGTTTGATTCAGGTCAGCCAAGAAACATGGCAATGGCATCAATGGAAACCATGCAAGAGCAATCAGACATGATTGGAATGGCCACAAATACTAGCCTTCCTCAGAAAAGGGGCTGAGAAGATGGAATTGGTGCTGGATTAATAGATAAGAAATGGCCAGGATGGGACTGTACAAATTTGTGAACTCAGAAATGGCCAGGGTGGGACTGCAAAAGTTTGACATACTCGGGATTATGGTGAGTATTAACTGTTGACACTGTTAACAGAATTCATAAGAGCATTGAGACTGGCTAGTATTGATCTGTCAATACTCTGTGAAGGAAAATCGTAACAACATTAAGGTAAGTATTCATCTCTAAGCTGGACTTGCCGTACTAGGGAGTGTTGGGAGTCATACACAAGAGTGTGGAAACTATGGTTTGGAGGTCTTATGCATACGGGGAGGATTTGTGATGGGCATACTTTTCTAGGTCAAAATTTAGAAACGAAGGTCTCCCACCAAAATCTACCCCTTGGCCTATAAGTTCTCAAAGAATGAATAAAAAAACTCTTGCTCAATAACTTAGTGAAAATATTCCAATTATGCAATGAGAGCAAGCCAATAGAGCATTGACCATTGTCCTAAAGCCATCAACTCTGCATATAGGGTCATCATTCAAAGTGATTTGGAGTGAGCAATATTTCCAGAATGAAACAATATTTGACCTTTCAATGGCATAATTGCCTTTAAAGAGTGGTCAATGAAGAACACTAGTAAAGCAAGGCATGTAGGATCCTTTTTCCCATCTTGCACAATCTTGAAAAGGAGATATTAGGGTTGATTGATCCATAATAAGAGTCATATTTTGGTGTTTGATCCATAATAAGAGTCAGAATCAATCAGGTTCTAAATTTAAAGAAGAGAGTTTAGTCTAAAAAGTGTTTCAGCAGGACCATGTGCTGCAGTCCAATAACTGTGCACATCAGAGTGACAATTGACAGTGTTATGGACACATGTCGCACTTATATTTTAGTTGTATGCACGTAAGCACTGACCCAGGGGCACAACTTTGGGTGTAGTCTCAAAATTTAGTTTGACACAGGTTTACTAAAGTGGATAGAGATCTCAACAAGTGGTTATGAGCAGAAGCTCACAGTCATAAAAAATTGTCACATCTTTTCTGTGTCTTTTCATCTTCTTGACTATTGTACACTAATGTATTGTTGAGATATGAACAAATGAAATCGACAATGCTTCATATTCATCATGTTGTATTTATATTCCTTTCTCATTTTGTAATGGGGTTGAGTGAAGGTAGTAGTATAGCTGATTCAATTCCATTGGATCTCTGGAGTTTGTAGAAATTGATGGATTGTAGTTGCTGATAAAAGCTTCAATTCTGTTCATATCTTTGTTGTACATAATGTTTTTTTTAATGAAAATTTGGATTTGATATTTTCTTCAATTTTTTTTACCTATTGTGTGGATTCATTTTCCAAGATTGTTTGATTACTTCAATATTTGCTTGCCATTTTATATTGGCTGTGTATGCAGGATTATATATTGTAGTTGTTGCACTTATTTCCACTAGGCATACTTTGGGATCATATTGGTATTAGACTTTTAGATAATTTGTTTCACATGTAGTTGCTGATTCGCTACACAATTTATGGGCAATATTTGCTCTCAGACAAAGACGAAAATGGATGATGAATTGACGAGTTGTGTTGGAATGGTTGAAGCCAAAGTTACTACTCTAAACTCAAAATTTGGGCCTGTGGATGGTCAATTAATGAATATAGCCCATCTGAGGTAGAATTTAACAACTTCTATAACAACATGATAGGCTACTATTCAATAGAAATTGTTTGATAGCAATCTAGGCAAGAAATGAATTACTTCTCAAGGAGGCTCGATGCTAAATCTAGGTTCCTCTTTCAAAGTGAAAATTTCACTCTACGATCGGTTAGGTGGAGGCCTTGGACTTGATAATTTTCCAAGGAAGTTAGATCCTCCTTTTTCAAAGTGCAACAATTTATAGATGATGACAAAGTTGTATTTGAAAAACTACGCATGCCTAGGAAAGCTTTGCTGTGATGGGAGGATTTATGTGAGTGCAAGATAAATATTGGTTCCATGCAGGCTGTGACTTGGGACATATTTAAAGCCTCAATGAATAAAAAATTATACCCCCTTAATTATTGGAATCTCTTAACAACAAGAGCGACAATACCTGATTTAAAAATCTAATCAATTGGTAGATGCCTATATGTTATATAGCATTTAACTCAGATTGATGCATGAATAAGCCGAATTGGTGGTCAAGTTAAATTAGTAGAAGCTAATAAAATTTGGAAGAAGATTAATAGTGTTGTTGTTGCTAATGCAAAGCATGGTGCACAAATGAAGCCATTTAGTGGGATTGTGAGTTTTGTGCACTGTCTTTTAACTTGTGTGAGTAGTGAGGCTATGTGGGCATGGCAGTGTGAGGGAGACCATGTGAGGGAGAGTTGAGACCTTCGGCCTATGACTCTCGGATGCTGTGAAACATAATTCTTGCTGCTCGATGTTGTGGACTGTTGGAATCGTAGAAACCTTGCTGCTGGATATTTATTGTTGTGGCCATAGTTAAAAGTTAAAACTTAATACCTCAAGTATTTGCCATAGTCCCTTGTTGGATATTGTGGGTACAGTGAATAGTAAATACTTAATTATTTTTTGTTGCTAGACAATAAATACCTCAAACATTTACTATTACGTGGCTGTTGGTTGTGATGTTGCAATTGGGAGAAAATACTCAGAATAGGGTCTAGCACTGCTGGAAGAAAATGCTCAGAATAGGGTACTTATAGACTTGTTCTCTTGCTATTGTGTGTTGGAGATTAGCAGTTGGGTGTGCTTTTTCCAATTGGATAAGCTTAAATTGTTTTTATGCAATAGTTTTAATGGTTAACGTTTCAATTCTCATATTTTAAATCTTTTTAGTATTTGGGCTGGTTTCCTATGTTGGAGACTTCAATGTTCCATAGATTTTGTGGGGTGATTCCACATGTCCCCTTGGATGTGTTCCATTGCTCCCAAATTTGCACATCCCAGAAACTTGGTGGAACATTGGTGTTTTTTTCCTTGGAAATAAATCCTTGGGAAATGTTTGGGCACTTGCCCCCGATGATGGTACCCAATCTAAAACTGGTGGTGTAGACTTTGTGTGCTTAACTAACCTTGTGGTAATCTAACAACTGACTGACACACAATATGTACATTAAGCATATAATGAAAGTAACACATTAAGCTTATGATGAAGGTAACAAAAAGAATTATGATAAGATAAGATTATTTTATTAATGTCCAACAAATGATCCCAAAAGTAGGTCAAGAGGACTATGCAGTACCATGATAACAATACAAAGTGGGATCCCAAAAGTAGCTCCTATAAAAAGCTAAAAGCAGAACTCAAACATAACCCCAACTCAATATATGAATTTGACGTTATGTTTTAGGTAAAAATAGATTCTACATTATACTTTTTTGTTGTAACATTGATGATTTGAGCTACATTACCTTCATGCAGCTTATTTTAAGATTGATGGTTTGATATTTATCTCTTACATTGTCTCTTTCTTGTATTTGATAGGAAATGACGCTGGAATTTGAGAAAGCTAGGCCAAGGAGCTATCTCTTCACATAGATAGTTTCCTAACATTAAATGATAAATAACTAATTTGACAACACTTTCGTTAAGAAAGAATGGGCTCATTCAAGTACATGAAACCATGTTGGTGTTTAGCACAAATATCTTGATAAATTTTTATGGTTTATTTATTGCTTTTGTTTGAAGCATTTTGTCAATTTTTGAAGTTTGTGTGTATTTTGGTTAAATATTGTGTTAATTCCTTTGAATGATTCTAGTTCTCATTCAATGCTTGATTTAACCCTTTGTTGTAGCTTGAATCAAGGTTGGTTTTAGGATTTGAGAAAATATTCTTTTATTAACTTTTAGTTGCATGAATTAATTTTCTTCAGTTTTTCAATTCTTTTACGTTGACTGCATATTTTCTTTGTAAATACTTATCGTTATTCAAAAAAATAAACGAGCTCTACATATCTAAGCGAAGAGAAAAATGGTATATGGACTAGGTTCCTATTCATTGATCGTAGGATACCTATTGGCACAAGACCAACATTCATCTAATGCAATAATCAATTGGCATAATTACAATGCATAATTGTATTAGCCTCCATGACCATAGTTGGCTAGTGGAGGCCAAGATCGAGCATAATGTATGATTCTATGAGTTTATTAGTTTGTCAAGATTCAGGTCCCCACATGTCCATTGGACCATTAAGGGATGAGATAACAAGTGGAGTCCCCACATTCCCTGAATCTAGTCAGTGCAGTTGTGTTTCACTGACACCTTCCTGTTGTGACTTGTGAGTCTACGTGTTGTGTTGTTGATGATGTGATTCATGTTATTTGACTAATGTTGTTATTCTTTTATTTTGACAATATTCTATAAATCAGTGAAAGATTCACCAGTTTTTACAATTTTTTATAATGAAGTTAAATATTCTCCAAGTTTTTACAACATTATATAATAAAATGAAAGATTCGCGAAGATTTTACAACATTATATAATAAAATGAAATATTCTCCAAGATTTTACAAGATTATATAATAAAATGAAAGATTCGCCAAAATTTTACAACATTATATAATAAAATGAAAGATTCGCCAAAATTTTACAACATTATATAATAAAATGAAAGATTCGCCAAATTTTGTATATATACATATTATATTATTGATAAAATCGCCTTCAAATTTTCCTATATATCGGAGAGATTCGCCCAATTTTTATACATATAAATCTAGGGGGGGTTCTTAAAATCATCCCTGCATGTAATAGTGTCACAACTTGTGTTGGATTTAAACCTTCATAGCTTAACTAAGTTTTCCTCTTATTTATGACTTAAAACTAAAGGACTATGGAATATGTGACAAAGAAGTAATCACATTTTTGCTCTTATCGTTATAACACTTAAAAGAATAGCCTTCTTCATGTGAAAGTATTATATCTAGTCAAATATCTTAGTTTCTCATTGATTTCTAAAATGATCTTTGACTAGAAAGCAATATTTAGGAATTTAAGTATATCACATACGCCTAAGAATGGTTTTTGAATCCCATTTAACAAATATATTCTTAGTCTTTCTTGCCTTTAGATATCTACTTGGTTATTGTTGTGCTCTCCTAATATCCTAGTAAAAATTGCGTCATAATTTCCCAAATACAATCCCCCACACCTCCCACTCAAAATATATATTCTAAATTTTTAATAAATAATTTTAATTTATAATAAAACCTATGAGAATATAAAATTATACATATTAGTAAATTTTAATAAATATTACTGATTGCGTCCACATCATTAGTTAATGCTCTCCATCAAGCAAGACATTGATTGAAAGATCAAAAAATGCATAGTATATATATTATGTTATGTTGACAAGTTCATATATTTCCATTTTAGCTATCCCTAAACTAAACGGAAAGGAACTGCTATGACGTACCACTTGTTCTTAAGTGATTATGATAGTAAATAAAAATATATTATTTTTAAGAGATTATGATTTGAGCATTGGAACGTTTAGAAGAAATAAATTGTCTTATTTTTAACTGATTACGATAGTAGATAAAAATATCTTATTTTTAAGAGATTATGATTTGAGCATAGGAACGCTTAGAAGAAACAAATTGTGTATGATATGTTTTTATTTGTATGATATTGTTTTTATATTATAGTTCCTCAAGTTTATCTCACGATATTGGATGATTCAAACGCCACATGATAGGTCACTGAAATAGAACATTAATTTTTTTTGCATGGAATGAAAAATTATATGATGAAACTTAGAGTGGGTATGTTGTAGTTAGATCCTAAATATTATAAATGGTGGAAATGACATTATAAATCTTACAAGGGTTATATTGCTTGGACATGATTTCTTTTCGATCTCTATGAAAGTTTTGAAATAGAAACACATTATTTGGGGCATGGGGACTTCACTTAGTGAACATCTCACATAGCACGTGCGATCGTGGGATATTAAAGAATACACTTAATTTCCAGAGATATTGACCCAAACTCTTTTTGTTGAAACCCCCTCCCAATACTTAAAACCTCCTCCCCACCCCTTTAAATACCTCAACCCTTATAAACCACCCTACCCACCCCCACCTTAAACCCCTCATGCCCCCCAATACCTGCAATATATTGGTTCAATTTTTAATAATTTTAAAACCCACAATATGAAGTAACGTGATAGGATATTGGTCAACAAGTGAAGCCCCCATGATTTGGGGAAACTAAAAAAGATCAAACAATCTCCACAATCAATGATTTCATATCATCTTTTGAGTAGTTAACCATCTGCATTAAACACGTGTCTCATACTTTCTACAAGGAATGTTTCATCAGTGGTTGTAAAGGAGATATCTATGCATGGGTCTTAATGGCTCGTCCTACTAATTGGTTGGATTCCACTCAAAGAGATAGAGAATATCAAAACATTAAGAAAACTCAAATAAAAAATGTCACATTAGCTCCTCGTCCCTGTCCACCTACATTCCCTTCCACTAATCCGTCCTCATCCTCCCCACCTATCAAGATCCCAAACTGAAGATGAAATGGTGAAGAACCAATTCAAAGTCTTTTCTACAACTATGATGAGAAACATTCCACAAAACATAAATGTAAGGGGTAAAGTCTATGTGTCCATTTTAGAGGACATTTATGATGAGGACATTGAAATTGCACCCATGAAGACCCTCATATTCCCATGGAAGAAATTTTCTATCCCAATATACCATAGCAGGAGCATGATATATCTTTGCATGCCTTGACAAGTCTTTTTGGCTCCCAACCCATCAAATTAGATGGCTTCCTCAAACATCACAAGATCATCTTCTTAATTTGTAGTGGTATCACACACTTTATTTATCTTTAGGTTTACCAACAAACTTACTACTCTATGCATGTTATGAGAAACTTCAAAATCATAGTTGCAAATGGAGGAGCTATGAAATGTGGGGGTCATTGTGAAAATGTGTGGATTCAAATGGGTGCTTATTCCATCAAAACCCACACTTTTTCTATTAACATGGGTGGTTATTATATTGTCTTGGGTCCTTAATGGTTACAAAAATTAGTCCCTATCACCATTATTTATCAATGCCTTATACATGAGTTTCTAATAAGAAAGGAATAACTACAATCTAAAAGAAACTACAACAAGATATCTAGAGATTACCAGTTCACACCATATGGAAAAGCCTCCTCAAAGGGGGCATTTGGGCTTCATGTAAAAATTTCATGCAATTTAATATTTTTAGATACCTTCTCAACACGTTCTTTTTTACATTTAGTTAGTCTTAGAAAAACACTAATCCATCTTTAATACTCCCACATGACATGATTCCCCCTTACTATGGTGAGCATGATCATTCCATTCAACTCATACCTATTAGTATCCCACCCAATGTATGCATGTGCCACCATCCATTTGAGAAAAAAAAATGAAATTGAAAATATCATTTAAGATTTGTTGGTGGTTGGTGTCATCCACCTTAATAGCACATCATTCCCTATTCTTCCCCAGTTGTTTTGTCTGATTCTATGTGTCCTCATGTTCATTATTTGGACAATCTGACACTCAAGGATAAGTTTCCCCTCCTATCATTAATTAACTTCTAGATGAGATAAAGGATCCTCACTTCTTCAGCACACCCTATCTCTACTTGGACTATCATCAAATTCACATGAAAGAAATAGGCATTCGAAAAACCACTATTCACACTCATATATACCAATATGTGTTCTTGGTAATACTCACTGTACTTTTCTATGGACCCTCCGCCTTTCAAAGTTTCATGAGTATAAATATTAAACCTGCTTGTGTAACTTTGTCTTTGTCCTTTTTTATGACATATTGATTCGCACTAAAACATGGCAAGACCATCCATCCTGTGTTGATTAGGTCCTATAACTATTTCAAGATCATAAAATATTACCTAGAATGTCGAAATCTCTCTTTCGTGTCTCTAACGTGGAATTTTTTAGCCATATTGTCAGTCAACAAGGTGTGTGAGTGGTTCCAAAAAAACTACAGCAATGATTGATTGGCATCACCCTAAAACTCAAGTCAAAATACTTAAAGGCTTTTTTAGTCTCAAGCGATATTAGAGAAAGTTGGAATGATTGGTAAGATCATATTCACTTACAAATTCACTAAAAGAGCATGCTTTCAATTCGAATGATTGAAAATAAAAGGATTTTTATGACTCCAAGGAGTATATGTTTACTACTTTGATACTTACTTTACCAAGCTTCACTAAAACCTTTTTCATCGAATATGATGTCTTGGCCCGTGTTGTGCACCAAATTCACAAAAATAGCATAAGGCAAGAAGAGATAGTATTCCAACACCTCAAGAATGCAATAGATATATGAATAACTAGCCTCTTTGAGGAGAAAACCTTGTTTACAACGTATTTTAGATTAAAAAAAAATATGAGATTATTCCAAACTAAATCTCCTTGTTATATATAGAGGAGATAAAGGGTACCATTACCATTCTAGAGCCTACATAATTAGTGTCTTAGAAGACCAATAAATATATTGCTAATATAATAATAGAAATTTAATTTCATATTATATAGGACTTAACATGCCCCTCCCCTTCAACCAAATGTTGTCCTCAACACTTATTTAACTCTGAATGTTTTTTCATGAAGAACTCATCTTCCCATGTTGCCTCTTCTATTTTGAAGTTCTCGAACTAGATGAGGTACCGAGTAATTGGTTGATTTCATATTTTCTTGATCCTTTTAGCAATGATTTTTTTAGGTTGTCGTATTAAATTTTCTTGTCCATCAATATCGAGTAAAATAGTATGGGCTAGGATCTTGTCACAAATTACTATTTTCTAGGAAAGAAATGTGGAAAACCAGATGTACACATAAATTTTGTGGTAACTCCAATTTATAATCCATACTTCTAATACTTTTGTACACCTTATAGGGACCATAGTACTTTGACGCTAATTTGTTGTTTGCTACTTGAGGGAAATCTATTTGTATGGTTGAAGCCTCGAAAACACCCAATCTCCCACTTCAAATTCCATTTCACTTTGATGTTGTTCTTCTTAATTTTTCGTCCTATTTTGTACTATAACCAAGTTACCCTTAAATACTTGGGGAAATTCTTGTTGATTCTGTATATGATCCCACATTGTTTGAACATGAATTCGTTGAATATATTACCCAACAATAAATAATATTATGTAATGCAAAAATCAAAGCATCTTGTAACACATCACCTGCTATATTTTTTTCCTAAGTAGTGTCTTGCTACCTATCTCCTTTCTTCTTTGGAACTTTGCAATATTTCTTCAAATGTCCTCTCTTACCATAGTTCTAGCACTCTATCATTCCATGTTTGGTCTTGGATCTTTCCTTTCTATACTTGCTGTGATTACTTGGGCTCCTTCCTCTCTCCTAATGTCTTCCCTTACTCTCCATGGTTAACGCATTACCTGATGTCTCACCTATTCTTTTTCTTCACATTTCCTCGCTATAATAACACCAACAATATCATCAAATTTAAAAGTATTTGAACCGGGGACAAACTTACGTACATCCATGACCAAGGTATTCCAGCTTTCTAGTAATCAGCACAATATTATAATATCCATAACCTCATCATCAAAGTTCACTCTTACATAACTTAAATAACTAGTAAGGATATTAAATTCATTTAAATGGAGAGCAATAGATCTACCTTCTAACTTATTCATCTTAAATAAACGGTTCATTAAAAATACCTCGTCGAAAACCAAGGGTTTTTCATAGACCATAGTCAATGCACTCATAACACCCTGTGTTGTATTTTATTTTTGAGATATTGAGAGGCATCGACAAAGCCAAGAACAAATGTATCATTCCGAGTTCCTTTCTCTCAATAACCTCTCATTCTTCATCCTTCATAGTCGTTGGTTGTTTTTTTTTGTGCCTAACTGTAGGTATAGATCCTTCTAGTACAATGCACATATAGTCCTCCATTTGCATCTTTCATAACTTGTAGTTTTGGCCATTAAATTTTGCGACCTTAAATTTCCCCCCTTCTTCCATTTCTCCGACTTGAACCAGGAAACGTTCCTTCCTGCGAGTTTTCCATCGAAATAGACATTTTTGGCACTGATACCAATTGTTAGAAAAGCATGATCACAGAGTAATAAAAATTAAACAATTGAACAAGAAGCAAATATTAAACACATTACTAAAGAGACACACATATAAAGTGGTTCACGCGGCCCACACCAAAATTGTCATTCATTTATTAGTATAACATCCAACAAACTAAAGAGATACAATTTGTAGCAAGAGTGTTGCACTTCCTCATCTCGCTCACATAGTCTCTCTAACAAGATCACATAGATTTATTTTACAGTTCTAAAATATAATACACAACCATATTACAGTGCTTTCCTTTTATAGGGGAATTTCAAAGGGAAAATACTATGGGTATCCCACTACCATGAATCTACGAATTTCTTTCTAACAAACATACCAAAAATTTCTTTTGGGGGCTTCACCCCGGAACCCCCTTTCTAGAAGGCGCTGCCCTCAAACCCCTAGAGGGGGACGATGTCCCCCACACCACCCAACTAGGACGAACTAGGACGATCGTATATTAAAACTAGGGTACAAACACAACGATCAGTAACATCTATGAGTCTGGAAGATCAAGTTCCATAGGCAACACTTAGATTTGAGGCATTTTGTATGCAATAGCACCATCTTTTTTTTTTTATTCTGAAGATCTGCTGCAACTGTGAACCACGGCTAGTGTAGAGAAATGGTCTCCATCTAAAGAGAGAACAACTACCATTTTAATTGTTGGTTAATGTGTGTGCAACGTCGGCGTTGTTTGGAGCAGTGACTGTTCAATTGCTTTATGAGTTTGTATTCTATATTCACCGTTTTCAAAGACTGTAAGCGTCCCTTTGTTGAGTTTACATAAACTAGTCACCGCCGCCTAGTGGGCTAGAGCAACCCATGGAATATCCTGCAGTGTCAAATTGTGGACGAGAACGCCCATAAATTGTTGTCGCCATTAGAAGATCCACAAAGATTAAGTAGATGTTGCTTCAGATTCTTGAGAGAAGCACCTTGATTAGAGGTTATACATGTTGTGACTCACTAAGAAGGAGCCCGAAGGATTAAAATGACTTCTTCTACTACGATTGAAAGTCGAATCACATCAAAGGACACAATCTAGGGAAAGATAAAATGGAACCTGAAACCTTGATTGGTTGTTGGAGAAAATGTTCGTAGATGGTAAATCTTGTGCAACATCGAGAATAATGTTGACAGGGAAGTGTCGAAGGTGGAAATTTTGTGAAGTGCTAGGGTGCAGCGGTTGGGAAACAATAAATCCAAATCCTCATAGTGCTTCACAATGATATCAAGAATGCAGATGATGAGTTCATGATGGATGACATATGCATTAGGTTTGCTTCATGTTATCAGTTCTCTCTTTAATAGTTTGCATAGTTGTTGCTAATATTCATCGTTGTGAAGATCGATTTACTCCGGGTTGTGAATGAAGTTGGCAGTGTTGACGAAAATATGGCCAAGAAGATTATGCAGTTGTTGAAATGAAGACGTGTTCAATTTGGATTGAACAGTTGTCAAAAATATTCATCTCAATTTGATATTGTTTATGTCGGCTTGTTATTTGCCTTAAGGAGATCCTTCTTAGTGACATGATTTCTACGATCACTATATCTTGTAAATGATTCAGTTGGATTCGAATACATGATGGCGTTAAACATTTTGATTTCAAGATATACAGAGGATTATTTAAGTACGTGGAAGATGTACCTTCCACAAGATCGCAATTTCTGAGAGAAAACAATCCTTATAAGAGGAGAGGTTGAACAGTTGGATCCAAGTAGTATTCATCCTGTGAGAGAAGTAGGTGGTGGTCGCTGGCCTCTGAGATGCTGAGAGCATTGGACTATGTGGGCATGGAGCCGTGATTGGTTGTGCATTAATCAACAATAATCAGAAAGCAAAAGAAATATTTTAAATACTTTGATTGGCAGCGTCATCCACCCCAAGGAAGAAGCAATGTTGTCAGGATTCGAGACTTCATAAAACTTCAATGACAAGGGAACTGATTGAGATGATGCCACATAAAATAGGAGAGCGGATTTATCTAAATCATGTTCCTACAGTCTTCCATATGAAGATGAATATGGAGAACGTCATTCTAGTGATGGTCTATGATTCAGTGCTAATTTTTTTTTGAATATGACCGGAGCCATTATGATGATCGAATATACGATGAAAACGTATGAATCAATTTGATTCTAATCGAAGCACAATGCGTAGACTCTATGCTTTTTGTTGGAGAACCGAAAGGGAGCTGTGTTGGATCGGGGCAGTCAAAAGCTTTGGATTTTTTTTATTCAAATATGCCACGCACTCTGCCATATGAGCTGTAGTTATGGTAATATTACCAATTTCTTTACACTTGTTTTGAGATTTTAAATGTTCTTTTCAGATTTGTAAAGAAAAGTTTTGTTTTACAACTACTAGAGTTTGTAGTGAAGAGGCTTGTTTTCCACCCTTGGAATGTAATGTTGAGAGCTAGAGGATTCCCGAGAGAATCCTAAGTCTCTTTGGTAGTTTTGGAGGCATTTAGCCACTTCTAGAAAAATTTGGGAGTGAGAGAAAACATACTTGAAGTATAATTTTTGTTTTGTAGCCTTCAACTTCATTGTAATTACAATTTTTGGGTTGATGATTGTTTGTACTCCACGCCCTAAAGATTTCCTTAAGTGTAAGTGAATCAGTCCAAGTATTGGCCCTAGGAAAAGATGCGAAAATATGACTAGAATCTTGCTTTGAAAGACGAAGAGCTTGGTCGCAAGACAAGCAAAGACCGTGACCGAAGGATCCACGAAAGAGGAAGAAAGAAGGTCGAGATGAGGAGTTTGACTTATTTTTTGTAAAGAGTTAGTTATTCTAATAGTCTACTTTTTGGAAATAAAGCATGATTCTAAATTGAGTTGATAGTGCATATTTTTACATGTAATGAGATGGGTTGAATTGGTAATACAACCTCTCGACTAAAAACTGAGACTCAATTGATGAGTAAAGAAAGAGTTATACAATCCTATGAAGTTGATTCAAGTTGTGTGCGGATTGGCATAGGACGACATAGGACTTAACATAGAAAACAAAAGATAGAATACATAAGGAACGAAAAGAAAGAATGAGAGACAAAAAACTACAAAGAACGAGACAATAAAGAAGTCATTGATTTCATAGGACACCAAAAGAGTAGTTTGCAAGCTATGTGCACAGACGAAAGGTTCAAAACCATCTCTCATTCAAGATGAAGAGAACCTTTGTGGTTTCTCCTAAATCGGTTTCAACATTAAACATTATCCATGTGTGTCTTTAATATCTATGATTGCGTTGAATGCATATATGTTGTGAATGAATCTCTTTAAGTATGTCGACCATCTAGGTGATATAAATGATAAAGACTGTTAATGCATAATTATAATGCAAACCATATGTTTTGATATATGTCGACCTACTAATCTATTATGTTCTTTGAAAATATTTGTATGAAGACAAAAATATATTCCCTAGTCTCGGTTGAGTGAACTGATAATGTTGTAATAAGGAAACCCCCCACATTAACTCCAAAAAATTCGTTTTGGCAGTCCTCGTAGATACCTTGGGTGAGACCTCATATGTGTTGTAGGTGTTTCTTGACGGGCTTATGTTGTATTAGGATGATATCTTGAGCTTTGTTGACAAACAAGGGATCTTAACCTGGGTCGATAGAGAAGTAACCCAACCAATGGTTCCATTGTCGAGACCGTGAATCATTTTGAAGGGGATATGTTTTGGAACCCAAAAGAACTGGAAATTCAAGATTGGGTTGATTACAAGGAATGCCAGTTTGCTGAAGAAGAAAGTAAAGTATCATGCCTAAGCTTAAGAGAATGTTTGGAATGATACCTTTACATAGACATTCACAAAATTTTCTTCAGTGAAATTTCCATTGTAATGCATGAGTGGTTATTGAAGCTAGCAATTCAAAAGAAAAAAATTAGGGCAGAGAATCTACAGAGTGGAGTCCTTAGTTCATCCAGTAGTTGAAAAGAGTTAGTAATCCTATATCTATGGATGCCAACGTCTGGGATGATAATATTCTGGAGGGGTATATCACATATATTATGGTTGATAGATAAAATCGTACAGTAAAATAGAAAGAGAGTTCTTTCAAGAACGTAAAACCCTTGAAATTGTGGATAAAGATGTTGGTATGTTAAAAATGGATCTTGAGAAAGGAGTCTGATGAATAAATACTTGTGCACGGCGAATTGGGTTAGTATTACAAGAAATATTGTGAGCAGAATGGACCAAAATAAGATGATATGTTTCCTAATGATAGAGAGACTGATCAAGAACATGGTCTTCTAAGAAGTGGAAGAATATTTTAGTTGGGAAAGAGAAGAAGGATTGCTACCAAGAGTGGAAGTTGTAGCGTGACTGAAAGAAGGGACAATGAATTGGCGCCACATCTCAATGGAGAGTCTTACGATGAAAAAAAATAATATTGACTTACATCTGAAGAAGTAGAATAAGAGATACCCAATCCAGATCAAGATTACGCCATACCCGTGAACCCGGGTACATCTCTAAGACCTAAGGTAAGAAATAGAAACAAACCACCTAGGTGTTTTGGTGATCATAATAATAGTAATAACTTGGGAATAATAGTAATGGAAGTCTCACTAGTAGAACCTTTAATTCAGCAATACGAAGAGTAAATAGAATGGATAGAAATGATATAAAGGTGTTGATATCCAATGGAAATGGGTTACACGATCCTGAGAAATATTGGTTCCCACCTGAAGTTGTATGGAAAATCTACCAAGTTTAGGATGAGACTATAGGGAAATACTAGATGATCACAACCCTTCGAGGTCATGCACTTGACTGGTATATGAAATTCTCTATGGTTCCAACAGGGATTCCCCATAAATCATTAGATCAAATCTGGACAGGACTCATAGTTGAGTTTAAGAAACCAAAATTTGAGTCATAATGCATTTTAGAGCTCAAAGAGATTAAGCAATTATCGAATGAGTCTGTTTAGGACTTCAAACAAAGATTTAAAACTCTGATGGCTAAGGTGATTTTTCAAATGTCAGATTCCCAACATAAATATTGGTTCATTTCGGTGATGTTAATGTATATATGTGTTCCATTGATGTAACATAATATTATATTTCAGATCAAGGATCTTAAGATTTCTATGAAACTAAAGGCTTCAGTAGTTGGAGAAAGTGGTGCAGGGATGATGCAGATATAGTCATATATTTATAATCTCACATTGCACCTACAGGATATTAAGAAAGGGAAAGAAATACAAGAGGAAGTATGGTGTACCGAATGTAGAACTGAAGGCAACCATAAAGATTCATGTCAAGCATTAACAAACTATCTTGCATCAAGTGCACCAAATCCAATAAATCCACAAGGGATTCCTTGGTGTAGAATTTGTAAAAGAAGAGGATCTCAATACAAAGAATGTTTATGTTTACATAAAATAGTAGGCGCACTAGTTAGTCTATATTGAAATTTATGTCAATCAATAGCACGCAACGATAAATATTGACAAGCATATCAAGTACTATAGGATAAGATGGTTGACACCTATTGGATGAAGAATGACCAATAAATGCAATGTAAGCGAGCTCAAATAGAATTTCCTTAGGAATAATACCCTCAAGAACAATTTCCTCAGGCACAATACCCTCAATCTAGAGGAGGGAGACATTTTAGAGGTCGAGGATAAGGAGGAGGAGTTGGTCGCGTAACAGGACAAGTTATTTGCTATAATTGTGGACAACCTAGAAATTTTGCAAGAGATTGCACTAATCCTAGGTCGACGTGTTCATATTGCAAAGCATTGGATCATACTGTTGAAGAATGGCGATAGTTGATTGCTATGTGGAAGGTTGGAAACATGGGAAAACAAATTCTAGTTTAAAATGGTAATCCAATCATCCATACGATTTTCGTTGAACCGAGGAACCTAATATTACTGTCATGACAAGAGGAGGTGTTGCAACTAGAGCAAACCGAGAAGAACCATATGGAAAAACAAGAGTGTGACTAAAACATTAAAAGAAGGTTCCATTTGATGTCGAGGAGAAAAAATAATTTTTCTTGGACACTCGACATGAGCTCATCGATGGAAATCAACGTCGAGTTATTCTATTTTACCAAATGGAGGACAAATGATGGAAATTCCTAAAATACATCGACACCTATTTCAAAAAAAATATCGATAAAAAAGGTTAGTAAATTAAAAGAATTATTTAAAAGTTGTTTAGAATTAATAACAAATAAATAAATTTGTTTTAGCATAACTTTAAGCTTTAATAGAAGAACCTCAAGTGGATATGCAACCAGAAAAGAGAGTTAACAACATTAGGAAATGATTGAGAACTGGTCATGAGCTAAGGATGACTACCCAGATAGGTTATTGCAATATGGGTTATATTATTCGAGACTTAGATTCTGATGTTAACATTCTTAATAGAAAGATATATGAAAGTATGGGAAATACAATACTAGTGTGGTCTCCTGTCCAAATAACAGTAGCCAATCAATCGAAGGTTTTTCCTATTGATTGAATGACACACGGTTCTCGTCAAGATAAAAGGACTTTGTAATTATGCATATTTTTAAGTGATATATATTGTTGATGATACCAATCTTTATCCCATCATTCCAGGGATCGAATGGACCATTAATAATCAAACTGTTATAACTTTTAAGAAGAGGATATTTACATTTGAGGATACAAAGTTAAGGATGATCACACTTCTTGAGCCTATAGAAGGTCATCAACATGTTGAGAAAGTAAATAATGAACGACAAGATGGATATCTGGAGCATATCTATAATATTACCTTTGTAATGGAGAATTATCTAAATCTAACAATTGATGGAAAACTCAACTAGAAAATCATTAGTTCCTACTCGTTGGATTCAGGAGAATCTTTGGAGAATTGTCAGAAGTGACTCCATGAAGTATCAATGTGAAAATGTTGAAGAATTATAAAGTTTGTGCAATGAATAGGTATTGAGGTATGTGATCTTCCTACCTATGATGGTTTTCCTAACCTGGAATCGTTTCTAATAAAACTTGAAGAGAAAATAATGGAACCTCGATGCTTGTTATCCATAGAATTTGCATTGAAGGCTAAACCCACAAGATGGTGGGTTGTGCACAGGTAAACTATTTCAGAATGGCCTCAATGCTGAATATTGCTAGAAGTTCGATTTGGAAAAAATAGGCTCTATATTGGTTTGAAATATATAGGACTGACTAATCATGTTGAACAAATTGAGCACTATCGTGTGACATGGGAGATGCTGTAGCAACAAAAATGTGTCCATCAATCTATACACACTTTGTACATGATACCAAGAAAATGATATATGTGGGTTGAGTTGCGATGATGAAAAGTAGAATGGAAAAATTTAGTTTCTAGTTTCACACATACATTTGAATGTGTTGATGATCATCCTTCAATTGATTACTCTCTACAAGTAATCATGACTAAGATATTTGAAGATATTCATGTGTTGATGAAACTTTCCATCAGAGCATCACAAAAGTCCAAGATTGGATGGACTGCTACAATGTAATAGGTGAAATTAATGAGGATGATATGTGTGATATAAATATTTGTGAGTATGAAGGTACTCACACAATAGAAGCGTCAGGTATATCGAGTGAGAAAATTCTAAATCGTTTTAAAATAAAGAAAGTAAACATTGTATGTTTATAGAATACAAATTTTTCCAATATTGGAGACTACTGGGATGATGAGACCATAGGAAATATTGCAGACCTATTACAAATGTTTCGGGATCTGTTCCCTACTAAATACTCAGAAATGAAAGGAATTATGGGATATTTGGGAGAAATGAATATTTCCTTCAAACCTGATGCAAAACCTTTCAAACAACAACCATATCGGCTCAATATAAGGTACAAAGAAAAAGTTCCAATGGAATTAGACAGAATGTTAGATTCAGGAAGTATAGAACTTGTTGAAGAATCTAAATTGATTAGCTCTATGGTAGTACAAGATAAGAAACCTGGTGAAATATGTATTTGCATCCACTTGACAAAGCTAAATGATTCTTGCAAGCATAATCCATTTCTGACCCGATTTACATATGAAGTATTGGAGAGCATTGAAGGGATAGAAATATATTCATTTACTAATGTATTCTTTGATTACCATTAGATCAGGATTGCAAAGGAAGAACGATAAAAAATAACCTTTGTGATGGAATGTGGATGTTTGCAGTATACGATAATGCCCTTTGGAATCAATAATTCTCCTTCTATTTTTTCTAGAATTGTTTTACTTGTTTTTAAAGACTCGATACATAAGTTTCTTGAGGCATATTATGATGACTAGATAGTATTTGGGCTGATAAAAGATCACATTGAGAGCCTCAGAATGTTGCTTGAACGATGCCAACAATTCCAAACTTCTCTTAATTTGAAGAAGTGCATTTTTGTGATCTTTTTGGAATCTTACTGGGTCATGTGGTTTGCTGAGATAGAATATTGATGAATCTTTAAAATATTGCGATTATTGTTGAGCTACTAACACCCTCAAAAATGAAACAATTGAGAACTATTTTTGGACATATGAGGTATTACAGAAACTTCACCAAAGGATATACAAGGGTTAAAGCCCTCATGGAGAAATTATTGAAGAAATATGTCAAGTTCCACTGTAGTGAGAAATGTCAAGAGAGTCTATATTTTCTTAAGAATAAGATAGCTACAATGCTTATATTGGTCTTTCCGTACTAGAAAAAATAATTTCATGTACATGTTGATGAGTCATTTGTCGGACTCGTCATTGCACTTGCGTATCCAGGTGAAGGTTCTATTGATTATCCCATCGCATTTTCTACTAGAAAATTGTCAATGAAATAAAATAACTATACAACGATAGAAAGAGAAGGACTCTCTGTAGTATATTCTCCTAAAAAAATATGACACTATTTGATGGAATGACATTTCAAGATGTATACAGATCATTCTACATTGAAATATTTCCAATAAGAAAGTGTTGGGGGGGATATATTTGTCAACGGATTCTCCTATTCTAAGAATTTTACTTTGAGATTATTGTTAAGTTGGGTCGACGGAATTTAGAATTGGACCATCTGTCGAGGATACAAAGTGGAGAAGAGCCTGGTAATCTCGATGATAGTTATCATGAAGCACAACTATTTGGATTAAATATTTTTTATCATCAGTATAGATATATTATACATTTGTTAACTACATGATATGCACCAAAAGGATTCAATACATCACAAAACCAATAATTAGTTGTAAAAGATGTATATTTCGAGTTGATCGCTAGACAATTATACAAGATGGGACCAGATGAAATCAATCATATTGTATGTTAGAATAGGAGCGAATGATGGTATTGAAAGAAGCACATGATGGTGTCGCAAAATGCCATTACGAAGGAAAATAAATCACACGCCAGATACTACAAGTAGGATTGTGGTGGCCTACTTTGCATGTGGACGCTCACGATTATTGCCCGAGCTGTGATATCTACCAAAGAAATAGAGAATTGTCACGACGAGATGAAATGCCACATTATGACAGTCACTTAAGAAATAAAAAAAATAATAGAAGATGACCGACAAATATTCAATAAGCACATTCGTTCAACACAAGATGTAACATGGAAACCCATCCGAGAAAATCCACAGAGGTTCTCTTCATCCGATATGAGAAATATATGGCACCTTTCAGTCTGCAACTCGACTGGAGACTACTTTAGATATGTATTTTCAGCTTAGGATCCCTGTTGCTCTCATTCTCTCTAGTTTTATTATGCTTTTATTCTACTCTACTCTCCTATTGATACGCACATAGCCTGGGTCGACTCTTCTACTATAATATCTATGCACTCAGCTACAGATTGACTCCTTCTATTCAGAAACCCTTATGCAAAATGGGTTCTATGGCTCAACAACAATTTACAGTACTACTATCGAATTTCTCTTTGGTTCTGAACCCTTATACAAAACAGGTTCCCCCTATTTATAACTTCTGTAATACCACACAAGGTCAACTATAGTACAATCTACTTAGTGCAGGTCGTTATCAGCTGTAAAAAATGGTTACAAACTGACAGACTGACTCACACAAGGGATTATCGTCCCGACTTACAAATATTCTTTCATACGTGGGTTGTTCACTAGCTTGTGCCAAATTTAGCTTCCACAATCTTCTTGACCTATCTCTTTTTGGATGTTGTCCTTCTGCATGCCTAAAGATCCACCTTTCCTTTGTTGTAATACTCTTTGTCGCATCTTTCTCTCTTCTATGCTTCCTTTCTGTCCTTTGCATCTTCCATTTTGTCATGTGCTTGCTTATTATTCCTGCACTTGCACTTATACTTATTTGGTTATTCCCTTTCCTGGTCCAACAGGCCTCAAACACTTAGATGTGGCTCATCCTTATCCACCAAGAAAATCTATGGTTATAGCTCTGGATGCACCACCGTACCGACCTTGTCTTGAAATTATTTGAGAATTCCTTGTGCCTAGACAAATTCCTCTCATACCTCCTTTTCTTTCTTCTCCAATTGCTCAACACGGTCAAAACTGGGATGTTCCAAGGGTACATATTCTAATGACTGAGTTATATTCTAGAGGTTTTGTTGTACATGATGAAGGAGCCCTGTAACTCATTCTGCCTATGTACGTCGTGCTGCAACTTCTTCATTTCTACATTGTTCCTGCTCATGCAATTTTTTTACCTGTTTTTGTACCTTCTTCAGCTCAATTACCTTTGCGATATTTTCCTTGATGGGAAGATTCTTCATTTCTTCCTTAACCGCTGTGATTTTTAGGTCGTATTGGCACACATCGTCTACTAACTTATATGATATTTCATTGTCTAGGAGCAATTTCCATGTCATATATACAGCGTCAATTGCTTAATTGCAGAGCTTCTCTCCCTCCTCAATCTGATCAAAAGATTCAGATGTTGTTTTCCTGCACTCTTCTAGGACCTCAGGGGGTTTATTTGGTATTTTTTGTGCTTGAACCTCTTCCACCTATTTATTTAGTTCCGCGACAATCCTGGATATCCGGGCTACATTGTTGGCCACATCTACTTCTTGTTGGACTTCTTCTATGGGGAGCTTTGTGACTGCACTACTTATGGCTTCTTTTAGTGCAAGCTTTTTTTTTTCTTGTGCTTCAATCTATTGCTCCTTCTTCCAAAGAAGGGCCTTGCACCTTTGTGCCTTCCTTATTTCTTTTGAGCCTGATATGTAATAGAATTTTCTCAAATTCTTATTTTTGTCATGACCGCATGCTAAATAGCATATACTTTGGCCATTTCTAGTTTTGAAAAATCTATCAACAGTGTCCCCAACTCATGGACAACATCGTCAAAATCATGTGTCCCTATTTCCAATGCTTTCACTTTAAACTCTATTTTGAGCGACGACAATAGGAGTCATGTTGCTAACATATCACTGGGATCAACACCGTACGTCTCAGTTTCGACTGTGCTCTTTACATCATTAATGGCCTTAGTGATATTGTTGACATGATCAGTTATTTTTTTGGTTAATTGCGTTTGTTGTTTACTTGGTTTTGCATCTGGTTTTAGTGGTATTTTCATCTGATCCCCTAGATCCCCTGTTATTCCCTGCATCTCTAAGCATGCTCAATGATATCGATTAGATGAATTGTCTACAACTAAATGTAGATCCTAACCACACCGGATGCAGGCCCTATCTTCTGTGAGGAATTATCGTAGAACATCCATATCACTGAGGTTAGGATCACTCTGAAGTGAGTGTTATACTACACTATATACACTCACATGTAGCTATACTCTACCATGTAAGAGTATTGTCTGCATAGCAGATCTTGACTGCATTCAAAATACCATCCCTCATCATAGAAAACTCATACCACTCACGTTAGGACCACTCCCAAGTGAGTTTTATACTATGACCTCCGTGAGGACTCGTCATAGAGAATCCATACCATAAATGTTAGGACCACTCCTAAGTGAGTGTTAATCTATGGTATCTACATATGAATGTAGCAATACACTCCATACAAGAGTATATTCTGCAGAGCATACTTCGACTGCATACAAAATTTCATTCTTTTCATCTTTGAGGAATCATCTTAGAGAATCCATATCGCAAAGGTTAGGACCACTCTTGGGCGAGTGTTATTCTATGGTCTCTACAGCTAAATGTGTGTACTCTCCATTGTTAGATTTTTAACATTTAAGCTATATGATCTTAGGATCTTATCTGAGAGAATAACAAGCACAAAAATCAAACACAAGAGACAATGAACACAAATATTTTCCTCAGGGAAACCCTAAAGGAGTAAACCCCGCCACTTCCTCAGAGATAGAATCAGCATTAAAAGTAAAACCCAAAGACGGTAAGATGATCTCCCTACAACAGTAGTCTCTCTCTATCTTGTTCCAACTTCTTCTCTTTCTCTCAGTTATGGGCTACAACTGAGTGTGAATGAATGAGTATGAATGTGTGATAAATAGAGAGGCTCCCTCTCTATTTATACTAATTCCTAACTTGACAATAACTCACTAGGGATGACTTCTCTAGGAGAGTGTAATAACACTAAGGCCCCATAACTTCAGGGACTTTAACCCTTGATCAATAAGGAGGGTTATACTCTATGACTTTACATGACCTGTTTACATTATTGAATCTCTCGATAAAAACATCGGGGTAATACATGACTTAATTACATTACAGATACTTACCAGAATAAACATCGGGGTACAATACATAATTTATACAAGTGAATGCATTCTGAAGTTACAAATACATCAACACTCCCTCTTAACTAGGAAGGTATTTTCTTGACACAATTTATCAGCACAAGCCTTCTTCTCTGTATCATCTAGATCATCATCAAGACATCTTCATCTTCAAGTCATCTTCATTTTCATGTCATCTTCATCGTTAATTCATTAAGTATGGATCATCACTGGATCTGGATCATTATTGAATCATCATCAAGTTTGGATCATCACTGGATCATCATCAAGTATGGATCATCACTATTGGATCATCACTAGGTCATCATCACTGGTTCTATCTCAATTCTTCTCGTCACAGGAATTTCTAGAGATCTAGCCCTTTTTCATGTCGGGTGTAGGCCTAGACTCTATCTAGGTATTTATATATAGATCCATCCCTTTTTCATGTTGCATGCACATCTACCGAGCCATTCCTTTTTCATACTAGATTTAGTCCTTTACAAAGCCATCCCTTTTTCATGTTGGATGTATCATCACAGAGCCATCCTTTTTTCATGCTAGATGTGGCACCAACACAGAGGTAGTCCTTTTTCATACTGGATATGTCATCATAGAGCTAGCCCTTTTTCATGCTGGATGTGGCACCAACACAGAGCCATCCCTTTTTCATACTGGATGTGTCATCATAGAGCCAACCCTTTTTCATGCTAGATGTGGCATTTACACAGAGCCAGTCCTTTTTCATATTGGATGTGTCATCACAGAGACAACCCTTTTTCATTGTGGATGTGGCATCTACACAGAGCCAGTCCTTTTCCGTACTGGATGTGTCATCACAAAGCCAACCCTTTTTCATGCTTGATGTGGAATCTACATAGAGCCAGTCCTTTTTCATACTGGATGTGTCATCACAAAGCCAACCCTTTTTCATGCTGGATGTGGCATCTACACAGAGCCAGTCCTTTTTTATACTGGATGTGTCATCACCGAGCCAAGCCTTTTTCATGCTGGATGTGGCATCTACACAAAGACAGTCCTTTTTCATATTGGATGTGTCATCATAGAGCTAGTCCTTTTTCGTATTGGATGTGGTATCATTACATATATATGACCATGGAAGAAACCAATCCTATCATCATGTTAGAGATACACAGCTCTTACATCTGACCATGGAAGGAACCAATCCTCTCACCATGTCAGAAGGGCACAACACTTACATTTGAACATGGAAGGAACCAATCCTCTCACCATGTCAGAAGGGAAAAACACTTACATCTAACCATGGAAGGAACCAATCCTCTCACCGTGTCTGAAGGGCTCATGGACTCATCACTTCCCCTTTGGAAGGAACCTTGATCTGGAGAACACCAAGATTCTCCCTGAAGTACTCAAACTTCACTCTGGCTAATGGCTTGGTCAACACATCATCTATTTGTTTGTACATGGAAACATACTAGAGATTCACTACTCCTCTCTGTACCATATCTCTAATATAGTGATATTTGATATCGATATGCTTCGACTTGTCATGGAACACCAAGTTCTCTAACAACTTCACACAACTATGGTTGTCACAATATATACAAGTAGTATCCATCTTAAGATCAAATAAATTAGACAGTATATTTCTCAGCCATACTACCTCATAACTAGATGAACAAGTTGCAACATACTCTGCTTTGGCTATACTTAGAGCCACACATGATTGCTTCCTACTAAACCAGGAGATCACACTTGATCCCATACTAAAGAAACACCCTGAAGTTCTATTTCTATCAATGGCACTTCCTACCCAATCTGAATCCACATAACCTTCCAGGTTAATATTCTAATTCACCTCATACTTGAGCCCATAATCAATTGTACCCTTTAGGTACCTTAGAATATTCTTTGTAGCAACCAATTCAACATGTCTCGGATCCGTCAAGAACTAGCTCAATGTGTTCGCAACAAAGAAATTATCTGGTTTCGTATTTTTCAGGTACATTAAGGACCCAATCATTTGAAGATACATCATAGCATCAACCGACTCTGATGAAGCATCACTCAATAGCTTCAAATTCGATGCCATAGGTGTGTTCATAGCCTTGCATTCCTTCATCCCAAACCTCTTTAGGATCTCTACTAAATACTTCCCTTGTCCGAGGGAAATTCCATCTCCATTATGCCACACCTCCATGCCTAGAAAGTACTACATCATACCCAAGTCCTTCATCTCGAAATCAACAACAAGATTCCTCTTTGTATTGGTAATCAACCTATCCTTACCTGTCACAAATAGATCATCTACACATAGTAGGAGTATCATTGGGCTCCCTTACTCAACCTTGTAGTAAAGGTTGGAATCCTCTTTACTCTTGGTAAATCCCAAACTGGATAGGAAGCTGTCAATTATGTCGTACCATGTCCTGGGTTCCTGTTTCAAACCATACAATGCTTTCTTTAATTTACACACATGAGTCTCTCTGTCATGTGTCTCAAAACTGAGTGGCTTCTCCACATATAATTCCTCTTCTACTACACCATTGAATAAAGTTGTCTTGACATCCATCTGGTGTACTTTCCACTTCATTACTGAAGCTAAAGAAAGTATTGATTTGATGGAAGTATATCTTGCTACAGGAGCAAAGTTTTCTTCATAATCTATTCCTTCTTTCTGGGAGAAACCACGAGCCACAAATATTTCTTTATATTTCTCTATCCTACCATCTGCAACATGCTTGATCTTATAGATCCATTTGGAAGTCACAATAGACTTCCCCTCTGGTCTTGGGACAACATCCCAAACATCATTCTTCGTGATCAATTGATACTCTTTGATCATATCAACCTTCCATTCTTTCTTTTCTGTTGCTTCTTCATATTTGGAAGGTTATTTATCAATGAAGTCACATAATGAGGCTACATAACTGGAACAAGACCTGGTTCTTTTCCTTTCTTTGTGTATTTCTTCTGAAGCCCCATATCTTTCTACACCTTCAATAGCTTCTCGTAGCCAAGTAGGTTTCCTATTTTGAGGATTCTTTTCTTGATGTGTATCTATAGGTTCTTGAGGTTCTTCTAATTCTCAATCTTCTTCTATAATTGATTCGTTCATGGTTGTGTCATGGATTATGGGTACTTCTGTTTCTTTAGATTCTTCAACAGGACTCTGTCTGGATTTGTTGTAAGCTGAGTCTTTTTCAAAGGTTATGTTCTTGATGATGTCGATCTTCTTGAATCCTAGGAAGTATATTCTATAATACTTATAGCTTTTAGAGTATCCCACAAATATGCCCTTCCTGCCTAAAGGATTTAACTTTGTCCTCTTTTCTTTTGGAATGTGTATGCACACTGCACAGCCAAATATTCTGAGATGACTGACTTCTAGTTTCTTGCTGAAAAACACTTCTTCATGTGTCTTGTTCTCGAGTACTCTATGTGGAGGATGGTTCAGTACATCCACTATTGTTCTAGAAGCTTCTCACCATAAACACATGGGAATATCTTGATAATGAAGCTTTCCCCTTGCAGCTTCCATGATATTTCTATTATTTCTTTCTGCAACCCCATTCTCCTGTGGATTATATGGAGTGGTTAACTCCCTATTAATCCCTGAATCTTTGGATAATTCCTTGAATTCATTTGATGTGAATTCTCTGCCATTGTTTGATTCAAAAATATTGATCTTCTTCTCTGTGTAGTTTTCAATCAAGGATTTGAATTCCTTGAACTTGCTGAATACTTCTTCTTTGTTCTCCATGAAGTATATCCATGTCTTCCTAGAAAAATCATCAATGAAGGAAACATAGTATACATACTCACTTAGAGAGCTGGATGACATTGCACCACATACATCGGAGTGGAGTATTTCCAAGATTCCTTTTTCCTTGCTCTCGCTACTTGGAAATGTCTTCTTTGTATTCTTTCCTTTTGCACATCCTTTGCATACACCTTCATGTTTTGTCTACATTTCTGGAAGACCTTCAATATATTTTCTTGCAAGTGGTAGTGCCCTATAATGCACATGTGAAAGCCTTCGATGCAAAAGTTCATTTGGTTCTACTGAGTCATGAACCAAATCTTGTTCTGGTTGGCCCTTCACTTTGTATAGTCCTCCTTCTTGCTCTCCAATTACTAATGCATCATCAATAGTCTTTCCTTTTGGAAACATGAGGACTTAGACATTTGTAAATGCAACCCCCATGCCTTTTGAATTTAGTGCTGAGATGGAGAGTAGGTTCTTCTTTAGTCCTGATACAAATAAGACATCCTTCATTTTTATAGTCTTTCTAGAGTCTAGCTTCTAGGAGGATTCACCACTACCTTTTATTGGATACTGGTAGTCATCCCCAAGTTTCACCTTCTGGGTTGATTCATGTTCTAATAGTTTCATAAAGGATTCCCTAAATCTCGTCATGTGTTTGGAAGCACCCTATCTCTAATCCAATCATTGCTTCCATGTGAGATAGTTCCCATGAGGGAAGAGATCGGAACATATTCTTCATCACTTTGTTGTTTGGATCTCTTATTGGGAGGTTCATCATCTTATGCATTGTGAGCATGATGTCGTTTCTTGTTTCCCTTTTTATTGTGTGAATCACCTTTGTTTGTAGGACAGTATCTGGATATGTGTCCTTTCTCATCGTATGTGTAGCATCTGATAGTAGATAGGTCTCTTCTAGGGTGTGAATGCTTACCTTTGGAGTTATGATGGTCCCTTTTGGTTTTCTTAGTGTGGAATGTGAGAGCTTGATCTACATTTCCCATCTTTTATTCTCGAACTACTATTCGAGCTTCTTCTTGTGATAATTCCTCCCAGAGTCTGCTAAATTTGATTAGCTTCTTTCTGGCATAGATTCCTTGAATGAAAGAGTCCCATGCCCTAGGAATACCATTCAGGGTGGTCATCACAATTTCTGTATTTTTTACATTTTTATCTACTGCTTCTAGTTGTTCCTTGATCTGAGAGACCCTTGTAAAGTAAGACTGGATGGTTTCTGCATTCTGGATCTTTACATTCTTCAGTCAGTTTTCCAGAGTCATCTTTCAGTTTATGTTCTTCCCTTCAAATAACTTGGTCATGGCATCAACCATCTATTTAGGTGTCTTTAGAAAGGACACCTGTGGTATGAGGTGATCCTTTATTAAATCAACAATAATCCTCTTAGCCAAGACCAATTTCTTCTTGTGTATTGCTTTAGCCTCATCTCCCTCAGGAATTAGAACCTCTTCATTGATGTAAGAGTCCAACTCATTTTATTCCAGTATCAGGGAAATACTATACTTCCAAGCTTAGAATTTATCATCTCCCTCAATATTTTTATCAAGCTTGGTATGATGAGACATATTAACAGAGAACCTCAAATGGAAATGCAAAAGATTTAGATCTTACCATGTTAAGATGTTGGAATTGGATCTGGAGCTGAATTTCTGGAGAGCTGGTTTAGGAGCATATTAGGGTTTAAATTTCTTGGAGTTCTACCCAACCAAAAACTTTGATGTTGATCTCTAAACTTTGATTTTGGGGAGGAGATCAATCCAAGCCTCTTCTCACTCAAAAATCCCACTTCTATGGAAAGCCCTAATTTCTGGCAGTAGTGTCTGGTCAAAAACTAAAAATGCTCAGAATCAGATTCTGCTTTGACAGAAATATGCGCCCTAGAGAGGAGAGTCAACCCAACCTTATTTTGCTGAAAATCTATGGAGAGAGATCCAAAAAGTAGGAAGCCCTAGTTTTTGCAGCTACATAGTGTCTTCTTCTCAGGTTATCTCTGATACCATGTTAGATTTTTAACATTTAAGCTATATGATCTTAGGATCTTATCTGAGAGAATAATGAGCACATCAATCAAACATAAGAGACAATGAATACAAAGATTTTCCTCAAGGAAACCATAAAGGAGAAAATCCCACAATTTCCTCAGAGATAGAATCAACACCAAAAGTAAAACCCAAAGATAGTAAGATGATCTTCTGATAGTAGTAGTCTCTCTCTGTCTTGTTCCAACTTCTTCTCTCTCTCTCACTTATGCGGTACAACTGACTATGAGTGAATGAGTATGAATGTGTGATAAATAGAGAGGCTCCCTCTCTATTTTTACTAATTCCTAACTTGACAATAACTCACTAGGGACGAATTCTCTAGGAGAGTATGATAACCCAAGGGCCCCACAACTATGGGGACTTTAACGCTTGATCAATAAGGTGGGTTATACTTTATGAATTTACATGACTTGTTTACATTATTGAATCTCCTGATCGGAACATCAGGGCAAGACATGACTCAATTACATTACAAATACTTCCCGGAATAAACATCGGGGTACAATACATAATTTATACAAGTGAATACATTATGAAGTTACAAATACATCAACATCCATCCAAGAGTAACATCTATAAGGACATCCTTAGCTAGTAAGGACCACTCTCATGATAGAGTGTTATACCTTCCATCCTCAAGAGAGGATAATATCATCCACAAGTGATTGTCGAACCTTATCAACATCTTTAAGTGCACTTGGCATATTTCATGCTGGAGTATCACTGTCATCCCATCATTTATTTTACTCTCGCTATCACTCCCAGTTTTCTTGAAGGATCGATATTATCAACCTACTCCCCCTTTATCTGAGGAGGGTTGATATATTCGACATGCTCTTCTTTTCCAATTAAATTCCATATATTCCACATGTTCCACCTTTCAAGGAGAGTCCATATCTTCGACCTATTTCTCCTTTCTGAGAAGGGTCCATATATTCAACTTGTTTCTACTTTTTCAAAAGGGTCCATATCTTCGACCTGTTTCACCTTTTCAAGAAAGGTCCACATATTCATTATTCCTCCTTGTGAGGATAGTATGTATCATCATCATTATTCCTCCTTGTGAGGAAATTATTTTCAAACTATGCCAAGCTTGTCACATAAAATTTCTCAATATATCAGAAACTTCGTCATTGGTACTCACATAGTAGAGTTTTATATCTCCATCCAGTACCATATCCCACATGATTGTTTTTCATATTTATGAAAATCTAGTTGATGATAACATTAAAAGGTTGTGGGTGGGTCTAAGGAATTAGATATAGAACGGTAGGGGGTGTTAAAGGGTTAGAGATAGAGATAAAGGGTAATGGGTTTGTGGGGAGACATAGGAATTTTAGTGGTAGGAGGTACCTAATTATTTGTGTGTGTGTGTGTGTGTGTGTGTGAGAGAGAGAGAGAGAGAATGAATGGTGTTATATATGATTTTACCACACCATATAGATCACACATTTATGGCCTCCCCTGTCCCTCTACAGATTTTTTCGACCCCATGGGATTATATTATCCTTTGATGTTCCAAGATAATCCCAAAAAATGGCCTATTTATACCTATATGCAACTTTTAAAGCAATACCCACATGTATATGCATCTTTTGACCTCAAAACGTATACATCGAGATGTGTGCAAAATTACAAATGTTTTTGGATTTTTGCTCATTTGAGTCTGAATAAATTGAATCTTGGCCTTCTAAATTACTTGAGAACACTTAAATTCAACCCTCCATTACGTATTTGGAGTGCTATATAAGGAACCCCTTAGATACATTAAAGGAAAGGAAATGGAAGACTAAGGAAACTATAGTCCATTGTTGCCTCAGCTTTGCTTATACTTGAGTTTGCATCCCTTTGTCCCTTGGAGCACATAGTCTTGTTCCTAATCTTGAATTTTCTCTGTGAGCTTTCTATCAAGAGATGGAGGATTGAAGTGGTGGAGGTGCAGGTGGAGGACTCGGTTTCTCTAGTTTGCAGAAGTTTCAACAGAGTTTGTCACTATTGTATCTTTGATTTATTAATATAAATATCTTTTCCTGTTTAATTTATTTGCATTTTAAATATGAATATTGAATTCATGGATGTATTTAATTGCTTATACATGATTGATTATATATGCTAGAGTAGCTGTAACACATTCACATATATCATGCCTGCTTTGTTTGTTGTTGTTGAGAGAAAATTATAATTGCAATTTCATTGGAAAATCTCAATGGGGATCTACTTCAATCATCTGGAAGAAGGTATGATTCTATATCGCTTAGTGTTATATTTTCTTACTACACTTGTATATTGGGAAATATTGATTTCTGGTGTGATACCATCTGTTGTGGTACCCTCAAGCCATAGGAAGTTTCTCTCTATAACAGAATTGGCAACTCTACTGTGGAGGTTCCTAGTTGTTTTTTCTTTGGGGAATGGGTATACCATGTTCTTGAATTGCTCTTTATTTCTTTGTTTCTATGTCGGTTCTGGAGGTATGTTTTCCCAGTAGTGTCCTGTAGGAGTAAGTTGGTCTTGGATTATCAGTTTTCCCCAGGGTATTTCTTAAAAATTGTAATATTATACTTAAGTATAGTATTCTAGGTGATAGTTTTGGATTGAAAAAAACATCTTTATAGATAGGTAGGCGAATATTAAATATTAAACATACAATTAACATTGAAATGTGTTAATTTTGGCGAATATTATGATTAAAAAAACATATTTTATGTAAATATAGGAAATATTAGAGACTAAAATGAGAATTTATTTTTTTGAAAAAAGCCCAAAAAATAGCCAATTGGAGAAATTTCAACACAAAAAATTACCATGGTTTTCACTCTTTTTCTTCCTGTATGCGAGTATTTGCATTAAAGTCATGTATACACATGGTTTTCTCTTGAATTCTCATGTATGTATGTAGGTTTAGTACATACAATCCTGTATGGTTAGGTTTTGATCTTTATTGGGGATATTGAGTGTTGCTGGGTGAGTTTTGATGATTGCCGAGTCTTCTTTGGTGTTGTTGGTGTCTATATACAACCTCTGTTTCTGACGAGAGACCCTTTTTGATTTATTTTCAATTATGTTTTGTTCTTGTCATTCATCTTTTCCTTTTGTTTTGGGATTAGTGCATTAGGTGTCTTTTATCTGGGTCCCTTGCTTGGTTTTTGTTTGTGAGTGGTTGCAGGGTCTCTTATTTCTTTTTACATCTCATTTATTTCTAAAAATACAAAATTATTTTTCTTTTGGATATTTATACATCCTTAAATTTATTGCACTCCCATGGTCTTGCATTAGGTTTTCTTATTCGATTATAGTCATGTTTTCATTTAGGAATTATTGCATTCTCATTTGAAGGAAAAGCTTGCATCTCATGTAGTGGCATACCCTATTTTTTAGTGTACAAAGATTGCACTTGTCATTGTTTGTTAGGTCTGCACATTTATTTCACTATAGAGTCTCAATATCATTAGTTACATGACCACTTCCCTTTTAGTAATTATAGCCATTAAAATCAATGCTTAATTAAAATGAACTACACATTTTTCTTTTATAGGTTTCAGTAACAAGATTAGGATTTAGAGTCTTGGAATAGTTCATTATAAGTCAATTATCCAAGACTACTAAACATAAACAATTAGGTGTTTGTCCAGGTGAGAGTGAGAAATACTTGGTATAATTAGTGTTTCTCAGGAATCTCCTCTTACACAGGATTCAAACACGAGGAAATATGCACGATTGTGATTGGGATAGCCCTTGGTCACTTTTTTGAGCATCGGAGATATTTCCAGGATCATATTCATATCCGAGGGATCTTTCGAGAGTTTTGGGCTTTGGCACCCTGCCCATATGATCAATCCCTCCTGTGAATATCTACCTTAGCATTGATTGTATTGTTATCATGACCTTATTTTCCTTACCTAGGTATCATGGAGGTTACTTGCAGAGGTTATTTTGTAGGTGTCCTGTCCAGGTAGGGGTCAGAGAACATAGTCTCTTTACACGTTGAAGCCGAGGGACACAATAATTGGTTACGAACCTCCAATTGTAGTGTATGGGAGTATCAATCCTCTCTTAGGAGTGGCATACCTACTCCGTTAATGAGCTCACATATCCTCCCCTTGGTTTTCTTGTTATTTGGCTATATATTTTCTTAGAAGTGTGCTTTGTGTACGCTAGATTGCTTACGGCTACATAGTTAGATTGATTCTTTTCCTTTTTATTGAGTCATTGTGGATCTGGGTGTGACACTCCACCATTATCTTTGTCTAGTAGGACTTCCTCCTTCTACGTCTCCTCCTCCTTTAGGAGAGAGAAATAGACATTCCAAGTGGACTAAATATAACTTTGATTTAGAGACCATGAGTGACTATGAGCCTGAGATCCTAGAGATCCCTTATATTCCATCTCTTTTATCAGAGGTTGAACATTCAAGCACATATGGGACTCCGATAGGGTCTGACTCTTCTATGGATGGAACATTTCTTGATGATCCATCATAATTATTGGGCTACATGAACACAAACCACTAGCATTGGTCACGTAGTGCGAACCATGAAGCTCACCATGTGCCTAGTAGCACTAGCACAATAAGATATGGCATGCTAGACCTTCCTAAGACTAGTATGGCATGCAATGTCGGATCGAGTGTTGACCCTGTTGTTGCACCTGGGGGCACTTCCATTCCTTTCCAGACGGAGAGGTTTGGTAGCACTAGTCATATTACACCTTCCATCCCTAAGGTGGAGGTTCCTTCACACATCCATCCTATGTCTAGCACTGCCATTCCCATTCGGGGGACTAATCCTAGACATGTGAATATTTGGGGAACAAGTTGTATCCCTTCCCATATTCCATCATCTTCAACACTGGTTCCTTCAAATGAATTTTTGACAACACATCTTGTTCTTAACTCACATGGTCCTTCGGGCCATAGTTCTACTATTAGTCATGTTTGTCCCATGTCTAGTCACACCATAGTGTCACAAGGACATGTGCCTCCTTATGTGTCAGCTGGGTATGTACCATATTATGTGTAGTCTTCTAGACCAGCTTATGGACCATCCTATGGAGCGTCCTATGGACAAACCTATACACCTTATGGGTCTGGGTATCAACCCGCTTATCAGTCTCCTAACTATGGCTTTGTAGGAGTTGTGCCTCAAGGTACTCCAAACTATAATGCAAAAACCTATATGGGTCAAATGGGAGGAGGTTACTATCCCACTGGACAAGGCCATGGTCTCTATACCAATCCAACCTATGTGAACCAGCCCTATCGGGGAGCGTGGAACCAAATTGCTTAGAATAGGCTCCCTTTCCTTGTAATGTTGAACTTAACTGACTTGTTGAGATTGAAAATTGATCCTGTGCCTCATGACCCAGCATGGACAGTCATTCCCTTTAATATTCCTTCAGGCATTCCAAAGTTTGAAGGTAAGGCTGGTGAAATCCTAGTGAGCACATCATGACGCTCCACCTTTAGTGCTCTTCGTACACCTTGAATCATGATTCGACTTGTTTAATGCTATTTCAACACACCCTTATCGGGCATGTGGTGAAGTGGTACATATATTTTCTTGGGGGGACTTATACATTGTTTAATGCCACATCTATGAGCTTCCCCAATCACATTCAGCTACCCATGTGTTACGATGCCAATACTGAACTCTTGTCGACATTTTGGAAGATCAAAGCAATGCATATATCTGATCACATTCAAAAGTGGCATATATGGAAGATATTGATTAATTCCTTTATAGCACCATATTTCCTACTGGAGTGGTTCCTCAAGTATTTATTGCCATACATTTCGAAGGATGTTTCCACATCCAGAGTGAAAAATGAGGGCCAAGATATCTTTAGAGCTCAACAATTGGATTTAATTTATGCTCACTCTGGGCTCTTGTATGAGATCATACCTAACGCACCTAGATCCAATTTTGACCCTAATTTTAAATATGGGTCACATGCTGATGGCATTGTTGGCTCCAGAAGTGCTAATCGTGCAAGCTTAATTACAAACAAAATGAACAATTTGTCTATTAACTAGCCCGCATCGGGAAAGGATACGGGTTTGTCTCATCCTACCCAAATGGCAGATGTATTTTCAGTGTAATTGTCGAACCAGAAAGGTAACCAGCAACATGGATGGAATAAAAAGAAAGGTAAAAACAATCGAAAGGGTGGGAATAGGAATGAAAATGATAATAATGACAAGAACAACATCAATGCTCAGGCATACAAGAAACCTAAGCATAAGGTTAAATTTCCTTGTAAGATTTATGGGGATGATCACCTCACTCACTTGTGCCCTCAGATAGAAGATGCCTCGAAGCTCATCACACATATCCCAACTATGTTGACAAATCCTTTACCACAAAACTAGAATATGAACTCGGGGACCATGGATCCTAGCGGTGCTTTTGGTCGGACTCGAAACCCGTCGGACATTGCTAGTGTCCATGGTTGCATTAATATGATGTCTGTTGAAAATATTTTGACTCATTCTAAGGATTATGGTACATCTCAACCAGACCTAGGAGAAGAACCTGCTCCACTTGAGAGCCCTTTGCGTATCAAAAAAACTAGTGATAAGCCTGAAGCTCCACCTCACATTCCTAAGGGATCCTTGAAGCGTTCAGGGCATAATCCTAATTCCGAAGCTTCCTAGAACTATTCTATAATGGAGGATTTGGGCTAGACTCCTTGTGTGATGTCCGCTTTAGAAGTTATTTATACTTATCCTTTGCAAAGCAAAGTCTTGTTGTCTGCTCTTGGGGTGGATGATGGAAGCTCTCCTTCGGTGATAAAATTTGAAACTCATGGATTCCATCCTCACTTTCCTTACTATGTGTACCTTTTGGTTCATGTAGATTGTTTAAAGAACACCATCAAGCACACAGTGATTGATGAAGGCGTTGCGTCTTTTGTGATGTCTTTGTCCAGTTGGAATGGGTTGGGTTCTCCTTCATTGTCTAAGTCGGGGACCATGTTAACTATGTTTGAGGGAATATCATTTCGGCTGCATGGCATTCTTCCTTTCCTTGAGTTCTAATTGGGATGGAAGACCGTCACAATCGAGATCAAGGTGTTTAATGCGCCCCTTGACTATAATATTTTACTGGGTAGGAACTGGATTTACAATATGAAAGTGGCCGCATTGTCACTCTTTCTGGTTTTTAATTTTCCTTTGGATGGGGAGATTGTGATAATCGATCAAAGATAATTTGATAATTCTTGTTCAAAAGCATCGTTGGGATATTCTATCATGGTTATCGATCATTCTTAGATGGAAACTGAGAATATTGAGGTGGGCATGTATCCTTCACTTCAATTAACTTTTATTTGTTCCACACGTGTTCTTATGATCGGTTCTAGACTTGGTAAGGCTTCAACATCATTGATTTTGATTCCTTTTCACACTTCACATATGCGGAATCCTTCGACTCTTCCTTCTATGAGTACTTTGGTTGATTCTATACCTTCCAAGATGGACATGCCATTGTCTATAGCTATGCTGGCTTATCAAACTAATATTGATTCAGTTGTAGAGTCTAGTCCTTCCTCTTCACGGGTGGAGGAGGAGGACTGTTATGCATTCCCTTCTTAGGAAGTGTCCTCATCTCACACAAATGATTTCCTCGATGAAATCTTTCCATCGGATGAGTCTATTCTGGAGGCTATGTTTGGTTTAAAAAAACATTGAGGAGAGTTGCGTCATAGATATTATTTTCTCCCTAAGATTGATGATATTGAGTGTGATGACTTTAAGGAGATCTTTAGCAAGAAAATTGGTAGGCCTATGGTCCCATTAGGATATCATAGCAAGTATGCTGAAGGGAACATGGCTAACTTGTCACCAACTATACCTATCAATATTTCATACGTTCTTGGAAAGATTGAAAACATGTACATTGGGGAGGATTGTTCCCCCAATGATATTAGAGAGTAAAACGAGCTTTTTAAAGAATTTTGAGATGTGTTCGCTTGGTTGTATGAAGAAATGTCAGGAATTCACCCTTGCATTGTGAAACATGAAATCAAAACCTATCTAGATGCTAAACCTGTTCGGCAACATTGACATGCAATGAATCCTAGGAAAGCACCCTCTATTAAGGCTTAGATAGAGAAGTTACTCAAAGATGGATTCATCTATCCCATTAGCTTGACAAAGTGGGTGTCAAACCCCATTCCAGTGGATAAAAAGTGGACAACGATCTGTGTATGCACCGATTTTAGAGATTTGAATTGTTCCTATCCTAAGGATAACTTCCCCACACCATATATTGATCAAATTTTGGATGAGTGTGCAGGGAGCGAATTTGTTTGCTTTATAGATGGCTTTTCTTGATATAATCAGATTCATATTAAACATGACGACCAACATAATATTGCTTTCATTTTTCCTTGGGGTACTTTTACGTACCGAAAGATGCCCTTCGGCCTTAAAAACACCAAATCAACGTTTAAATAGGCTATGACCTTTTCCTTTCATGATCTTAAAATTTTTATTGAAGTGCATTTGGATGACTTGGTTGTTCACTCTCGAATGAGGATGCATCATCCTTATCATTTTCATTTGGTTTTTGAAAGATTTCACCTGTATCAAATTTGGTTAATTCCTCATAAGCACATATTTTGCATGAAGTTTGGTCACTTACTAGGGTTCACTGTTTCCAAGGAGGGTATAAGGGTCGATCCTTTGAAGGTTGAGGAAATACTTCAATTGTCTACCTGCGTAACATTAGACATATTCAGTGTTTGCAAGGTATGGAGAACTTATTACAAATGGTCGTGGTCAATTTTTCCAATTTGACTAAAGGGTTCATGTGTTTGTTGAAGAAAGACACTTTTTTTTTTATCTGGGATGAGCAAGCCGAGGATTATTTCGATTCTTTGAATTGATCCTTGGCATCCACCCCCATGCTTATTCCGCCCGACTATAGCCATTTTATTTTTTGATATATGCGGCCATGTCTCAAGAGATGATTGGTATCGTATTGGTTAAAGAGGATGAGGAGCTTCATGAGAATGACATATACTATCTTATTCAAAACCTTATTGATTTGGAGCTTCATTATACCCATGTTGAAAAGTTGGCCTTAGCTACCGTCGATGCGGTTTATCATTTGAGGCATTATATCCTTCTTCACCAAACTTTTTTCATAGCTCACATTAATACATTTTAGTTCATCCTCACCAAAAGGATGATAGGGGGAAAGTATAATAAATGTATTGTGATATTACAATAATTTGACCTCTATTTTGTTTCAGTGAATTCGAAGAAGTCATCGATTTTTGCTGAGCTTATATCTGATTTTCTGAGTTTGGATGAGGGAGAGGTTCATGAGGACTCTTTTGTCGATGAGCACATTTTTCTCATTTCAAATATAGACCCATGGTACGAGGACATTATTGTCTACTTGCAGACCTTGAAGGTTCCTTCTCACCTCTCCTGAGATGAGCATCGACGACTACGTCCTGTAGCAAATAACTATCTCATTATGGATAACACTTTGTATCATCGTTGGGTTGATTCCATTTTACATCGTTTCTTAACTCACGAAGAGGATAAGGTTGTTCTGAATGATTTATATGAAGGGGCGTGCGGTGGTCATTTATCTGGGCTTTTTATAGCGCAAAATATTTTAAGAGCAGGATATTTTTGGTCGGCCATCTTTAAAGATTGTGTTAATGCGGTCAAGCCATGCCACCCTTTCTAAGTGTTTGCATAGAACATGCACTCACGCCCGACCCCTTTGTATCTGATTATCACCGTTGGTACCTTCACCAAGTGGGGGATCTATTTTATGGATTGTAACCCAGCTTTGGTTTGGGGGAACCATCACATTATTGTGACTATTGACTATTTCACGAAATGGGTAGAGGCTATGACCACAATTAAATATGACAGCAAGAAAATCATGCATTTCATATACAAATCACTAGTAGAAAATGAGAAATTAATGACTTAAAAAATGACTAAAATTAGGCTATAAATGACTATTTTTGAGTCGGTGACTAATAGTAGCAAATTACCACTATCTTATAGCTAGTCGTATTTCACTAGTGATTAATAGCTTGACTTAGTAGTCACTGATTTAGTCATTGATTTGGTCATTGAGAGACAATGCTTTAGTCATTGATAGTCAATGATTTAGTCATTATTTTAGTCATTGATAGTTAATGATTTAGTCATTGATTTAGTCACAGATTTAGTCATTGATTTAGTCGCTGATTTAGTCATTGATTGCAACCATTAATGACCAAATATATGATTAAATAAACTACTAGATGTTAAAATATTAATTACTAAGATAAATACGACTAAGCTACGATAAATTAGCTACTAATAGTCATATATATGTGAATTTAGTCATTTTTGTAGTCACAAATTTATGATAGGGCACGGAGGAATCGAACCACCAACCTCCTACCTATAATTAGGCAGGCGCTATACCATTGAGCTAGCACCCTTTAAGAAGTTGTTATTGCTTGACAATGATGATATTCAAACAAATTTATGATAAATATCAATCTACAAACTACATAATTATTACTATTACAACTTACCAGTAACTAGTATTTATGAAAGTAGTCATTTACGCAGTGGAGAATTGTAAATAAGAAGGAGCTGCGTTGGATGATTTTGCAAATATCGACGTTTCGATCCCTAGTATGGGAAGGGTAAGGAAGCTGATGTG
>LPNX010595878.1:282968-311865 GCA_001517045.1 Pseudotsuga menziesii | reverse complement strand
ATACATGTATAGAATGTTTGTCAATGAAGACTTCCATAAGGACCATGATGACTTAGAGGTTTTTTGAAATATCAAAAAGCACATCCTTTACTTGATTGCCACCAAACCAATAATATTATCATATAACGATGTTGTCAAATCGATATTCACACACATTAATATTGGAATGAGATCAGTCATAAGTGAAGGTACAGTTTCCATAGCTTATTTACAACCCTATTCATTCAAAATAATGTTCAAGTTGAAGAAAATTCAAGTGCTATTGAACAAAACATTTCTGGATGAGTACAGAACCAAGGAATTCAATCTAGTAAACAAATTGAAAGATTGGTGGACTGAATATAAGGCCTTCCTAGAAAAGAATAATTGGATGTATTCTACACAATATTTAGATACCCATATCAATTTATGAAAACCATGATTTTTATGTTATATGGCGAGGAGGGATCCTCTCATTTTAAAATAGAATGGAATCTATTGGCGCATCGTGTAGTAGACACATGGCATGATTTCAATTGGGTGAGCATCTTGTCTGTCAATCTACTGTGCTTCACTAGGGACATTAAAAAGGTATAAGGATAAAAAAACCAGAGTTTTTACATGTTATATTACATATTAGATGCAGTTTGTTCCTATAATCCTTTTCCCAAAATGGGATGAGAGTGGAAACCTAGTCTTCTACCTATGCATGTATATTGTTGTGAATTGTGGTCCTCCAACTGTAGGTTATATTTCTATAACAGAAATTAAAGCCTTGAAAAAATTAAAAGAGAAATGAAGGGTAACTATACCAGTCATGATAAATTCCAATAAGGCCTCTTTCATATATCACACCAAGTGTATTCTTTTTTGCAATGGTTGGGACAACATTCATAACCCAAACTTTGTCGGATGTAAGTGCTGCTGCAAAGCCACCAAGACTTGCATTCATTTCCATAACATTGCGATATCTACTCTCCCCAATATATTTGTTCATTATTTTGTAGCCTTTCACGTTCTTTCTCCACAACTGTGTATCAGCATTATATGTCTCAGCAGTAACACCTGATAATGAACCACTGAGAACTCTAGGAGGAACAACATTCAGGCACTTTGGGAACTTCTCCAAAATCCCTCCAGACACATCATTAGCATCACTGACTTTAGGCATTTGTGTAGTGCATCTTTGCATTCTCTTGTGCCTGGGGGTCAGCATATTTTATAGACATTATCAGATAAGCATAAAATTTCAATCATCTGAGTAAAACTAGGCCATTTGAGTAAAACTAGGGCACTGTAAAAGCAAACTCTTCTTGTACTGTAATGAAATATGAAGCCAATTATGCAAACATGCTTGAAAATTTTTAAGATTTAGACAGATAAACTTAAACCTGTCTGCAGCACAAGATCAATTCATGCATGGCCATTAAAATGTAAAAGCAGATAGGGACACAACTTGAAACCTCTCAAAGTAGTGCACTAAATTCAGCAAAGTTATTTGATGTTTTTCCAAGGGACAAACAATAGGTTATTGCCATGTATATAGTATGCCCTCTAACCAGCATAAATCAAATTAAACCTCTTTGAAATCTCCACAGACATGCATGAGATGATATTGATAATTTGATATGAATCAGCTCCAGAAAGGAGGTACACATGAAATTATCAATCTGCTTATGCTATAAACTTTCTTGCCCCTTACCATTAAATAGAGCTAGAAACCCAAGCCTCCATGTGACTTAATTGATTTGACTATAGTCCAATGTACTGAGCCAGCCTATTGAGTTAAATGAGTGCGACTACCCTTAGTGCCCATTCTGGTAATCATAAAATAGCACAAGCTAGAGGGCATTTTTTTATTGGACATTGTTGTATGATGTATCAAGGTTTTATTGGTAACATAGAAAAACAGAATGCCAGGTATAGGCACAAGACACTACAGGTCACAAAAAATTAGGCATGCTGGTGGAAGGATATATATGTCTATGCACCATGTCAATATTAAAACAAGAATGCCTTTGGGCTAGAATTCATATGGCTAAAAATCCCAAGGAACTTTCTCAGGAGGACATCTGTTGAATACAGGATTGCCCCGCTGGGACAACTATCTATAATAATATTGTCAAGGGGAAATATCTAATTTAATAACATGCCTTCAAAATGTGAAGTACATAATTAGAAAATTTTGGGAGTACTCATGGAATCTAATTCCTCTTTTGAAGAATAGGAAAGATATGCTTAGATGCAAAGAGGATCTCAGGGAACAGGTCTGGAACAAAGTACAAAGCTATTAGATAACAGGAATCAATAAGGCCCAATGGCATACTCTGGACACTATAGAGTATAGACTGGTAGACTGGACTCTAGAGTCGTTTTTCAACGACTTTAAGAAAAGTGCAAAAAACACCTCATAAATGTGATTTCAATTTTCATGGGGAATAGAAATGGAGATTTTTTTCGTTGAAAAAATGGCATATTGCAATATTAACAACACAAAAATGTGTTTAACGTTAATGTTATGACATGTGACCAAATGAAAATTTAAAGGCTAGGTGGCTAAACCACCATGCTATAAATGTGTGAATCAAGATGTTATATTTGTAAGAGAAAAGTATTCAATAATAAAAGTGTATCTTCTCATTTTTTATTCTCTTTGGCATTCATTTGTACATGTGTGCAACCTATAAACAAATATGACATATACCTAAAACCTGGAATCAAGTTTCTGAGAGTATGCCAATCATTGGTGAACAACACTGCACCACAAGAAGTCTGGACACCAAGAATAACAAGGCAAGTACAAATATATCTAAGATTTTAGAAAAGTAAAAATGGCATTAATAATTTGAAAAGTTTAAAAATGCAACGGCCAGTTAATATTGATTTTTTTGACCTCAAAACTGAAGTTAAAAAAGGCTACATTGATCAGGACCAATCTTCATTTATCAATACATCACTGCAAGGGTCAAATGGCAGCATAAGAAAATGAACAGAGAGTGGATACATGAATATCACCTGTGTGAAACATGCGTGGACATCATTTGAAAAGGCACTGATTCTTGTATGGGCATTGCAGAAAAAAGACCATGTAACCCATTGAGATAAACACAGTTACAGACAGTTCAAGATAGATGCCTAGGTTGAGTTTGTGCAGAACAGCAAAACCTTGAATACAAAAACACTCTGTAGTGGAGAAAATGGAAAGGAGAGATATATCAGACTGCAGTGCCTAGATGGAAGATACAACCAAGCAGGATTCAATTGTGCTTCCTCTGATGGAAACCATGGAGAATGAAGCTCATTTAAAATAAGCTTGATACCCACAAATCTATAAAGTTTGCAAACTGACAACACATCAAAAATATCAAAGACAGAATATGGGCAGTTTTTGCAGGCAGAAAAATGCCAGAAAATTGTCACCAGCACAGTGGGTGCCTGAAACAAGATGTGGGCACACTGTAGATATGCTGAATGCAATGCAGATTAGTGGTTATGGATACCATAAATAGTAGCTTGAAATGATAGACAGATTTCGACACCAAGGAAACATTAAGTTGCAAATATATGGAACACCGAAGCAAAGTTCAAGATGCTGCTGCAGACAAATGGTGACACCAATATCCAGGCACAACAAGTTGTGGTAATGTTACCAGTAGCAAAAATCAAAGCACGTGAAATTAATGATGCACTGCCGATGCCCGTAATTTTTAAGACTGAACACAAAAAAAATATTTTGCAACAGATCGAAAGTTGTTTTCTGGAGCCAGACAATATTTGAGCAGAATGTGTCTATTAATAGGATAAAAAAATAAAAAAGATAAACTTAATATTGCTTAACCAATGACCAAAATATAGGTCAATGCCATGGAACTAAAAATACAATCAATTATACCAATCTTTGGTAGTATCATAAGCTACCCTGAAAGCATAAAGAAATATGAAACATGATTATACAAGAAATTGAAATACATGAACTAATATTACATTAAAAAAGAAGAAAGAGAAGAGAGTGCAAGAGATCAACTAGATGTCCATACGACAGGACATCTTTGTAAATTATCTTTTACACTGTAAGCAAAGATGTTCAAGGCACAGAAAAGATCCATGTGTGTTGCTAGATGTTATGAACTAGCATAGATCTATGTTAACCCCAGGTATATTAAGCATCAAGGGATAAAAAAACTCACCTCTCAGTGCTCAACACATCTGGGGTTATTTATCTATGCTATTTTATTTGTTTATATTAAGGTAGTTAAATTAAATAAGAGAAACTTCAATTTTTCAATTGGTTTAATTAGCATTAAATGTTCCCTGAAAGAGAACCTCTCTAACACCAAGGCTGTAAAAGAACCTCGCTCCTCTGGCCTCTGGGTGCAATTAAGAGGGGGTGAATGATGTAATCTGAGTATGTGTATTCTAGGGGGGTAATGGCAAAGTATCAACACGCAGATGTGTTTAACGTTGATGTTACTATTATGGCATGTTGCCAAATGTACATCTAAATGTGGAAGTTGTGGTCAAACCACTGTAACCTCCTAGGGGTAATATGTGTAATGTGAGGTTAAAGATTAAACCACTGCAAATTTCGTATTCATTTGTATGTGTTTGTGCATTCTAAGAACTAATAGGCCAAACTAAACACAAAATTCTCAATTAAATGGATGAATCAAACCTGGTGTCCAGATATAGGTACAATGGAGGAAAAGAAGAAGTTGCAAGATGTTTTGCAAGAGGAAATTTCCCTTTATTATAGAACAAGAACATCTCCTATAGGGCTTTGCAAGCAATATAATTTACATGGTTCATGAAGGATACAATTGTCTCTTAATTCAGAGTGGCACTATGAACCGAGACAAGTTATTGACCATACTTCAGAAATTGAAACAACAACATATGGCCAAACACATAAGCTTTCTGTTAGTGGGCCATAAAAGCAATATACTGGAAGCTTTAAAAAAAGGGCTTTTAAGGGACCTGTGAGTTATGTTAATTGTCTTCAGACAGAGGAGAAATGTTCTCATTTATTTTAGCTAGGCATAGCTACAATGGAGGAAAAGAAGAAGTTGCAAGATATTTTGCAAGAGGAAATTTCCCTTTATTATAGAACAAGAACAACTCCTATAGGGCTTTGCAAGTAATATAATTTACATGGTTCATTAGGGATACAATTGTCTCTTAATTTAAAATTGCACTATGAAATGAGACAAGTTATGAACCATACTTCAGAAATTGAAAAAGCAACATATGGCGAAACACATAAGCTTTCCGTTGGTGGGCCAGAAAAGCAATAAACTGGAAGATTTCATAAGAATGGCTTTTGAGGGACCTCTGAGTTCTGTTAACTGTCTTAAGGCAGAGGAGAAATGTTCTCATCTATTTGGGAAATGCAAAGTGACAAAGAAGATGTTAAGGAATTTAATGGAGGAAATAGGTTCAGAAAGGAACTCGGTGTAGGACTTGACGGCAGTAATAAGAACCTAGCCAATATTAAGATAGAAATTGTCAACAACTAATAATACTATGGGAGTTCAGATTAACAATCATAGTTGAACTTATGGAATGAAAGAAACAGAAGGTTCTTTAGAGGAGAAATACTACATCCATATCTGCTCTAACTTATAAAAGGAATCCTTGAATGAACCACATGGGCTAAAATCTCAGAATAGGAGGTTGTGGGATTAGAGGTGATATCTAAGCAAGTCCCCTGAAATTGGAAAAGGTAACGAGTTGAGTAGTGAGTGTCAATATTATTACTATCATATATCAATAAAAATAAGATTAAGGGAGACCATCAAAGATCAGAGAAAATGGAGGACTCCAAGATTTGGGTCATGTTAACACTAAAAAATGTCCAGTTACAAATATCAACGATGGCAGACTTAACACTTGAACCCGGAAGATTTAAAACTTATTATAGAATAATTGGTCCTATAAATAGTTCCTCATCCCAAATTCCCAGTAATATATTTCTCTGAGCAACATGGAGACAGAAAGGATGAGCATTGAATCAACAAAATTCTTTTGACATAAGTTTCAACACATTGAAATGAGCAAAAAGAAAGAAAACAGAGGCATTATCGAAGAAAACAGAGGCATTATCGAATGAAAAACAGAAGAACTCACCTGCACAATTGCAATATGCAAAATGCAGCCTCGAAGACCAACTGCAATTGAAGCAACTTATTTTGGTGCTTAATATCTTGGAAATGACTTTTGGTTCTTGAAATCAATATTCATACTTTCATCATTTTCGCATATGGATTCTGTCCCCATGCATGATGGCACTCGTCAAAGATTAGCAGGTCAACAATATCGAGGTTGAGAAAACTAAATTCTAGACCATCCAATAGAAGCTGAGGTGTCATCACAAGAACCTGAAAAATAATTAATCATTATTTTAATGTAATGCTTTCAGGATTCAAGGCCCTAAAAGAACAAAAATAATTACAACTACATCTGGCCTTTGAATAACGGCAAAAAATAATAGCATTTATACATGGTACAAAATAGGAATTGAACATGTGCATGTCCATCAGTGGGAGCAAACAAAATCATTGAGACAAAATAAACTTGTCAAAACTGTGGCGAAATTTACTTGAAGTTGACCAAAAAAATTAAATAAATAAATTACTGTATATGTGGGTAAATTAACATCCACAAGATTTTTCCAGAATTAATAACAAGAGTTGAGCATCAACTGTTCAAAGAAATAATAGCTATGTACTCAACATTAATTCATGCAAAGCAGTTATTCGTTTCCATTCCTGAACATTCCAACCATTACCACATTTTGCACCATAAAAATGGGCAACTTTTAAGTCCGTATTTATTCTAATGACTTCAGCTTGCTGAAAAGTTCACAACAATACATATTGTCATTTTTTGTTGATTCTCAAAGGGTGAGCTTTACATGTTCCTCTTTCAATTCAAAAAGAAGCAATGCATTATTCCAGATTTTACAACTTACCTGTATGACCAACTGAATTTTTGGTGCAAGAAACACTATTAAAATTTTCTCGCCTTTAGCCCTCAACTTATGAGCAATTTGTTTCATGAGCTGTAAAGCAATCAAGGTTTTCCCAGAACCTGTTTCCAAAAATACAACTGTGTTCTTCTCCATAGCAACATGCAATATTTCCAACTGATAGCTGTGTAAAATAAAGTCCTCAATATGTAAGTCAATAAATAAATCACATTGTTATAAAAAACAACAAAATGATAATAAATCTATGTAGCAAAGGTGCACTCACAAGATGCATGCACTAATAAATAAACCTACCCACCCAGTACATACATGGCTGTTAGATGGCACAAATCAGCTTGTTCAGAATAGAACTTTTGTCTCTCACTAGTGGATACTGGATCTTTTATATTTACGCTTATTAGCTTAGATTTAGGAGTTGTTATGGCACTCCCAGTTTGTATTACACTAATTTTACTCTTTTAGTTCCATTAAACTAATTTTCTAGTCATTAGTTAGATATTAATAAAATTATTTTATCTTACATGACAGGATTCAGAGTGCATCCCTTGTTACAATGACAGAATTCAGAGTGCATCCCTTGTTACAAGGGCGTCTCTATTTCTCTGTTGGAGAAGTAGCAACTCCCATAACAAGGTTTTTCAGGCTATAGGGGCCAAGGACCTTCTGGCTATAGATATAATCCCCGTATCTTACATGACAGGATTCAGAGTGCATCCCCTGTTTTAGGGGAGTTTCTGTTTCTCTGTTATAGAAGTAGCAACTCCCATAACAGGGTTTTGCCTCTTATTAGAAGCAAAGTATGAATTTTGGTTATTGAAGTCTACTGAGCATAAATTAAAATTGGAGTAGGTTTCGAAATATTTTATTAACTACAAATGAATCGAATTTTAAAAAGATAAGCCTAGAAAGGACACAAGGAAGCCAGAGGGGAAGACTCAGTGTTGTATGTCAAATTGAGATGTTCATTTTTATTTAGTCATAATAATCAGTGAGGTGTTAGTCATAGTGATCAGTGAGGTATGATGCCACTGATAGCACAGGGAAAATTTAGTTTTTGAGATGAAGTGTTTTAAATCAATTATGGTCATTCTAATGAGTCATGTTCATACACATACTGTTCTTTAAATGCCCCTATTTCAATGCCACTGATATACATATATTGTTCTTTCAATGCCCCTCTCAAAGTAGACCAATTTTCCAAATAAATCAAATAGAACAAATATGGAAGTATTATTAATATTGACTATGGTTGGAAAAAAAATCAAGTTACAAATACTATATAACTAGAGTACACAGTGAAATATTGCAGAATAATAGTGAGCTTAGCATCTACAACCATTTGTGCAGAATATTCACGAGTCCTACCAACTCAACATGCTCACCCATTCGGATGGTTGCTGATGGGAAGTTACAGTGACGTCACACAGTTAGCAGAGTACATTCCAGAGAATATAAAAGGCCATCTTTAAGTTTGAATTGAGGACACTACAAACCATCTGATGTGAACCTTCTGCATCCTGGGTAATTTCTTTTCCGCGTTTCTTGAAACCCACTACCCAAGCCATAGGTTTGGAAAATTCAAAATATTGTACTACTCTGTATCAGAAGTGCGTAGCCAATAACATTTTTGAGCTTACACAAATCACTAAGACCATATTCAGAAATAGTAAGGAACACCTATGACTAGTTGCAGCTTCAAGAAAACAAAGAATGCATCCATGGCCGTTCACTAACAGGGGCTAGAGAATCTGGAATCATAATGCAAAAGTCATTAATTTCACTTTAGTAGTAACAATTTTGTCTCTTGATATGAGAATGATAATGATGATCCAAATTTACCTTTACAGCATCATTATCAAAACCCTGAGAAATTAGTCAGTTACGACAATCATATGATATGGATCATAGATTAATGACTTACAGTCTTTCTTAATATGAGAGTGATAATGATGAGCCAAATTTACCTTTACAGCATCATTATCAAAACCATGAGAAATTAGTCAGTTGCGACAATCATAGGATATGGATCATAGATTAATGCCTTACAGTCTTACACTACGCACATAACCCAAAAAATTATGTATCATAATTATCAAAGTCATTGGAATATTTTCAAATGAAAAATAGCATAACAAAAATACTGCAACCACTAGTCCCAAGCGGGTTGGGCTAAAACATAATGGAAAACCTTAAAGAGAACCTTGAAGTAGGTTTGGGTCTGTAAAAGACTAAAATACTAAAATATGCGCATTGGTCATGACCTCCCGGTGCTCGCAGTTCAACCCCTACCATCACATGCCCCCTTGGATACATCAAGATGTTGGAATGGCCCATGGGAAAGAAACCAGGTCAAGTTTTCAGCTAAGGTCCATGACATTAGTACAAAATGATTCGATTGATGATGAATTTCATAACCTTACTGAGGATGTTTTAGAAGATAGTTTCATTTAGTTCAACCAGGCCAGCTATTTAATTAAGGCTTCTATTTATTTTCCTGGCTTCTTTTACATTGCAGCCCTTGCGGAAGTATTTTTAGAAGTTGTGACTAATAACAGAACAGATTTTCACAGATGGTGCAGAGACATGTGACATTATTTGAATATCCATTTGACATAATTGAGAGACTGTTTTAAGAGATTGAAAGGTGACGGGACGCATGGCCTTTATGGGCCAAATCCGAGCGAGTATATACTCACTGGTATTGTTCAGCCCATAAGTAGTATGCTACCAGATGTTACCTGCTTGAGGTACCAATCCGTTCATTTCAGAAAGAGCATCCTCTACTTCAGCTTCTGACGAGTAAGAAACAAATCCAAACCCTCGTGATCTTCCTGTTTCACGATCTTGTATAACTTTTGCACCCAACACATTCCCTTTTGTGTTGAATGCCTCTTTAAGAGATTCTGAGGTTACACTCCATGCAAGATTACCAACATACACCTTGTGTGGACTGTCAACATAGCCACCAAAACTAGGTGACCTTGTGGGAAACCCATCTGGTACTCTAGGAATCTCTGGAAAGTTGACCTTCAGATTGCTCCCACCTATTTCCTGCACTGATATAAGGCCAACCAACCCAGTCTAGTCACAAAATTGCTAACAATGGACCAACCGACACAAGAAGCTCCAGACCTTATTTTCCTGCTTTTACTTATAGTGCTTAAGAACACGTTTGCTCACATCATTATCAATCTGATTAAGTTTCTTTTCTTCCAATCTAAGACAATAGGAATATAAAATTTTCTAGAACACTAGTTAAGGATTCATATCAATTGCCTGAAAATATAAGATTTAGAAAACAATGCTTAAATTGATCCCTGTATGAAAATATGAGACAAGTAAACAACTCCAGGCATGAATACATTCCCTCACTTACAAAGCCATCGAACTTTTTAATAGCTGCTTCAGCCTCTTCAACGGTGCTCATTGTAACAAATGCAAATCCTCTGGTTCGCCCGGTGGACCTATCATAAATTACCTGCACCCATTAGGCATTTATACAGATAAATGACTCTAATGCCTTAGGCAAATCAATGAAGGACTAATTCACCAAGTCTACCTAACCTGGTTTTTCTAATACTACTATTTTGTCTCCTTCATACGCAAAGAGATTTGTTACGAGAAAAATCATCAGCAGCTAGACCATGATGATTGAAAAGTTAGATGTGACTAGAGTAGACCCCCAAAGGCACTGAGAAAATATTGATGCCTAATGAGCACGGTGTTTATTTTGAAAAAATGTCAAAGGGTTGGGTTGTCATGATTTCCAATTGAAATGAGAAATTTGATTTTAACACACAACATAAGCACAAAAGCTGTAGGTGGTTGCATTTAGGGGTTAATTAGCTAAGCAAGCATAGCAAATTATTTGTGCAGGAGATGTTCATATTCTTAATTCTAAGAATCAATTTTGAAAAAACTAATTTCATTTACACAGAAGAGTGACTCTGATGTCATAGGTGGACCAATAAAAAGGGCTAATTCACAGTCTGCCTAGCCTGGTTTTCTAATCCACGTACTCTCTATTGAGGATTGTAAGAAAATCATAAGCTGCTTCAAAATTCATAGGTGGTTAGTCTAGACCTCCCAAAGCATAGTAAAAACAAAGATGTCTAATAAGCATTGTGTTATTTTCGAGCCCTGATATTTGCCAACTCAAATTCGGCATCAAAACACTTGACAGACACACACAAAGGCACATACATTCCAAAACCCAAATTTGTAATAATGAAAAGGTAATTGGATAATACCTCTACCATCTCGACAATCCCACTCTCGTCGAACATTTTGGCAAGCCCTTCACTGTCAACGTCAAAGGGGATATTACCCACATATAGTTTAGTTCCCTCAGGAAGAGGAGGATAGTCCTGGTCTTCAACTGTCTCTTGCTCTGCTTTGCTCTCTGTACCAATTGCTACATCTGATTCTTCCTCCTGAACTGATTGAATTCCCCCCAATTGCTCTTCCGATTCTTTTCCTTCTGAAACTCCTGATGCAAGGGGGGCTCCTCCACTTCTTCTTCTGCTTGCACCAAAGGAATATCATGTGCCTCCTCTACCACTTCTTCCACCACCGGTGAATCCTGTGCCAATGATCTAATTCTTAGGACCCGCCTCCTGCCCAAAACAGGGGTCAAACAAGAAATACCATGGCGGGCATGGGATATCTCTGAATGACAAGGGGCAGACATTGACAAGGCCATCATAGGAAGCCTTGAACAAGGAGCCTTCAGACATGCTGAACCTCCTCCTAAAGCTGTTACTGCTGTTGCTTCTAATGAAGGCAGCACTTGGGTAGTCGCCATTGAAAAGCATGAAGCTGCCATCTTCACAAAAACCTCAAAAACACCTGCCCTAAAACCTTGCAAAAATTCTAAAACTGCAAAAGGATCCTATAACTTCATCAGATAGTGTCTAATTCTTCATCAATTTCACTTTTACCTAAAAACTTCAAAAACCAAAAATCCACAGACCATCCCATCGAACATAATGATGGTATTATATACGTAATTCTACAATAATAAGCTAAGCAACTTATCTTCTTTTCCTAAGTATTTATTGGGTTGGTTGGGGGGCTCCTTTCAAAATTAATTTGGATAGAGCGCAAACCCGCCCAATTAATTATTTTTTTCCGACCAGAACAAAGCAAATGATTCAATCATGGCTCTAAAAGGTAAACGCGATGAAAGGGGCGAGGATACCACATTTCACTTTCATTATTTTTCATTCATTATATGAAGTTTGGAATGCAATAATTATCAATGTATATAACGTTGTCTAATCAAGTTTCGCCTCCTTTTAAAGGCCAATCAGATAGCTTCATTTACAATGATAATTATATTGAGTGGTACACTACAATCTCTACATTTAAAAAATAAATAAAATGAAAAATCCACTGAAGGCGTCGTCGCTTAAGCGACGTTAAGCAATGCTTACTAACGCGCCATCGCTTAACCGATGGTTATGAGAATAGTCGTCGCTTCACTGACGATTGTGGCTACATTTACAAAAAAAAAAATGTATCCTTGTGATTTTTGGTAAGTTTAAAAAGAGAAATCCACGCACCTTCCGATTTTGGATCGAAATGTAGTAGTGTGAATCTTACAAATATAACAATATTAAGCAGATTACGCAGTTTTAGACGTATTTGGGAAAGCATTATACTTTACTACAAAAAAAGAGGTGCAACGGTAGGTAAAGACTTGCACAACTCCTCTCATAAGTGTTTCTGGAAGGGGTCCTATAGGGAAAGTAAAGAGTCCAGGTCCCTCCCTTGAACCTTGAAGCGAGGAAATTCTTAGATATTATAACCTTTAGTCTGAAATTCTATACACAACATTTTTGGTCTGCCAACCCTTGAATTGCTAGTTCCTGAGTTTTATTTGTAAACATAGCAATATTATTATGAACCTGGGCAGGTCTGACCTATTTTCGGGGCTGTAACTTGTGAAAATCACAGGATATCCAATAATAGATTTTATCCTTATGGCCTATTATAGTGCATCTGCAGGTGTAGCATTCCTCTGTTACTGTAAGGGAATTATGATCTATCCATTTCATCTCCACCACATCCACAACAAAGAAAAAAAACATGAATAGAAAAAAAACACAATAGATAATCAATAAAAACATAGAACAAACCTGAAGGTCTAAACATTAATGATGCCATTCTGAAGGCAATGGAGACCCAACGTGAAGCTCAATACCAATATTTGTCAGTTTCAATTTCTGTCCACCGACACCAATCTCATCACCATGTTTAGAATTGCATGAATTCCAATTCCATTTACTCTTCTTAGATGTGTCTTCAAGCATCTTCTTAGATTTAGAAAAATTACTTGTAAATCTAGTCCTCTTAGCCTAAGTATTCAACACAGTAGGTCCGCGTCAGAATTGAACTCCTTGTACAGGTACGTGCCTGAAGGATAAATAAAGAAAACAATTCTTTAAGAACCCAATCCTTTTCAACCAACAATCATCTATAACTTAGTGACTGGAACTTGGTGAGACCATTGTCCCAATCAAATATCATGACCTTTGATTCGCCAAAAATAGAAAGCTAGAGAATTTTTATTTTTTTGCGAACCATAAAAGCCCCCATAAGGCTAAAATTTCATGCAATTGCTTTGTTGAATCTATGAAGATCAAGGTGCATGGCACTAATATTACTAATAGAAGGTAGATAACTTACAAAAATTACACTTCATTGCCAAATTTGCAATTTTCCATGACACAATTAAAAATGACTAACATAAATGACTAATTCATATTCTTCTAGCTAGTCATTTTTTATGTCGTGTCTAAATTAGTCAGTTATTTTAGTCATTTTTAACTCGGTCACTTATTATCTAGTCATATTTGTTAGTTGGTGACTAAATTAGTCATTAATTTTAGTCGTTTATAGTTGAGTCAATCAAAATTGCTCATATTTAGTAGTAAATCACTTGGAAAACCTGTGGTGACTAGAATTTTTAGTCACCTAGTAGCTAATTCCTCATTTTGTACTAGTGACTAGACTATGACTTGGTTAGGTATTTCGAGGGAGCTTGTCACTGAACTTAGGGTATAAGCAAAACCATTCCTCTTCTTACTATCCTCAAGTGAATGGATAGGTTGAATCAGTCAACAAGTCACTTAAGTCCATTCTCCAATGAAACATCACGCAAAGCAAGACCAATTGGCATATCATGTTATCTCAGGTTTTGTGGGCTTATCGAACCACAATTAAGATTGCAACCAATTTTTCTCCCTATCAGCTTGTGCATGGGGTGGAGTCGATACTACCGGTTGAGTGCGATATCCCTTTGTTAAAGCTAGCCGTGGATATTTTACCAGAAATTTCTGCATTAGAGGAGTGGTTGGTCCACTTTGAGCAACGCCGATATGCTTTCATGGCTCTTCAGATTAACAAGCATTGTGTTAAGGTCCAGTATGGTAAGTTTGTATGTCCTAGGAGGTTTAGTGAAGGTGACTTGGTTCTCTTGTGGGACCAAGCTAAGGAACCCTTGGGGCCAAAAAAGTTAATCCCATGTGGCATGGTCCTTACGTGGTTAGGTGGGTGTTAGAGAAAGGTGCCTATGAGTTAGTAGATTATAAAGGGAAAGTCTTGGAGGCATTAGAGGAAATTTGGGGTCTAAAATGTGCCTTATAAGAAAAAGAGCCAACAATAAGTTCTTCTGATTTGTAATTCAAGAACCAATAGAATTCCAATAAATTGAGTCAACTATAATGGTTGAGTTGACATATTTGTCATTAAAAAACTACATTTTTTGTTCTTATTTTCGGCATATCTCCCTGTGTTTTTACTCAAATTTCGATCGGAAGAGCTCATTGGATGTGAAATTTAATTCTGCATTCAATGGGTACCCACACTGCATACTTTTGATGGACCCTGCTACCCCAAAAGGAAGAAATACCTGAAAAAAACATGATGATGTCATCATCATCATCATGTTTTTTTCAGGTATTTCTTATTTTTGGGGTAACAGGGTCCATCAAAAGTATGCAGTGTGGGTACCCGTTAGATGCATAATCAAATTCCACATCCAACTAGCTCTCCCGATTGAAATTTGAGTTAAAAAACAGGGAGATATGTAAAAAATACGAACGCAAAAGTAGTTTTTTTCTTTTTTCCTCCAAAATTAATAAATATTATTTTATTATTTTCCTTAGGAGGCCCATTTTAGGCCTCAAAATTACTCTAATGATCCTAGAAATGGGGTCTATCTTAAGAATTATTATTCATGATTCTCAGTCGAGGCTAATTTGTTGTGTATTATTGTACATTTGCATAGCGTAGTCTTGGTATTCTTATGGTGATCGCGTTTTTTGACTAGATTCAATTTTTTTGCTAGATTTGATAGAGTCTTAGGTTTATGTGGGATTTGCTCATGGTGCTAGGCACCACACTCAGAACTCAGCTTTGTCTGCTTGGGTGATTTATACTCCTACAGGTCAAGTTTTATCTTTTGGAGGAGTTTTTCTACAACCTTCATTGAACAATTTTGCAGAGTATAGTGTTGTTATTGATTTATTGTGTGATTCCATTTCACATGTTATTCACTCTCTTGAGGTACTTCTTGATTCGCAGTTAGTGGTTTCACAGTTTAATGTCTTGTATCATGTTAGGGATCCAACTTTGTTACGAAGGTTCTTGCGTGTTAGGTTGCTTAAACATAAATTTAAGAACATAAAAGACAACCATATTACAAGAAATTTTAATCAAGTTGTTGATTCATATGCTAACTATGTACTAGATTGGAATTTGTTTCACACATGATAAAGCATTCACAAACAAATTTACACATGTAATTAAATTAATAATCGATCATCATAGGTATTTTTCATTAAAATATATGTCCAAAAATGTGGTTTCATAATACATAAGTGTCCTATATAAAAATGGGGCTTCTGAGCCACCAATATATACTACACAGTCATACAAAATATACACCCCAATCCTCTAAGCCTGTGGGGGAGGAGGATTTTGATCATGGTAGCACACTATGACTCTAGCTAGCTGGTGAAATTAACGAACCCATGCCCATGGCACTACAAGAACCTAGCATTGCATGGCCTCAGGAAAGTACTCTACTTGTGCCATGGGAACTCTATGTTTCAATCGAACAAAGTTCATGCAAATTATTTGGAGTGTACACTCCGCATACACACCCATGATCTCATCTCCTCTTCCCCCCGTTGATGATGAGGGAAGCCATTTGGCTGTCGTTGTCCCACATTTGCATGTACATGATAGAGTATCACTATATGTTATCACACCAAAAACATGTCTTTTTGATTCCGTATATCAAAAGACACAAAAAATTAATAATTCAAAAAATAAGTTTGAGTTGAGATTCGTTAACTATCTCTCCATATGCAGATCTTGCTATATTGGGCATGTATGGGTCTCCATGAAAGTATATCCCTACATAGGGGTAGTCATCTATGGTGATGATCTATTTATGACACCAAAGAAATAATTTTGTTGGGTAGGGGTTGGTCACTCGCCCCCCTCCCAGTCTCCACATGATGTTTTCCCAACATAGCTGAGCCAGATAACGAACCGTGTGTGGCGGAATCTCAACTCTTGGGCTTAGCCTCAACACACTCTCAAAAAATAAAGCACTCAAGATTCTTCCATAGACAAAGTTCCTTGATTGATCCATCTTCCAGTCTGTAATATCTTGTTTCATGTTGCTCAATAGTGAGGTAATCCAGTCATATATTGTAGGACACATACACTCCACCGCATAGAACATCGAAGGCCTTGAATCCTAGTGGATGGATTCCAATAGTACTATCCTTCCCAGTGCCAATAGTATGGCCTTCAGCCTGAGGTTTTGGATCAATTTTGTAGGGATTTGACTCCCAACCTTTTTTGTTTCTAGAATGCAATAAAAAACAATGTACTCATCTATGGTGAGACTGCCTCCTAGCTCACAAGCTCATAGGTTTACCGCTTCCCCTCTTCAGGATAATCCTGTAATGAAGTAAATGTCCTCAATATTCAGGCTGATGGGCATCCCATCTAACTAAAATATCTCTGAGTCAAGATGCCAGTAATCCACTCAGAGCTGGAGTAGACTTGGATTTTCCCTTAAGCTTCCAAGGTGTCGAAACTTGTATAATACAAAAACCCTTAACGTTTTTTGAGCCATTAGGTCATCTTCCATGACATCTTCAACATCTCCATGTTCATGCTCTCTCCACTCTAGAACCATCCTACACAATAATTTCCAAGTTACATTAGATTTCCGTTTGAATTTCTTGTTTACGACCCTATACGCAACTGTTTTCAAAATAGTCACATACGTACATGGGTATCTTGGTCTCTTCTATGTATACCCAGTCCTATACACGAAAAAGGCCCGATTTCTGGTTGGGCCCAAACTACCCACTTTGGGATGGCCTAATTTAAAAAATTGACCATCAAATTTAAAAATAAATGCATGAAAATTGAAGAGTAGGAAATGATGAGTTACTTGAACCAGATGGAAGACAATTTCATGGACGGATGCTCCCGAAATCAACTTCTGAAGTTTTTTCTCTAGAAAGTACTATCGTGGAAAAAGTTTCAAATGGTATGGAAAAATTTGCTTTTTCACTATTTTATAGAATTTTTTTTTTAAATTTTTACCCACTTTCTATAGTTTTGACCTGTTTTTGACAATTTTTGGACCCTTTGGACTAATATGGTGTTGTAGGGGCCCGTTTTGAGCATGTTTTAACTGATTCTTTGATCCATTCATGCCTATTATAGGTATAATGTATGAACTAGCATATAGGTTAGGATCTCACATCCACCTGAATTTTTCATTACCTTATGACTATTTCATCTTAACCCTAGGTGCGAACCCATTCCATGATATCACAGAAACTTCATGTTGCCATTAGAAGTGGTATTGTGTGAATGGTAGAGATTACCTATACATGGGTTCCCTAGTTAGGTCCTTTTTTCATTTGGTCCCCATTCTTAGATACCTTGTTTAGGTTATGGGAGTCCCTTTTTAGTCCTACCATGTCCTTGAGCAAGAGCTTCATACTCCACTTGAACTTTATGGTGTCTTTTACCCATAGGGAATCCCTTGTATATATCAAGTTGTAATTGAATTCATGAGTTTTTGTTTCCTTCTTGAGCTTTAGGACAGCTCCCTTCTTCAGATTTATAAGCCATATGGCATGAGCTTGTCTTATGTCTAGCCAAGAAGAGCCTTCTACATATCCTTTGCAACTTGATCAACCATTTACTAGGAGGAGACCTTCCCTTAAGTGTTGTTATCATGCACATGGTTCCTTGCATTCAGCATAGGTAAGTTCCACTGCATGGAACTAGATTTCCTGTCCCTGAGACTCATCTCCTTCTAGCTATGTACTACACAACACTTTTATTCTTTTTCAAACTTTTCAAAACATCTGAAAAATTCCAAAAAAATAAAAATAAATAAATAAACATAAAAGGTCGGACGGAAAAAGATGTTACCTTTGGCAGCAGTCGAGTCGTGTCTCCTTCGAACAGAGCATTGTATATCACATTCGTTGGTTGGGTTATTAGTTTGAATTTAGGAGTCGTACTTGTTACTCTAAGTTTATCTCCACTGACCGGTTATGCTTTCAGTCCCCATGGAGACTTTGTTGATGCCTCATGTGTCACAAAGATGTCCCATTTTTCATATCGAGTCCATGCTTTCTACCTTCAGTCACCACTTTCTATATGTTCTTGTTTGAAGAAAGTTGAATCCTGAGTCGGACATTCCTCAGTTATCTTGACTTTTCATGTCGGCCATTCCTGGTACTATTATTGGTTTGTGCACATCTTGTTCAATGAGTTCTTCCACATTATACAGCTTCGCTTAGTACCTCATGTTGGTTTATGGGAGATTCCTTAACACCCTCCTTCCAGCAAATTCCATTCCATCAACATCATATTATCTATTCTGGAATAGGAGTCTAGAGTCATTTGAGTTCCGTGAGACTTACAGTCATCAGTGCTAGGTTCTCTCTCCATCGAAATTTTTGGGAATACATCAATGTCCCCTGATTGATGGACTATGTCAATTTTTTTACCTCAACACATCTATTCACATTGTAGGTTATGTACTTGTAGCAATTTGTGTAGAATACTTTCCAACTTGGTGGAATTCTATCTATGCTACCTCCTTGATCATGCCAGTACTCACGAGATTTCATCTCTCGTGATCATGATTCCAGTGTTTCTAGTATATATCATATATCTTCATCCACTATGGAGATATTGATCCATTGTATATTTTACATGGCGATGACCACACATGACACTTTGTATATCATGCCTATTCATGGCCATTGTACTCTTATGTATCCAGGACTGCTACATGTATTTGAAATCACATGAAGAGATTGATTATTGTATTATACTGATATGTGGTGGGTTCTTCTACTTGGGTCTTCATTACTCCACTTTTGGGATGGATTTTATAATTTATTTTGGCCATCATGTTACCCCTATGACCTCATATATTATGGGGGCATCTGTTATAGGTCATTTTACAACACCAGGTAGATCATACATTTATGGAATTCTATGTCCCTATGTAGACTCTTTGGACCCCATGGACTTATGTTATGATTTGATGTTGCAGGATAATCCCCAAAAATTGCCTGTTTATACCTATACATGACTTTTAAAGCAATACCCATGTGTATACATAACTTTTCACCTCAAACCCGTGTACATTGAGATGTGTGCAAAATGACAAATGTTTTTGGAGTTTTCATCATTTGAGTCCGAATAACTTGACTCTTGGCCTTCCAAATTCCTTGAGAATGGTCGTATTCGACCCTCCATTACCTCTTTGGAGTTCTATATAAGGAACCCCTTGGATACATTGAAGGAAGAGAAATGGAAGGGTAAGGAAACTATAGTCCATTGTTGCCTTAGCTTTGCTTATACTTCAGTCTAGATCCCTTTGTCCCTTGGAGCACACAGTTTTCTTCCCAAGGTTTCCTTTTCTTTGTGATATTTATATCAAGAGATGGAGGATTTAAGTGGTGGAGGCCCAGGTGGAGGACTTAGTTTCTTCGATTCGCAGAAGTGCTGACAGAGTTTGTCACTATTGTATCTCTGATTTATTGATAGAAATATATTTTCCTGTCTAATTCATGTGCGTTTTGAATATGAATTTTAATCCATGGATGTATTTAATTGCTTATACATGATTGATTATATATTCTAGAGTGTCTCTAACACATTCACATATTTCATGCTTGTTTTGTTTGTAGCTGTTGAGAGAAAATTTTAATTGCAATTGCATTGGAGAAGCTCAACGAGGATCTATTTCAACCATCTGGAACAAGGTAATATTCTATATCCATTAGTGTTATATTTTCTTATTTCTCTTGTATATTGGGAAATATTGATTTCTAGTGTCATACTGTCTTTTGTGGTACTCCCAAGACATAGGAATTTTCTCTCCATAAAAAATGGGGTGGTGGTGTGTTAAGGAGAGAGAGGAGGAAGATAAGGGGTTAGAGTTAGAGAGAGGAGATGGAGGCGAGGTTATAAAGATTTATGGGGGAGAGAGGGGGATAATATGAGTTAGGGGGGATATTGGGGAGAGAGAGAGAGAGAGAGAGAGAGAGAGAGACGAGGGGAGTTTTTAGTGGTACTAGGAGACATACGAATGTGTCTATGTGTGTGAGAGAGAGAGAGAGTGAGAGAGAGTGAGTGAGACAATGGGGCCATGGTGTGTTATAGGGATGGGAAATAGATAGGGGGTATTTTTTAGGTGTATTTTGATGACTTGGGGAGTGTGGGAGATTGAGATAAGGGGTTAGTCATATTTAGCGAGAAGAGGAGGTTGTATGGAGAGAGAGAGAGAGAGAGAGAGAGGGAGAGAGGGAGAGAGAGATAGAGAGAGAGAGAGAGTGGAGGGAGGTGATAGTTGTAGGGGGAGACATAGGTATGTGCCTATGTATGAGTGCCAATTCCCCTTAATACCTTGACCTAAAATAAAAAATTGAAGTATACAACACTCTAGGTACAAATTATAACTTCATAAAAGTTGTGGATGCAATCAATATGGTTAGGAGACTGAATTCTTGACACGAAAAAATAATGATTGGGGACAACTACACTATGGGGGGGGAGTAAAGGATGAATGAATCCATGGGGATATAGTAAAATCAACCGTGTGTCATCATGGTTTTTATGATGTATCAAAAGGAAGTAATTAACGCTAAATTACACACTCATCAAATTGTGGGGGATATCTCCAATTATTAAGATGGATTAAAGTTAATATATAGATATTATCTATGTCAAATATACATTATAAATATGAATGAAACCATTGCATATTTTAGTTAAATTGAAGAATTATAAATATACTATGATTGACTAACTTTACATAAAGGTGAAAAAAGTCTTTTGATAATTGTGATGGCTGAAACCCTCAAAATTGAGTTATGAGAAATGATAGTACATCTACTTGTAATGGTTAAGCATTAGACCCTTACTTTCGAGCATTTCTCTAAGGTTATACTCTAAAAGAAGATAAAGTAGAGAAAGGTTGTATATATATAGAGAGAGAGAGAGAAGATAAAGTCGAGAATGTTTGTGTATATATATATTAAGGATATATGTTTAGTATCCCTATACATATATTTAAACATTAAAGAATATCTAAGGGAATTCCACGGAAGCTTAGAAACAAACGATGATTTAATTAAGTTGAAGCATGGTTATTGTTTAAATAAAATATAAGACAAGGAGGAGGTAACTTCCACCTCATAACAATTAAATTTAAAGAAAATGTTATCAATAAATATATGGAAATAATTTTAACAATATGTATAGATGGAATGTCGTATTGCATATAATGAAGTTAAACCTAAAATATGGCTAAATACATTAGAGAAAATCAAGAAGGTAATGTATCATGCGGGAAATGAGGAACATAAGTTTTAAAAATAATGAGTCATGTCTTGGAGAAAACAATTTCCCTTGGAGAGAATTTTGGGAGTTGTCTCATTGATTTAGAAAAACGTGGAGGCCATCTTTGGCATTTGTCTCTTTGGGAATCAATTGATTGTTGATGTTAGTTTTTTCACCATTTTTGGCTGGTAAATTACACTTTTTGATGTCAATTTTGTCATATTTTTGACAAATTTTTGTCATACAACTTTTCATTTAGCCTTAGGTATAAATATATTTGGAGTTATGTAAATTCTGGTTTATTATTATTATTTCAAGGTTTTATTGATTAAAATTGATATTATTTAGGAGGATGTTTGATGTATGTATGAATTTGTTTGCAGGTTATGATATTTTGATGAGCCATTAGCTAGACACGCATCACACTAGATATGCATAGAGTGCATCCAACTTACCATCCAGATCACCGACCAATCAGTGCAATGTTCGTTGGTATATTCCACAGCGTTAAAGGCCTGTAACTATTATGTGTCCATGCCTTTGAATGATGGAACGACCTTCATTCTATAAGGCTTATTAGATTTCCTCGTATGCTTGACACCGTGACCCGATCCACGTTAAGATGAATGCTCACGCTACAGTACAGGTAAGGAAGAACTGTTGTGCAAGGAAGAAGGAGGATGACTGTGCATTGGATTATGATCAGTTAATTGTAATAATGGTTGAATAAATTTAGGAGCATTCAACCAATGAAAGGGTCAACCTATTCACTCCTTTAAACACTATATATTTGCCTCTAGATGAGAGTGTGCAAGCTAGTTTTTAGTTTTTTCATTTCTGTCAGTCGATTTCAAAATGACTTTGTAATACTGATTCGAACCTTAATAAAAGTTCCATATCTTTTTTTTTTTTTATGATCGTGATTGTGTAATCCGTTAGGAAGCATCACCCTGATTACGAGGAGGGCCCCTCATTAACCAGTGGTTTTCATTCTTATGCGTATTTTTGTTATCCCTTTCCTTGCAAATTAGTATAGTTTTATTTCCAGTTTATTTATGCAATTTAATTACTGTAATTGTTCATTTCATTGTTTCTTGTAGCATAGGTTATATTCTGATGTTCTGTTGATAATATAGTTTCATTTCATAGATTAAAAACCAGTTGCGTGCATGGTTTCCTTTCGTTTCCTTTCCATCCTTTTCAACTTATTGTTCAGTTTTATGTTGACAAGTACATAGGGTAGATTGCTTTGATATCTTAGGATTAAGTTACAGTAGGTTTAGCTCTGTTCATTTTCATTTTGTCATAAACTAATTTATTTTTATTTCAGTTTGTTTAACAATGCAATAGATAATAATGTCTTTATAATTATGTGTTAGTTTAAGTTATTCTGCTATTGAATTTGATCATTAAGTAGGTTTGCTTATTTTTTTTATGCATCCTACTTTCATGTCCATAAGATCAAGTGATAATTAGATCATTTAGGTTATTCTATATTGTTTTCTGTATACAGACTACCATTCACACAGCCTGTTTATCCCATCATTCAGACCTTCCTTCCAGTTTTCTATCCATCCTTTCATTCAACCTTTAATATTCCTATTTTGTTTTAAGTATGTTTAAAGCTCTGTTCCTTTAGATTTTGGAATATGTTTTGACTGTGGTAGTTAGATAATGATTATGTTTATCATTAGGACTATAGCATAGGTTGTTTAAATTATTTATTAAGTTCTATTCATATCTTTCACCTCCTTTCACCCTGAAGATGTTTTGAGTTATGCTTTGTGATTCTGTTTCTTTTTGTTTCTCATTTCATTCTTCAATACTGTCGTAATATGTGGCAATTACATCTTTAGTTTGGATTGATTTATCACTTCTGAATGTTAATTTTAGGGTTAGATATGATCAAAACTCTAGAGAAGTACACTAGCACCTTGTAAATTGGTTATAGTAGTAGGACCTGTTTCTTTTACTGTGTGACTATTGAAAAGATTTGGAGACTAGGATTTAAAGGAATTATCTTTATTAAGTTTTCTACTTGCTTCTAATTTTCTTTATAAAGTTTTCTACTTGCTTCTTTCATTCAGGTCTTTTACTTTTTTAGAAGATAGAGTTTCCTTACATCTATTTCATATAAGAGTTGGTTATTTATGAAAGTATTCTTGCAAAAGAATATTCTCTCTTAGTATATTAGTTGTTTATAACATCTTTTTAAGTTAAGAACCAGTTTCTTATGGAATATATCACCATGTTCATCATGACCTGTAATTGGACATTCGCTAGTTTGCATATATTTGTAGAAGTTAAGTTAGATTTGATTCCATTCAGTTTCTTTACTTCTTTTGAAAGTCATTTTGAAACTACTCCTCAGGTTCTAATCACAGTAAATGCATATCCACAGAACAACCAAGGAGAGTGGAACTAGATAATTTATTTTTACCACTATGTACATTTGTTAATTGTATATATAACTTAAGTTGTTGAATTTGTAAAAGTGTCTCCAGTTGTTGTAATGTTGTTATAATGCATAGTATAGTTAATCTATGAATTTTTTTATGAATCTCTCTTAAATTAAGAGGTGGAATAGTTAAGTAAAAAGGAAGTTTAGTTTCTTAATGTTTACTTCTTGATATTATTATATTTCAGTAACTATCCATAAAGTAGAGTAGTATAGCTTGATACTGCTCTAATCTAGTACTCTGTTTTGGTTTAATTACCTTCATAGTTGAATTTATAGGAGTTTGAATCATTTTTTAATTTTGAAATATCTTTCGATATTTTCTTTGCTAAAATATTTCCATAACACCCTAGGATCCCCTCTACCTTCACATATACTTTGTGTCAACTCTAAGTTTACCAACCTCGGTCGATAATTCAATATTAGGTGAATTAATAAATACATTATAACACCCAACATTTTTGGTGATGTTGTTGGGGAGTTGTTTAGTAAGGTAAAATAAGTAGAATCCTCTTATGAAGTTTAGTAATAGGTTGGTAGCGAGGGAGCGGAAATACGAGAGGTAAGAACCTGCACATTTGTTATAATAGGCACCCCCAAATCCATCAGTAGTATCATTAGTAGCATAGGTTTCCCTTTAGTTTAGTTTTTCATGAACAGACCTAGAGATTCTAAGGGTAGATATGTTAGAGGTAATTCTCAAAACCTTATTAAAATCCCTGCAAACCTTTACGGTGGATGAAATACCCCAACCACTAACTTAGCATAAAGGAATCGGAGAACCCACATAGGAAGTAGTTCTTCTTGGAGACCTAAATATTTTATAGGAGAAACCATATATGGGGAAGAAATCCTAGAAGAAAATCCTAAGGATCCCATTGCTTAATAAATTCAAGAGGGTCAAGCTTTGGAAACCCTCAACCCTTCACTAGTGTAGAATCCTAACAATACAACCTTCTCATTAGGAGGGTATCCTAACTTTGTTTATTTCATTGATCTTGTCCAGGTACAAGCCCTCTTTGGAGGTTCAATAAATACAGGTATTTCATGTATAGAAACCTCCATGGTAGCACTTACCATTCATATAGGACCTAATAAAGACATTGTTGATCGTAGGAAGATCTCCCCCAAAAAATCACACTGGGAAGGCCCATTTTCACCTCGAAAGGATCATCCTAGGTACACACTCTTTAGGAATCAAACCTACATTGAGTGACGAGGAGAGAATGAATATAATGACGACGTTAGAAATGATGAAGGAGAAGGAGAAAATTGAACTGAGACTACCTTCAGGTTCCCTATTTTAGACACTGCACAAGATATAAATATGAAGAACATCCCTCCTTCCTCCTTACCTACTTTCTATGGGAAAAGAAATGAAGATACAGACACATTTTTGTTCGAGTTTGAAATCCTCTGTAGAATTTATAACTATCTACAAGATTCCCATAAATTAAAAAAAATTCTAGCTACATTTAATGATTTTTCCTTAAGAGGGTTCATGGGATTAGGAGAATCTAGTATCAGGAATTGGGATGATATGAAAATTTTATTCTTACGGAAGTATCAAGAGTATTACAAACCAAGAGACTTTAGAAACAATATCTTAAAGATACAACAACTCAAACATGAGAGATTGGAATACTATCTTGAAATATTTATCTATACATTAAATAAATCTAAACATAATGAACTTTGACAAGAAGTAGTACAAACACTCTTCCTTAATGGGATCTTAGAATACCTAGTAGAAATCCTTAATCTCATGGAATCTGGCGATATCTCTCATAAAACTTTTGCACAAATTGGGGAGATATGTAGAAATTACTCCAGAAGTAGGGGGAAAGGTGGGAGGAATCTTCGAGAGCCTTATAATATGAATCTAAGAGAAAATATTCCGAGTTCAAGAGGAGTCACAAGGATAGAATTAGGAAACCTATTGGAAAATTTTAAAACTGATATTTTAGGAGCAATGGGTTCCCAACTAGATGCGTTGCAAGATAAGAAAAGACAAGAGGAGGAGTGAGCAGTAATGAGCATTTTCCATCCAAGGTGAAGAACTAAACATCCCCCATGGGAATGCCCATTAAAAAATATCTCCATATGTCACGTATGTATGGAAGAGCATCCAATAGACGATTTCCCATTGTTACCAGGTTTACAAGCCATATACAAGAGTTGGGATGTTGGTGAAACATCCAAGAGGCCTCCTTGGCAACCAAGGGATTCGCCACCATATCCAAATTTGTCATCACAACCTCCACCTTATTTCCAAACTTACCAACCACCTCAGCAGTGGAACACTAGAAGTTGGCAGCATTGGACACCCCAGTATCCTCCTCCTCATTTTGATCAGCAATAGTATTGGCCACAGGGGTGGAGGGTGTTGTCGCCCGAAACTGGCACGCGGGTGCCGAAATCCCAAACCGCGGGCGCGTCGGCCCGGCGAAAACCTCTCGAGAGAGAGGCCAATGTCACCACACCTTCTCTCTCCTCGCTTCAGGCTGGCTCTTCTCCAGCTCTAGGGGGGTTTCCCTAAGTTCGGATCTCTAAGGCAGGTGCAGTTGAGGGCAGGGTGATCTGAAGAGGCTGCCTTAGAGAAAATCGGGTAGCAGAAAGGAAAATAAATCGGATTGATGGGAAGGAAGGGAAGGGAGGATTAGTCCTCGAGGGAAAGGCCAGTGCCAGTATCAGAAGGGCGAATGGAGTCAGAAGAGGAATCAGAAAGGCTTTGCGTTTTCCAGAAGGGAGATCAGGCTGGTCCGCTCCATAATCAGAGGCCAGGAGAACGGTAGTATAACTGACTACTTTCCATTACTCCCAGATCTCCGAGAACATAACGGCGACAAGCAACTTGGCAGCCGCAAATGCTTGCCCAACGTGCTAGATTATTAGCCTTCTATGCCGGCTTAGTCTACAACTTAAGAAAACACAAGATTACCACTGAAAGACCCAACATGTCCAAAAAGCTCAATGATGAATTTCTTTATTAACTCTGGGGAAAAATCCTCCCAGCCCAAAAACTTTCCCACCATTACAAAGAAAGAGGCTAACCTCTTTATAGGCCTAAAAAAGGCTTTTTCTTCAAAATAAAATAATAATAAAATAAAGTAGATGTGAGATCCACTTTTCTCTCTACATGACCCATCTTTATTAAAAGGAACCCATACTTTGACTAAAGCAACTCCATCTCTATCACTTGACTTGCTATCCCAAAAACTTTACTAAAGTGCACTTGTTACCTTTTGACTGAAGGTTTACAAGAATCGGCTTAACCAAAGGTGCCACGCTACTATAGAGAATCAAATCCCTTTGAACTGACTATATGTTACCCATGCTTCCTTAATTGCATGAATCGAGGGTCCACATCTAAAGCAATCAGAAATTAAATGGAGACAGGCCCTTCATGAGTGATTTCGTGGACAATTGCCACTCCACAGCTCCACGCGGCAAGGTTCATCCTTGATAATTTCCATGTAACAAAAAACGCCGGAGTTGAAATATCTAAGGTGGGTCACCGTGCTGTAACCAACTTTCAGCAAAAACCGTGGATCTAAGCCACATCACGATACCGGCCCAGCCTTCAAATTTGTGTAATAAACTATACTCGCGGGCAGGCTGGAAGATGTCACCGAAAACTCATGAAGAACTCCCTGATTCAGCTGCCAGGATGACGCGTGGGAAAGTTTACTCTCCACTCCCAGATACGCTTACACAGCAATGATATCTGTGAACTGTAAATCGCTCCAATAACTAACAAAATCATGGAGTCGATTCCACTCAGTTCCGTGTCAATGCATCGGCTGCCAATAGAAAGGACCGATACGGGTTCCAATCATGAATTTCTGTGAATCCTGATGACTGAGGCAAGGGTAGGCAGGATCTTCTGAGTGATTACGGGTCACAATTCTGTTTCTCAATCACGAAACATTAACACTGGATGACTACTACATTGTGGAAGGATGTGGCCGGGATTGAGTATGCATGAACTTTGTCACCGGTTTATCATCTCCGTTGATTTCCAGAAACGCGTATTGGAATTTCAACCATCAACTCATTCTGTCTACTTTCTAATCTTTGATTTCTTTCCAGCCAAAAACTGTTCCCGAGCTTCCTGGATACCGTTTTTCATAGTTTTTTGGAAGCTGCTTTGAGGATATTGAGCTTGGATTCGAGTTTGATACCTCTTTGCTATTTGTTGGAGAAAATACATTTTCACTGCTGTAATCGTCAAAGTTTGAGATAAGCAGCCCATATCATTTGCTGTTATCAGAGACCTTGAAAGCCAAGGTTCCAATGGGAGCTCTGCCATTTTTTCTTCTATAATAGTCTGTACCGGGATGGCATATTGACCTTTGCACTCCACATTGGATGGAAATGTAATTCTGGGAATTCTAATGCTGATGAAAGATTAGACAACCAGTAGATTACTGTCCACCATTCTCAATTCTAGGTGAGCCTTCAATATCCGAGCCTCCACTCCATGGCGTCTCCACAAGTTCCCCGGGTCAGGATGGAAGGAGTGATCCAATGTGTTTAGAACCAGCTACATTTGTTTTGTC
>LPNX010595878.1:170190-272655 GCA_001517045.1 Pseudotsuga menziesii | reverse complement strand
GAGTCCCATGAAGCCCAACACTGATCTGATGTGTGCCCACTCTTTCCACACCGCTTGCACTGCAAATCTGATCTTTTGGTGAAGTTATTTCTACCCCCTCTTCCTCTGAAGTTTCTTCTTCCTCGTCCTCTTTTGTTGCTTTCTCCTTTGGCATGATCTTTGGATTGGTCTTTGGCATGGTTCTTTTCTTTTTGAGCAAAGCAAAGCGATTCTCCACTAGGCTCGGTTGTCTTCTTACCAAAGGCTTTCTCTCTGTCAGCTATCTTTTCTACCAGGGTGTCAAATGTTAGTGATTTAAACTTGTCACTAGCTTGCAATGACTCAAGATAGTTGGAGTGAGTAGGATACAAGGATTTTACAAAAGCTGCAAGAGGAAGATCTGGTTTCATACCAGAGGCTTGAATCTTGTGCATGATGGCTTTGATTTCAGAGGCAACTAACATAGGATCATTGTCTTTCACTTCAAGACTGAATAATTTTAACATTAGTTGAATAACTTCCATTTCACTGTGTGAATCATACAGTTCTTTTAATGTTTTTAATGCTTCAAAGCATGATTTTGCAGGCAATATGTACTGGCTCACCTCTTCACTGACAGTGGCAGTGATTATAGCTAAGGATTTCTTGTCTTTTGTTCTCCAAATGGCTTTCTCTTTCTCTGATTCTGGAGGTCGAGGGTCTGTGGTTATGGTCTTTTCATCTGCTGTTTCTATTGTGGTGCCTTCACAAATGCCGTCCCAAAGGTCATTGTAGATGAAGGCAGATTTGATCTTCCTCCACCATTCTGAATAGGTGTCTTTTCCGGTGAGTGTGGCACCGACTATAGATGCTATAGATTGCATTATTACAACTGTCAATGTAATTTTCAAAGAGAAATAAAAAATTAATAACCTTGCAGGTCTACAGTCTCTGCAAAGGTGAATACAATGCAGGTTTATAGAAAATATATCAGTAGATACAAAATCTAGCACTCAACATTCAGTCTTATATCGGTCTGCAATATATTATCCACAGACTTATATTGGTCTGCAATATCAACCTCAGCCCCAATCCATACTTTTTTTTTTTTTTTAAAGAATTAGGGTTTACTTCAACAAAAAATTGGGTTCACTTCAAAATTCACGCAGCATATATATGAACAGGCACTAGTTTTCAACGCAGGCACCAGTAAAAAAATCGTTTTACCTCCACGCAGCCTCAGTATAGCATACAGCTCAGTCTTTAATGGGTATTCACGAGCAGCGGTCTCCACGCAGGTCGCAGCACAGATATTAGGGTTAGGAATATTTGTGAGTTAATATATTTTCCAGTTAACTTCCATACTGAGATCTTGAGGTGGTCGCATCTGCGGTTTTCTCCAGCAAGCTCTGGATTGTTCTCAGGCCAAATATTGAATACTATCTCAATGCAGATATATATCAGATACTTATATCTGACGGCGCAACTCAATGTAATAACTCCACGCACAGCGTTCTCCACGAAATTAGACAAGCTTGCAGATTATCAAGCAGTAAGTATCAATGTATAGATATATATAAACAATGTATTATATACCATCACGCACAACGTTCTCCACGCTAGTCTTCACACCAAGGCGAGCTGGTCTTCTCACGAACTGGAGGAGTCAGTCTTCAAGGTTTCATTTGATGAGGAGTCAGTCTACGCCCTTCAACTCGTCCTTCACTCTGCCGGGACGCAAATCTATAACTGGGAGGCTTAGAAAAAAAGAGAGCACGCAGGAAGTCTCCCACTGCACAATCTCTCCACGCGGCCAGCGGTCTCTCCAGGCAGTTCGTAGCATATACACAGTACTGAAGACACGCAGTACTCCATGCAGCTATAAACTCACGCAGAAAAATACCACCGATAGGTATTTATTCCTCCACGCAGGCAGCAATCTCCAGTCTTCTTCAACGAATCAACTTGGAACTAGGGTTTAGAATTAAATGGAACAGCACCAGCAATCACTTCTTCAACGCAGCAATGGTTCAACGCAGATATAAGGCGTGGTCAAGCACTGATAGGTCTTCGATGCAGGTGCACATCTTTACCGTTGGAGAGTGGAGTGGAATTGAGTCAGCCATGGCGGATAAGAGATGAGGCTGCAGCACTTCAATATGAATTGAATTGGGAGAATTTGAAAGTGAGCCGCAGCAATATATATGTATATATATCAATCTCAATGCAGGTCGCAGCAGCTGTTTGGGGGAGTTTCTAGCAGCGTGAAAGAATGAAAGGTTGGGGACTGTGACAGGCACAAAATTGGTGCTCATAAAATTGTTAGAAAAGGTAAACTACGCGCAGGCACAGACAACACAGGCCAGACATTCTTGTTGAGACTCAGCACTAGGGACTGTGGCCGAGAGACACAAGGAGCCATTTCCGATAGGTATCACAACGTCTGAGTTTTTCCAGCAGAGAATAAGCTCTGATAGCAGTTGTTAGGTATACTAAGAAAATAATGCATATAATGAATGCGCGCAGGGGCAGACTGGCGATGGGCAGGCAGCCTGAAGGAGTAGACTCGCAGGCAGAATGCCAGGCTGAAATGCAGCAGACTGGCAAAAGGCAGGAGTTATGGCAGCGCTCTGATACCAGTTGTTAGGTATAACTCCCGATTGATTGATTATTCAAATGCAAATGCCTATATTTATACATTTCATGAGGCGGTTGATTACCAGCCTTTTCGCCTTCGTATCTATTCATATTCCTATTATTTATTTACAATAATCCTGATGGATTATTCTAACAGATAGCTTGTCAGACATACAATACTTTTCCTTTCTTGATGGGTATAGTTGATATAATTAGATTTTAATAGCACCTAAGTATCAAGATAAGACCATTTTTACATGCCCTTAAGGGACATACACCTGTACATTTTTTCCATTTGTCTTATGTAATGCATTTGCCCCTTTTCAGCGTGTAGTTTTAGGAATTTTGCTGATCTTATACACGACTCTATGGAGGTATACATGGATGACTTTACATCCTATGGTAACACCTTTCAAGAGGTCCTTGATAGCCTTGATAAGGTCCTGATTTGATGTCAAGAAACAAACCTGGCCCTTAGTCATGAGAAATGTAAGATGTTATTAATAGAAGGTATAGTCTTGGGGCATCATGTTTCTTCCAAAGGAATCAAGGTGGATCTTGTGAAAATAAGAGTAATTGTTGGACTTCCTTCTCCAAAAATGAAAAAGGAGGTAAGAAACTTTCTTGGCCATGCAGGCTATTATCATCATTTTATTGAGAACTTCACTAAATTAGCTGGACCAACGTTTAAGTTGCTTACAAAGGATGTATAATTTCAATGGATTGAATCTTGTCGAAGTGCTTTCGAAGTATTAATAGCTAAATTATTAGTAGCGCCAATACTGAGGGGTCCTAACTGGTGCCTTCCTTTCCATATATCCACTGATGCTTCTAATACGTACATAGGAGGAGGCCCTAGGCAAAACAGAAGGCCAATCACCTTACGCCATTTATTTTATTAGAAATATTTTGACCCCTACCGAGCTGAGTTATACTATTACTGAATTTTTTTTTTTTGTAGTAGTCTATTCTATTAATAAATTTTTCCATTACATTACAGGATACAATCTTTTTGTGCATACAGATCACTCTGCCGTTAGGTTTGTAATGAATAAAGAAATTACCAATGGTAGGGTGACTCAATGGCTTTTTTATTACAAGAATTTAACATTACCATCATTGACCGACCTGGTAAAGAGAATTTAGTAGCAGATTTTCTTTCCCGTATTCAACATGAGGACGGTACTAAACCCGTTGATGAAACTTTTTTTGATTAGCATATATTTGTTGCATCTGTTAAAACCCCTTAGTTTGCAGATATTGCCAATTATTTAGCAATTGGGAAATTACCAAATCACTTGTCCCCACCCGAGAAGCATCACATTATAGTACAAATCTCTAACTATTCTTGGGTTGATAATGATCTCTTTCGTACTGGCCCAAATATTATTATTAGACGATGCATACAAGAGGATGAAATGATAGATATCCTCCACGCATGCCATGATGGACCATGTGGAGGAAATGTTTATGATAAGCAGATGACATACAAAGTGTTGCACTCTAGATATTACTTGCCAATTATTTTCAAGGATGATGCTAACTATGTTACAGGATGTGATATTGCCAAATAATGGGTAGACCTACATCTTATGATCAAATGACCTTATAATCTCAGATAATGATAGAGCCTTTTGAAAAATGGGCTCTGGATTTTGTAGGACCAATTTCTCCCATGTCTCGTAAAAATAAGTATATCCTAGTTTTCATAGACTATGTTACTAAGTCGGTAGAAGATAAATATTTGCTTAGGGCCACAGAGAAATGAGTAGTAGAATTTATATATGAAGAAATATTCACTCGATTTGGAGTGCCTAGAGAAATTTTCACAAATAAAGGCTCTCAATTCACTTATAAGTTAACGAAAGAACTCAGAACAAAGTATGGAATCTGATACTGTAAATCATCACCTTATCATCCCCAGGCTAATGGTGAGGTAGAATCAACAAATAAAGTAATAGAATCCTTCTTAACTAGAACCATTCAGTTGCATCATAAGGATTGGGAAGATACACTCCAACAGGATTTGTGGGCCTATAGGATAACATGGAGAAACACTACCGGACATACCCCTTATGAGTTGGTGTATATCAAACAATTCCTTTTACCTATCAAATTTCAAATTAAAACCTTTCGTATGGTTGCACAATTAGGCATGAATTTGGATGAAGCATAGAAACAACGAGTGTTACATATTAATGAGTTAGATGAAATTAGATAGGATGCACTACAACAAACAATCTTGATATAGAATCAACAGAAGAAATGACATGATAAATTTATCAAGCAGCAATAGTTTAATACTAGAGATTGGGCATTGGTATCTGACTCTAGGTACAAAAATTGTAAAGGAAAATTAACTACTTCTTGGATGGGTCCATATGAAGTAGTTAAAGCTTTCGATAATGGATCAATAGAAATAAAGACAATTGATAATTCAGAAATTTCCTTTGTAGTAAATGGACATAGACTTAGACTTTACCATCAACCAATATCTAAATAGGATTTCATACAAAATGTCTTCTAGCAAACGGGGATGGAATTGGTTGAAGAAGAAATTGTTCCTCCTCTTCCTGATCCTTAAAGTTATTTTAGGTTGTCATAATACATTATATATGTAAATATGATTGTGCTCTCCTGAATAAGTAATAGCCATTTCTAACAGATTAACTGCATTTATATAGAAGTTTCATTCCCACTATCATTTGTTGCAATTTTGTCAAATTAAAGCAGAAAGACTCTTTTTCCGTTTTCTTCTAAATTTTGTAGATGCTTTGTTAAGAATAAATACGAATCATATAACAAGTGGTATTACAGTTTGATTACAAATACTTCATCTCTATAAACAACTTATGTAGTATTATTTGAAAAGGGGTAGTGCTTTAAAAGATTCATAATATATTTTAACTCTTTCTTTTTTGTTATGGTCAAAATTGAAGTTTATAGTGCAATTAAAGAAGTCTTTGTATATCATTCTTAACCACTTATTTTATGATTTGTTATGCTTTTATATGGTATTTTGATTTAGACATGTACATTTATTATCTAATAGAATAGTTGCTTGAAAGGCCTACTCTAATTATCATATTCTTCATATTCTTATCTTACACCTATGGACTAGTAGTTCATCCTATACTTATTATCAAAACTTTCCTCTTAAGCATCTTTTGTGGTAACACGAAAGTAAGTGAAATTTTTGCTTGTGGGGAACATTACTGAAATTTTATGAAAAAGAGAGACTGAAAGGTCAACAAACAGCTTTAAGTTACTCTCTTTTGACATGATTCATAATTAAGGGTATTATAAAATTATTTATGGGCTTTGTTCTAAATCTGAATTATGTGTTTAGTTTGATTAGCAGGATCTAGTACCAACTGAATTCCATCAAATCAAAATCATTATACAAAGCAAACCCATCAGGGTACTAAACAAGCCTGTTGGTAGCGGGTCAATGCTAAGTAACATCTAAAAACAAGGAAGCTCGGTAAATGCAAGTAAAACCATCGGGGTACTAAACAGGCCTGCTAGCAATGGGACTGTGCTTGCATGGTACAAAAATAAACCCTCCAGGGTACTGAATAGGCCTGCTGGCAGTGGAAAAATATCAGGTAAAGGAGATGTGGTTAATGCACCGCTATGCACATGGTTCAGAAAAAATGATAATATATTTGTAAAAAAACCAGAATATATATAAATACATGTGTAGGCCAATTGTTTATGATGTCATTAGAGAATGGCTTTAAGTTGGACTTGGATCCGACCATCTAATTCAACCAATACCTAGGATATTATTATCATAGAGATAGGACCCATAACTATGGAATATCAAAAACTCTAGGGTACACTCAAAAATATTCTAAAGATGACAAGAAATCCTTACAATAAGGCATGGATGACTAGATTTTCCTATGGAAATTTTCAATTATACTGTCATTATTCACTTGATCTTTCTAAGCACTATTATTTCTGATAAATGTACATATCCACATCATTTCCATTTTACTAGTTAGTTTTTCTTTTTCTTGCAAACATGGTCACAGCATGATACGACTCTGTATTAAATTAATTTGAAATTACTTAGCTTTTTCTTGTATGGCTTGAGGACATGCCGTATCTTTTGTTTGGGGGAGGAATATTATGTTGTGGAGATTATACTATTTTTATTTTTCTGACTATTTATATAAAAGTTCATTTATCTCTGATAAATGACAAATTTTTTCAAGATAATTAGCAGCAATCCGATCCATAATAAAGCATGTTTTTACAAAAAAACCTATATGAAGGATCATATGCAGGACCATATGAAGGGTCGAATGTCGTTCTGAATGAAATGCCAAATGATGATCTAAATAAAAAATGTGGTATTATAACACTAATGATTAAAAAGCATGTCAAGGTGTTATCTTTAGTTTTGTTTTTGGGCAAGAGGTTGAACTAGATAAGCTATACCTATGATTATTAAGTCATATCTACATGCTTATAAGAGAATTGTGACTAATTTTTGACCTATTCTATGACATTGACATAATATGATCTAGCTTAAACCCCCCATATGGATGTGATATGACATGAAGAACTTTTCATTCATCATTCTATTGTTGTCACACTTACTTTCTTATCCTCTTCCAAATATAAACCATCAAATGATCAATATTCATGCTAACTTCAGTTATTATGGTTATGAATATGGTTTATGAAAGCGCATTCATTAATACGTTCAACCTGTCCAAAGTTTTACTTTGGACATGGTTGAACTGATTGAAACCTTATGAGCCTAGTAACCCATGCGTCCTTTGACGACACTCAACTCAATATTTTTCATAATGGAACAATTGCCTAAAACATGCTGAGTCTTTGCATGATCGTTTGATTGATTGAACGAAGCACATTTTAGATGACCCTCTTGCGATTTCCTTTCTATTATGTCACCCTCACTTACTATCATGCCTGTAGATTTGTTTCAATCATGATCTCCTTGTACCCCCTGTGAGCTTTACATCCTTGCCTATGTCTAAATAATGCCAAATCGCTTTGAACACAAGAGCTATAAAGATTTATTTCAGATACTGGAATCCTGAGAGTGCCAAGAGATACTTTTTCAGGATGGATGGAACCCTTTTATTCACTTGCTGTAAGGATACTATGAAGATATTTCACTACTTTTCGTGATGGTTTTTGATGGGATAATGACTAGGGTTGGTCATATCACCTTTTCAGTGAGTTATAAATATTTCGAACTTGTGACTAAGATACTAAGGGAGGGAATTCGATGGCATCTGCACTGGTTTCTTGCATCGACATCTCACAAATTTTCTCTTAAACCAGAATACCAGCATGTTGCAGGCATCAAGGGATTCCACCAAAACTAGATTAAGCTAGAGTACATTAACCCTTTGACTGTCATCATTCATCTTATCACTTGTGAGGGTAAGTTCATCATATTCAAAGCTTGTCATATCTGTTTTTTAGCACATTTTTTTGATCAAAATTTTCTCAATTTTCCTTTTTATTTCCTTAGAATCCTGGAGAAAATGTCGATCCAGCCTAGGAAAAATACCATTCATCCCAAAGGTATTTTTTATCACCATAGTATGATTAAAATATTGATCTTGGATCAGCTTGAAGAGCAGAATCAAACTTGGGATACTTTTTTGTTTAAATTTCTTAACCCCCATCTCAACATTTCAAAACTCCCTTGACATCTCCATAATCGTAAATCCAGTCAAACCCCATCCGTAGAGAAGAAAAGATCCAATGTTGTGAATCTTGACAAAGACACATCAAAGGCTATACCATCTACACATTCTACCCTTGTTTACCTTGTACTTTCTAAGTTTGTACCCTTATGATGAACTTGCACTAGAGACCAAAAGGAAAAATGTTTCCAGTCCATGGTTCAGCCTAGTGTCCAGAGCATGGTATATCCCGGTATTTAGAATGATCATCTAGACGGTATGGCCAAATCATATAAACTTGATCTAGACTCACCTTTGTTCACGTTGTCTCATGTCTCAGCCGAATTACTAAAGGATGTTGATAGTGAAAATGTCCCTACACCTTCCCAAGAAATGAGTCCTAAAAAACAAGTTCCTTCTATTAACAATTAGAAATCATTTGAGGAAATGAATACGCCTCTAGAAACAAAGCAACCTGTAGAACCATCCACTCCTCATCAATTGACAATGTATCAATTAACTTAGGAGTTGGCGTAGTAAACAAAGCGGACTGAGGAATACACCAAGTGAATCGCAAACGCTCGATAACAAAATAAGGATTTGCGTCTGCAACTTAAAGTTTTCGAAGACCTCAAGAAGGCCATCAATTCATCACATGGGTCTCATCACGAGAGGTGTGTTGTTTTGAAACCTCAGGCCAATAATTTCATGTTTAAATCCTATGTTTCATCTTTCAAGTTGAAGGTAGTTGCTAACGCAGCTCGACCTTCTTCCTAAATCCTCTTTGTTTTGCACAGTGGGACTTGGGTATGGGGGAATGTTGATCTTAGTTTTTTCACCATTTTCAGTTGGTAAATTACACTTTTTGACATCCATTTTGTCATCTTTTTGACAAATGTTTGTCATACAAGTTGTCATTCAGCCTCAGGTATGAATATATTTGGATTTATGGAAATTCTGTTTTATTATTATTATTTCACGATTTTTTTGATTAAAATTGATATTATTGAAGAGAACGTTTGATTTATGTATGAATTTTTTTGCAATTTATGATATTTTGATGAGCCAATAGCTGGACACACATCACACTAGATATGCGTAGAGCGCATCCAACTTACCATCGAGCTCGTTGATCAAATCGTGAAATGTTCGTTGGTATATTCCACAACGTTAAAGGTATGTAACTGTTTAGTGTCCACAAATTTGAATGATGGAATGACCTTCATTCTAGAAGGCTCGTTATCTTACCTCCTCCGCTTGACATCATGACACCAGTCTACATCAATATGAATGCTCACTGTACAACACACGCAAGGGAGGACCACCGCGGGAGGAAGAAGCAGGATGACTGTGTGTTGGATTATGATCAGTTAATTGTAATAATGGTTGACTAAATTTAGGAGCAGTCGACCACAGAAAGGGGCGACCTGCTCATTCATGTAAACACTATATATTTGCTTTTAGATGAGAGCATGCGAGCTATTTTTCAATTTTTTCAATTTCTGTGAGTCGATTTCAAAAAGACTCTATAATACTGTTTCAAACCTTAATATAATTTACATATCTGCTGTGTTTATGATCATGATCATGTAAGCATTTAGGAAGCATCACCCTGATTGCTGAGAGGGCCCCTCATCAACCAGTCGTTTTAATTCTTATGCATATTCTTTTTTATCCCTTTCCTTGAAAATTAGTATAGTTATATTTCGAGTTTGATTATGCAATTGAATTACGGTAATTTTTCATTTCATTATTTCATGTAGCATAGGTTATAGTCAAATGTTGTGTTGATAATATAGTTTCATTTCATAGATTAAAAACCATTTGCGTGCATAGTTTTCTTTCGTTTCCTTTCCATCCTTTTCAGCTTACTATTCAGTTTTATGTTGACAAGTACATATGGTAGATTGCTTTGATATCTTAGGATTAGGTTACAGTAGGTTTAGTTTTGTTGATTTTTGTTTTGTCATAAATTTATTTAGTTATATTTCAGCTCGTTTAACAATGCAATAGATAATAATGTCTTTATAATTATGAGTTAGTTTAAGTTATTGTGTTGTTTAATTTTATCATTGAGTAGGTTTACTTACTGTTTTTATGCATCTTGGTTTCATGTCCACAAGACCAGTTGATAATTAAACCATTTAGGTTATTTTATATTTTTTTCTGTATACATCTTGTCATTTATACAACCTATTTATCGTGTCGTTCAGACCTACCTTCCAGTCTACTATCCAGGCTTTCATTCAACCTTTAATATTCCTGTTTTGTTTGAAGCCTGTTTAAAGCTCTGCTCCTTTAGCTTTTGGAACATGTTTTGATTGTGTTAGTTAAATAATTATTATGTTTATCATTAGGAGTATAGGTTAGGTTTTTTAATGTATTTATTAAGTTATATTCCTATATTTTACCTCCTTTCACCGTGAAGATGTTTTCAGTTATGCTTTGTGATTGTGTTTCTTTTGGTTTCTGATTTCCTTCTTCAATACTATGGTAATATGTGGTAATTAAATATTTAGTTTGGCTTGATTTATCACTTTTGAATGTTAAGTTTAGAGTTAGATATGATCAAAACTCTAGAGAAGTACATTAGCACATTGTAAATTGGTTATAGTAGTAGGACCTGTTTCTTTTACTATGTAACGACTGAAGAGATTTAGAGAGTAGGATTTAAAGGAATTATCTTTATTAAGTTTTCTACTTGCTTCTCATTTTCTTTATCAAGTTTTTTACTTGCTTCTTTCATTAAGGTATTTCACTTGTTTATAATCTAGAGTTTCCTTACATCTCTTTCATATATGAATTAGCTATTTACAAAAGTAATCTTTCAAAAGAATCTCATCTCTTAGTAGATTAGTTATTCATAATATATTTTTAATTTGAGAACCAGTTGCTTATGGAGTAGATCACCATGTTCACCATCACCTGTAATTGGACCTTCCTTAGTTTGCATATATTTGTAGGATTTAAGTTAGATTTGATTCCTTTTAGTTTCTTTAATTCTTTTGAAAGTCATTTAGATACTACTCCTCCTCGAGTTCCAATCACAATAAATGCATATCCACAGAACAACCAAGTAGAGTGGAACTAGATAATTTAGTTTTACCATTATGTACATTTGTTAATTGTATATATAGCTTAAGTTGTTGATTTTGTAAAAGGGTCTCCAGTTGTCATAATCTTGTTATAATGCATTGTATAGTTAATCTCTCAAGTTCTTTATGAAGCTCTCTTAAATTGAGAGGTGGAATAGTTAAGTAAAATGGAAGTTTATTTTCTTAAAGTTTACTTGTTTATATTTTTATCTTTCAGCAATTGTCCACAGAGTAGAGTAGTATAGATTGATACTACTCTAATCTAGTACTATGTTGTTGTTTAATTACCTTCATAGTTGAATTTAAAGGAGTTTGACTCTGTTTTTCATTTTGAAAGATCTTTCGATCTTTTCTTTGCTAAAATATTTCCATGACACCCTAGGAACCCTGTACCTTGGCATATACTTTGTGTCAAATCTAATTTTACCAACCTCGGTCAATAATTAAATATTAGGTGAATTAGTTAAGACATTATTACACCCAACTTGGATTTTTTGTATTTATAGGTTATGTTTTCCATAGTAGAGGGGGATGGAACTGGAATTTTTGGGTGAAGAAAAAGACCATGGTGAATCGATATTTATGGGAGAGAGCCCAATACTTCAAGTCCATGTCCATTCATTTTCTCCTTCAACCCAGTATGGAACTTCCATTCTGGTTTACGCCTTTATTATAATACTGCATATGATTCCTCATTTGTCTACAATGATCTGTAGAATGTATTATGTTAATATCGCTACAGATCTGAAATATCTACTCCAATGTCTACATTAAATAAACTCTTCTATTCCTTCTCAATTTTGTTCATGGAATTGGATCTAAACGCTGCATACATTTTTCTAGTTTCTGCATTAACAAGGAATATAACCTCTGCTCCAATTGTTGTGTTGAATAAACATTGCATTCTGTTACCATTCAGTTTGCATGGACGTGTGATCGAACTTTGAAATTTGTTTACTAATTGTTTACTTGAAATGCGATCTAATTGATTGTGATCAAGAATATTCATTATGTAACCATTTTGTCTGGGTGGATGTGTGATCAAACTCTGAAATTTGTTCACTAGTTTTTTACTTGAAATGCGATCTAATTGATTGTGATAAATACTCTAATTGATTGTGATAAATACATACATCTGCATTAGATGTATGTGATTTACTATTTAAAATCATTCCCAAATGTCTCCATTGAATACAGGTGATCAAATCCATGTCTGTGTCTTATATATGTTATATTGTGTGTATCAATTTCTAAAGTCTACAATATTTTGAATCCTTTCATCTGCCGCTTAATATGAACATACATATATTGTTTCCCGTTATATGCATGATGCATGCTCTTAAATCTGATATTTTTCCCATTTTATTACATTTTGATCTAGCATGTGTTGTTTATAAATATCCAATCCAGAAATATCCAAAACCCTTTATGCGTGTCTCCCATTTGATTATGTTTTCGATATTCCATGTGTTGTTTATAAATAACAGATCTAGAGAGATGCATAACTCCATATGTGTTTTTCCATGGTTTAAGTTTTTGAGCTATCTTATGCGTTTAGTCATTTAGTTGTTTGAAGAAACTTAGATCCGTTCTTGGTATACCCTTTTTTATGAGTGTCAAATACGATCTACATTTACAGGTCCTTGCTTATACAACAACGTGTTCATTTTTTTCTATTAGAGTTTGGAATCTATGTTTGCGTGGTTATGTGGTATGCATGTGGTATCATAGTTACAGATATGAATTAGGTATATGTTAACCTGTACATGTATTTTTGTGTTGTGATTATATATCTGGACCCAATGGTTGGGAGGGAAAGTCGAAGTCAAGCTTTTCGTCACTGGAGTCTTTTAAATTAGAAAAGTAACCTTAATGATTATTTTTATTATGCAAATGTTGTAATATTTTTCAAGATTTATATTTTCTTCCTTATGTAGTTATAATGGTAAATATATTGAAGTATTTATAATCCTCCTAATCAATTACGCATTGACCTAACTATCGACAAGTTGTGATTGCAGAGAATGTGGTGTATCCTATGAAGAAAGTATGGTGGAAATAATTGTATAGTTTTATTTATATATATTTTGATGAATGCTTAGAATGCTTAAATATTTTCTAAAGTTAGATTTCATTTATTCATCCAAACTATAACTATCTAACCTTATTGTTTTCTCAACAACCAACTCGAGAGATTCATACCTCTTATCCTACAATTTGTTCCTAAGATATTAGGTACATTAAAGGGTTACATTTTATGGAGTATGTTAACCGTAACTAAAGAATATATTTACTATGTAATAGAGTGTTCAAAGCAAATAAAAGAACCTCATTCTTTATTTGAGATTTCGTTATGTTCTCATTATTAGCCATGAGAATGATTATTAGTGGTAAGTTGTTATCTTAAACTTATAAAAATCAAGATTTTTAGTTTATTCAATAATGAAGTATTAACAAATATAAAGAGTTTTAAAGTCATCATGTTCAGACTAGAAAAAATATACTTGATCTATTAATTGAAAGATAAAAATGTTACCCCATTTTTTCCCAAACTTAATCGAAGAAAGTTGAGTATATTACTAGTGGTATCAAAGCTCATCTTGCAGCACTTGGACCTATATGGGATTAACATCACTGTACAAATTGGGAAAACTAAAATTTGAGTTGTTGTAAATAACAAAAAGCAATATGATAAATGTGAGGGAAGGCTTCCCTCCTGTGTTTTGAGTTAATTATATTTTTATGGTCAATGGTAAGTATATATAAGTATATATAAACTTACATATACTTACCGTTTAGCATAAAAATATAATTGATTCAAATATAATTACTTCTGATAATATTGACGTAAAGCTTTGATTATTATCTATGAATGTAAAGAGAGTTCCTCAGGAACAGTGCATGGTCACGCTTTATATAGAGTGACAGATTTTTTCCTATTGGAAAATACACACACACACACACACATAATTTTTTTCATTGTTAAAGTGAAAATGACTATGTGGATATTGATTAAAGCAATATCGTGTAGAAAATAAAACATTATTAATTATGTCTCTTTCTCCTTGTCATTTTTCTACATGATAAAAGTGTCATAGATTTGAAAAATTCATATAGTAGGATATGAATAATGAAAATGAACCACCCTTGAGGTTTTTCAGATAAGCAATTGATGGGTCGAAAGTTTCTTCCACAAAACTTAGGGATGGATGGTGACTATGCTCAAGCTAGATTGATAGTTTGGTCATCTTAAAATGAAATAAGTATTGTTTTATGGTTCTTAGTAGATCTCATTTTTTTGTTAGAAAAATATTCATAACATTAAGGAAAGCGGGTCTTATAAAATTGATAGATGCACAATGCATAGACTCCTTACAATAATTTGTTACATACTAGTAAATCATATGCATATGTTTTCAGAAAGTGGAGGGAATAGTTTAGATACCATTTAAACTAAGGACAAGGAAATTGACATAGATGTGATAACCACATTAAATTATGTGAAATTATATGCTTAGTGGAAAATGAAATGACACCTCATTAATCATATGACTTATCCTTGGCGTTCCAAAGGAACCTGTAATGATATTCCCTGACAAAACTGGAGGTGTTCTACTATAGGGAAATTGTTTCTCATTAAAGAAATACAGTTTGTTGTAATCCATGTTTATATATTAGTAAGAAAGAATTGTGTTAATATAATGATATATATTTACGAGAGCTATTAACATACATTGAACATTGATTAATAGGATTTGTGATACAAATTTAATTATCTTTAAAGTTTTATTGAGAAAAGAATGTCTCCTTAAAATGCTAAGCAATAACACTAACAATTTCACATGCTATTGTAAGTCTTGATTGATAAGGACCTTTCTAGGGCTACATTGAGAAACATAGTAAAATATTTTGTTAATGGTCACTAGAAGAATGCAATTTATGCATTGAAATGTTAGATGAGTAAGTGTATTATTACTAAATATATTTTTCTGAATTCAATATTCATCATAAGTTTTATAAACCTTCTCTAGCATATGTTATTGGCAATAGATGAATGGTATTGTAAATGTAAGTAGCTAGATAGAGCATATTTGGAGTTTATTTTTTTGAAATATTGGTGATGAATAACTAGAGTTGAATCGTCTATCATTAAGTGGGTTTAGTCTTCTTGACTTGGTTTGATTACATGATTATATTGAGACAAAATGGAAACGAGTGGAATTTTTAGGAAATAATTTCTTATCCAGTGACTATATTATGAGAAGTTATGCTACCAAGTAGACTTTGTAGATCGTAGTGACTTTTTTGGAAACAAGGACATCAGAAATGTTTATTGTTGTTTAACCAAGGAAGCTTGGTTGAAAGGATATACCTAGGTAATGATTATCTAATAATTGGTAGGATAAGATTATCAACATGGAATAAGGTAACAAATTTTCTCTTCAACCTAAACTAATGATTTGCTAAGTTTTTATTCATAGTAAATATCCTTGTGCATCAATATGGATGATGCGGATGGGTAACTAGGTCAGACACATACATTTTTCATTTTTTTATGGAAAGTATGTGTATCTCTAAAGTCTAATATTTTATCGGGATTATAATCATTATGAAGCATAATAAGGATAGAGAATTATTACACATATGTATTAAATATAATAATAGCTAAGCCATCCTAATATCGTTGATATTGAAATCTTTGATAGGTGGAAAATAACTGTTCTGAAATATTGATACTATACAATCCAATGATGGTAGATTATAACATATTACTTGTGGAATAGCTACAGGTACCAAGAGTTGGTAATGGAAATGATATTGAGAGCCTGGTTACCAAGAGTTGGTAATGGAAATGATATTGAGAACCATGTTCAGAACCAGGGTACCAAAATTTAAAGAAATAAAAAGATACGAGAGATATTTTGTACATATAAAGTTTGTTTCTCTGAGAAACTGAATGGTAAAGAGAGATGTACAAATGTTACATGTTTTTCCCTCGCCCAACTAGGCACCCATATGAAATTTTGGGGATCCTCAGGTGTAATATATCTCATTAGGATTCTTTATGCACACATTCATGCCATAAGAGGACTGTCACGTGAGTAGGGGGCTCCATGAAGAGAATAAACTATAGGTATTATGGTTTCTGTGAAAGGAATCACATGAGCTTTGTGAATCACCCTCAATACAACTGGTAGGAGATACAATTGAATAGTAGTACCAACCGTTGTAAAAAATTAAATTAAATTGTTTTGAAATTTGATTTGTGCATATGTTGTTACACATACACATGTACATTTATACTTGGTTCGGTTACATATTAATCTAAGGATTAAGTTATGTATAGCAAGTCAATAATTGACTAAGAATATTGTTGCCCGAAAAATCACAATGAAGAACAACACTTCAAAAGGGTTAAGTAAAACCATTTTTACTTGTGAATTATTTTGTTAAATTTATAAGTATGTACGATTATGACAAGATTTTAGGTACACCTCATACTATTATGCAGAGAATAGGTTAAAATACATCAAAGTTGGAGGATATCACAAAGGATGCGAAAGAAAAACAGTGGGAAATTAAAAAAATGAATGAAGACAAAATTTTGATGAACATGAAACACCGAGGACAGTGTTAATTTCTAAGGGGGAAATGATGTAATGTCCCCTTACTACCTTGACCAAAAATACAAAGTGTAAGTAAACAACAATGTAAGTACAAATTATAACTTCATAAAATTTGTGGATGCAAGCGATAGGGTTAGGAGAGTGAACGCTTGGCATGACAAAAGAACGATTGGGGATGAATCCATTAGGGGGAAAGTCTAAAAGATGAGTGAAGCCATGGGGATCTAGTAAAATCAATATAATGTCCTCATGGTTTTGTTGACGTATCAAAAGGAAGTAATTAATGGTAAATTAAATGCTCATCAAATTGTGGGTGAGATATGCAATTATTAACATGAATTAAAGTTAATATATAGATATTACCTATGTCGAATAGTCATTATAAATATGTATGGAACCATTGGATAGTTTGTTGAAATTGAAGAGTTGTAAATATACTATGATTGAATAACTTATAAAGGTGAAAAAATTCCTTCTGATAATTGTGATGGTCAAAACCCTCAAAACTGAGTTATGATAAATGATATTACGTCTAGTTATAATGGTTAATCACTCTACCTTTATTTTGGAGAATTAATCGAAGGTTATACTTTAAAAATAAGATAAAGCCGAGAATGGTTGTATGTGTGTGTATACATTAGTATCCCTATACATATATTTAAAACTTAAATAATATCTCACGGAATATCGTGGAAGGTTAGAAACAAATGAGGATTTAATTAAGTTGAGCATGGTTATAGTTTAAAGAAAATATAAGAGAAGCAGGACGTCGCTTCCACCTCATAACAATTAAAGGTAAATAAAACGTTATCAATAAATACATGTAAATAATATTAAAAATATGTATAGATGGAATGGCCTATGTGATTTATTATTTGAAGTTATTTCCAAATGTATGCATCGCATACATGCGATCAAATCAATGTATGCATCCGAGATATGTTATATTAAGTGAATTAATTTCTGAAATCGTTCCCCAAATTTTTTCATTGAATACCTGAGTTCAAGTTCATAGCCTACGATGGGAGTTTATGCTTACGTTGGTATGTATCCTAGAACACTGCAAAACGTTCCTCTAAACTCTACAACCTTTTTCGTTTTGTATGCATTAATCTGAAGAGATATGCACCGTTTCCTATTATATGTGTGATGCTTGATATGAAATATTACCGTTTCCCATTTGATTAGGCTCTGACATGGAATGTCTTGTTGATAAATATATCATCCAGAAATATCCATAACTCTTTATGCGTGTTTGCCATTTGATTACATTTTCTATCTGGCATGTGTTCTTTGTAAATAACAGATCAGGAGACATCCGTAACTCTATATCAATTTTCCCATGGTTTACGTTTTTCAACTTTTGTAATTGTTTAATAATTTAGTTGTTTGAAGAAAATCAGATCCTATATTGCTATACCCTATGTATGAGTTTCAAATACAGGATATGTTTATAGGTTATTTCTTCTACACCATTGTCTGCATTTTTTTCTATTACAGTTAGGAGTCTATGCCTGCGTGGATATGTGGTATGCATGTGGTATCATAGTTACATATATGAATTTTTTATATGTTAACGTCTACACTCATTTTGCTGTTTTGATTATGTATCTGGATATTCGATTATTATTATCTACATTTAATCTGTTATTTACTTTTTGGACTTCTGGTTGATCTTAAATTATAGACCCTTCCTCTTTATGGTAATCATTATCCTTTCTTGATTGGGGTTGGAACGTGATTTTTCTAAACAATGTCTCCTAGTAAACCTTGAAGTGCTTCTCATTATAACCTACCAAGTAGTGTATTCGTTGCCCAGCTCGGGGTTGCTTCTAGGAGGACAAACCTATGCCAAATGGATAAAATGGTTGCGAGGAAAGTGGAAGTCCACGTTTCATTTGTTAGAGTCTTTTAAATTAGAAAAGTAACCTTAATTATTAATTTGATTAAGTAAAGGTTGTATTATGTTTCAAGCTTAATATGTTCTTACTTATGTCGATATAATGGTAAAGATATTGAAGGATTTATATTTCTCCTAATCATTTAATAATTAACTTGATTGTCAACAAGTTTTTATTGCAAATATTGTGTTCCAATGGTGGAAAGGAAATTAGTCTATCTTATGATGATGGTATGGTGGAAACAATTGTATATATATATATATATATATATATTATGATTTATGATGAGAATGATTAAAATAGTTTCTAGATTTCATTTATTTGTCAAAAAATGTATCTATCTAACATTGTTGTTTTCTCAACAACCGACTTGCGAGATTCATACCTCTTCTCCTACGATTTGTTCCTAGGTGATCATGTACATTATGGGGTTACTTGTTATGGAGTATTGTTGCAAGTGCAACCTTTTTCCCAATTTTTTTTTAAATTTTGGACCCTCCTTTTAATTTTATCTTGCTTGGGATTGTTTGGATTCTTGAATTTTGTTTTTTCCCTCTGCTACAAACTTGGATTTTTTGAGGTTGAATTGAGGTCAACTGTTTTCCTTCATTTCGGAAGTTGAATGATCTAAAACTTCCTTTTGTCTAACTAATGCTTTTGACTATGGAAATTAAAGTTTTGATTTCCTTTAACGCTGTCGAAAGTCCGTTGAACAATGAATAGGGGCATTAGTTCTCTATGCCGTCGATGGATAGTCTGGTTTTTCGCTGATGTGCTTTAAGTGGTCATTTTGGTTTCATTGTTTAATTTTTTTTTGACTTTATCGCTATCGGATGTCTGTTGATGAATGAATCAAGGTATTAGTTTTCTATGTGGCTGCCATTTCAGAGGGCAAATGGAGAATGTTCCGATGGATAATTATTTTTCTCGCCGATTCCATGGTTTTATTGCTCAAATCTTTTGATTTTCAATGAGTTTGTTTTCTTTTCGCTATTGAAATGTTTTTGACAAGAGGTCATGTTTTTAGTCTTCTATGACGCCGCTGTTTTGGATGCCTTTTCGTCTGTCTCACAGACACTGCGGAGATGCTTAGTTTTAAATTCGCCGACACATAGTGCTCAGAGATTTCGATGCCGGTAGTTTTTATTTGACCGTGGAACCCTTAGTCTCTATGTTTCCCGCCTTTGCGACTGCTTAGTGAACTAACCGTCCGACGTATAGTTCTTCCTCTTGCTGATGCGAATGTGCTTATTGAATAGTGGTTCCGATTTCCTCTACGATGACGTTTAGTGCTTTATTTCATCGACATTTTATTTTGTCATAGGTCCTTAGTCTATTTGTGGCCCCCCGTTACAGCCGTTTAGTGCACTATCTATCCGATGTCTAGTGATTTCGTCTGTCGATAGTGGTTTTCCTGCTGATAAGGTTTTCCAGCCGATTTCATGTGCTTCTACTCTATTTCATGGGCGACGGATGTTTTTTATTTTTGATTGATTTGGGGATTTCACGACGAGAACAAAGTATAGGGTCTCACATTTGATGATTAGTCTTATTGATAGTGTGGTTCATGTTTTATTAGAAAGTTAGATGATCTTCAATGCAGTCCGGATTAATTATGAGTTTTATATTAGGGTTGTTTTTTTAACTGCAGACGGACTTAGAGAATTTTCAAGACACGAACTTGCATGATTTTCTTTGCTTATAATTTTTTTTTCCTTTTCAAGTATTAATACTGTTTATAGTTCATTTTACAGAATGTGTGTACTGATACAGTTTTGTGTCACTTTGTTAAACGGTAAAGGGTCTAAAAATCTGCTTTGTTCATGATAGAGCAATTTCTACAAAGAAGATATGTCTAAAAGACAAAGCAGAAGGGCGGCAGTAAGGAAGGAAAAGTTCATCAATGACCAAGCTGGTCCCTATTTATAAAAGTCCTATTAAATTTTAATTTAATGTAACGTATTGTATAAATTATGAGCACTCACTAAAAGACAAAATTTTGGGATTGAACGGTTGGGGGAGCCTGAAGGTCATTGAGGGGCAGCCCAAATGGTTTTCTTTTTGTATAAATATAGGAGAGCTTAGATAAAGAAGAGGACTTTTTCCCAGACAGATTTGTGAGAAGTATTTTGTAAGAAGAACTATTTCCTTTTGCAATAAAGAATTACAAGTTTCTTGCTGGAGAAGGCTTGGTGGAATGTTTCAAAAGTTGTGCTATGGATCAGTTGAAAGTGAACTATTTTTTTTTCAGCTCATGTCCATTAACTGTGAGATCGTTCTAACTAATTGCATATATGTTCATGTTATGAATGCACTCTAGTTTATTCTGTGAAATTTCCACTGTGAGTAACGAAGGTTTTCATAAACAATAAGCTATCTTATTTTTCATATATCTATTAATGTCCATGTGTTCTTAAATAAGTAACAACTATCTGTGATTTTTCTTAATGCATGTGTAGAGATACATTACTCATTGATAACTGATAATTTTTCTCCGTAGGGATAGGTTGGATAGTTAGTTTTAGTTTCTTAATGTGTGTGATTTAGATGCGAGAGAGTTAAGACAAGAGGTAAGAACCTGCGCATCACATTGTGACGCTCCTCGTTATCTCTATCAATTTACATTTCTAGATAGGCACTTGTACATCATACTTAGATTAAAAAAACTAAAAATACACACGGTGGACCAAGATGTAACCGGTAAAACATTTTATTTTGTTACTTGACCTATGGTAGCCGGACCATAAACCAGACAAATTCCCCATACCAAAAAATAGTGGGCTAGTTGGGAACGTTTACTGGGGAGAATCCCTAACTGTTGTTACCTGTGATTTTCTAGGCCTCAATAGTTTTTGGCTCTATAAGGAGGGTCACTAGTGCATGGTTGGCTGAGGAAACCCATTTTCTTGAAATTATTCCACCAGTGACAGTTTTGAAAGCAATTTGTTTCACAATCTAACAGATGAGAAGGGTAAAGAGCATTTGTATTCTGTAGATAACAAAGTAGTTGATGATCTGAGAATATTTACTAGGGAATATGCGAAGAAGATCGGAGGATTACCAATTATTCATGTCTTACCTAGAAGAGAATAAAGGAAGAAAGATCGCCCTCAGTTAGAGGATTTAGTGTTGGTAGAATACCTTGAAGAACTAGTAGAAGCAGCTCTACCAGAAGTTGATCAACATTTGAATCAGTTGGACCTAGATACACCTGACTGTTCACCTGTTCACTCACCACCTCATTCTCCACCTAGAATCATGGCTCATGCAACTGCAAACCAACCAAATCCACCACCTTATTGGAAGGCTAGGTCACCTTTAAAACTGGAACCCCCTTTGCATGATTTGCCTTAATATTTTGAGAAAATGTTTCCTAAGTTTGACCCAAATGAAAAAATTCTGGTAGATGATCATTTGCAAACTTTTTAATTGGCTATGGAAGGACTACGGGCTGGAGAACATGAATATGTACTCTGCAGATTGTTTCCACATACCCTGAAAGGAGCAGGAACCTCATTGTATTTTGCTCTGCCCGCAAATTCAATCACAGAATGGGACACATTTCAAAGAATATTTAGAAGTAAATATACTGTCCAGAAAACTCATGCAGCATTAATGAAAGGGTTATGCAATTTAAATAAAGAAATAAAGGAAAAAGTGCATAATTTCACTCAAAGATTTGTTGCTTATCTAAAAAGAATTCTGCAACTGCTAAACCATTTGATAAAATTCTAATTGAATACTATACTTCAGCTCTAGGGCCTGACTTGTCCATGTTTTCCAAGATGTCAGTCAAACCTACATTATAAGAAACTTATGAAGAAGATGAGAGGGTAGAGGCTCAGAAGGAGAGCATAGAAGATTATCCTGTACAGTTGGAAGAAAAATATTTTGGTAAGAAACCTTTATTATTGACTAAGACTAAGGATGAGTGGTCATAGGATTTTGAAGGGATGGTGAAGATGATGCAGAAGCTATCCAACAGAGTAATAGATTTTGAAAAATAAAAGGAATCTCATAAAGCATATAAGCCTTACTATAAAAGGAGGGAGGAAAACAATCAACATAAACCTCCTCCACACAATCCTGCATCAATGAATTTAACTAAGGTAGGTATGGATAATTTTTGCACTTTTCATCAGTAGCCTCATTCTGAGGAAAATTTCCCCCAATGGATAAATTCTATGACATTGGTAACAAATCAGTTATTGGACTCCAAACTAACAGAAACTGATAATGAGGAAAAAAGGATAATCAATCCACAAGAAAACAAGAGGAAGATGCTTTAGTGTTATGAGATTGTGTCTCAATGTTTGATACATTAGAAGAAGGTTCTCTAAAACAAAAGGAAACATCAGAAACTAATGTGACAACAAGAAGTCAGGCTTTGATAAAAATAAGACAAGTCAATACTTCCGAAGATCAAGAAACTTCAAGAAAATATAAAGAAAAAGAAAAATACAACTAAAAAGATACCTGAGTTTACCATTACAAGTCAATATCCTAAGATAATTAACATGCCTGTTAATCCTATTGAATACAAGGTTGATAATGTCAAGAAGAATCTCAAAACACTTGAGATGGTGTATGATATTGTGGAAGACATTAAAAAGGATAAGGCAAATATCTCATTATTTGAAATGTGCAATTTACCTCGGCAGAAAGAAAATTTGTTAAAATAACTTGAAGTACCAAAAGAAGAGCTTCCCACTAAAAATGAACCTATAGAAGAAATTGGTGAAGCAAGTGTGGGAGGTAACTCTAAGTTTAAAACCCCGCCATTTCTCCTAACTTTTGATATTTTCAATTATAATGTGTAGAACTGTTTAGTAGACTCAAGGGCATCAATCAATGTTATGCCACTGTTAGTCTGTAAGAGAATTAATGGACAACCTAAACCATCCACTTGGCAGGTTATTCAATTAGACAGGACAACTGTGAAAGTAGTCGGGGAAACGGAAGATGTCCTAATTCACTTATCTGCAAATGAGAAGGTATGTCAGTACATTGATATTATAGTTGCAGACATTCTAGATGCTCATGGACTTGTTTTGAGTTGAGACTTGTCATCAAGGCTAGATGGATAATTTGCATCAGATTGGTCACATCTGTGGTTGCCTCATAAGGGAAGTCCCAATCAAATAAAAATATTAAGAGAACCTCAAATGGAGCACAATGTTAGTCAGTTGGAGGAAAAAAATGAACCAGTGAATTCTGTGTTGGGAAATTACTTCATTGAACTAGAACCGAGAAATTACCAAGCGAAAGAAGCCAGCGGTACACAAGACACCCAGCCCTATCTCCTTTGATTTTCATAAGCTGATGAATTTGACTGTAAAATAGTAGACTTAGTTTCAGATGTAGTTTTTCATTCAAGTACAGTAGAAGTAGATAGTTTTTGGGCCTTTTATTTTGATGGATCTAAAACATTGGAAGGATCATGAGCTGGCTATGTCCTGATTGATCCAAAGAAAAATGAACATTTTCTTTCATGTAGATTAGAGTTTGAATGTACCAATAATACAAGTGAATATGAAGCACTAGTTTAGGGACTAAAAAAAGCAATTGAACTAAAAGTAAAAAATCTGAAAGTGTATGGGGATTCTTAAATACTTGTAAAGAAAATTCAGAATAAAATACATTGCATTTCACCTCATTTAAAATATTAACAGAATGGAGTGTGGGATTTACTGACAAATTTTTATGCTTTTAATATTGTATCCATTCCTTGACTAAATAATGCAGTAGATGACTTATTAGCTACCTCAGCTGGAAGGCTTGTACCTTCAAATAATAGATATTTTATTGAATTACTTTTCAGGCCTTCGGTTCCAGACATGATCACCAATCTACGGGTTTTTGATGATGATCAACAAATTATTGAATGTTTGACGAAAGATGAGACTTTCAAAGGAGCAATAATTGGTGATGAAGAACACCAAGCCGAATTAAAATTTGAAATCTTTATTCCTAAAGGAGTAAGGACCTTAGAGTGAATGTTTAATCTAGGCAACAAATTCAGAAGGCCAGCAAATTAATAAAGAGGAGCTACGTTCGAAGAATGGCGAACTCAGTTCGCCATTCTTCGAACGCAGCTCCTCTTTATTAATTTGCCACTGCGTAGATGACCATCTTCCAACAGGCCAGCAAATGTCAAGACTCATAGCTCATCCTTACAATTTGAGATGATAAATTTGGGAACTGAAGTTGAACCCAAATATGTAAATTTGGGAAAGTGTTGTTCTCTGGGTGAAAGAAATAAGTTCATTAGTTTGTTCAAATAGTACAAAGATGTGTTTTCCTAGACATATGAAGAGCTTAAAACATTTTATACAAAGATTATACAACATGTCATCCCTATTAGAGATGGAGTCAAGCCTTATCAACAACCTTTGAGGAAGATTCATCAAAAAATGGAACCTTTAATTCAGAGTGAAGTGAAAAAATTATTGGATGCTAAGATTATATTTAAAGTCAGACATTCAAAATGGGTTTCGAATTTGGTGCCAGTAAGAAAAAAATCCGGAGAAATCAGGCTCTGAGTAGATTTTAGAAACCTAAATCGTGCTTCAGATAAAGATAACTATCCAGTTCCACCCATGGAACAAATATTGCAGATAGTTTTAGGTTCTGAATTATTCTCATTATTAGATGGATTCTCTAGCTATTATCAAATATTAGTAGCTGAGGAGGAAAAACTTAAAACTACATTCAGAACAAAATGGGAAACTTTTGCTTACAGGAGAATTCTCATTGGACTCATAAATGTTGGATGTACTTTCCAGAGGGCCATGGACATAGATTTCCGCGGTTTTATTAGCCATAGTGTTGTGGTGTATCTCAATGATGTCACAATATTTTCAAAGAAGAGAGAAGAACATGCATTCCATCTAAAACAAATTTTCAAGCGTTGTCGAAAATATGGGATCTCACTGAATCCTAAGAAATGTCTGTTTGCGGTTATAGAAGGAAAGCTACTGGGTCATGTTGTTTCTAAGAAAGGGATCTCCATAGACCCAGAAAGGATTAATGCCATAGAATATATTGCTTTACCCCATAACAAAAAAGGTATGCAATCATTCATGGGGACAATTAATTTTGTGAGAAGATTTGTACCAGATTTTGCTCAAATTGTTAAACCTTTGCAGCAAATGGTGAAAGAAAGTGTACAATTCAAATGGACTGATGTGGAGAAGAATGCATTCAGTAAGATAAAGACATCTATTGCTCATGCACCATCTCTCAAAATTCTAAATTTTGAAAAGAAAAAAAAAATTGTACACTTTCGCATCAGACGATTCATTGGCAGCGGTGCTTATACAGAAAAAAGATAGGGGAGATGAGTACCCCATATCATTTATGAGCACTGGTCTACAGGGAGCCGAATTGAATTACCCATCAATCGATAAACAAGCTTATGCAGTTTTCAAAGCGGTAAAACAATTCAGGCCATACATACTTAAGAACCATACTAAGGTAATAGTTCCACACCGAGCTGTAAGGTCTCTTTTTGTACAAAAAAAATTAGGAGAAAGAAGAGGCAACTGGGTAAAAACTTTGCAAGAATATGACCTTGAATTCAAACCAACATCCATAGTTAAAGGGCAAGGACTATGCAAAGTAATGGCTGAAGGTAAAGACCATTAAGAAAATAGTTGGGACCATGAAGTTGAGTTACATATGGTGGATGTATGTCCTCTATTCACAGCTCCAGATTCCTGGTACCGAGACCTTGTTCATTACCTCCGGGAAGGATATTTTCCAGAACATTGGAATTCCAAACAATGAAGAGAATTATGCCTTAAATCAACTTCATATCGGATCATTAAGGAAGTATTATTCAGAAAGAATTATGGTGGAGTTCTTCTCAGGTGCTTAGAACAGGAAGATGTAAATAAATTCATAACATAATTACATGATGGGCCCGCAGGAGGTCATTTTTTCAGAGATACAGTAGCCCATAAGATTCTTAGAGCCAGGTATTACTCGCCCACACTGTTTAAAGCTACTCACAATCATGTCAGAAAGTGTGATATTTTGCAGAGGTGTGTTGGAAGACAAGAGAAAGCAGCGGGGCCTTTAAAACTAGTGATGATAGAAAAACCATTTGAACAATGGGGGATTGATATCATTGGAGAAATAAAACCAAATTATTCCTTGGAGCATAAATACATTTTGATGGAAACTGACTACTTCACTAGATGGGTTGAGGCCATTATGTTATGCAAAGTGAATGAAGATGCAGTCATGGATTTCTTACAAGATCACATTATGACCAAGTTTGGGGTTCCAATTTCCCTAGTTTTTTATAATGATACTTATTTTTCTTCTATTAGATTAATTGCATTTGAGAATGAGAGAGAAATTAAGTTGCATTATTCTGCAAACTATTACCCACAAGGAAATGGTTTGGCATAATCTACAAATAAGAATCTGATTAGGATCCTAAAGAAAACCATGATAGAAAACCAGAGAAGTTGGAACTTAGCATTACGTAATGATCTTTGGGCTGATAGAGTCACACCCAAGAATTCCTTAGGTGTGTCACCCTACACCCTAGTCTATAAAAAAGAAGCTATTCTTCCTCCCAACATTATGTTACCTTCTTCCATATTAGTTCAGGAGTTTAGAGATACCGATAATGAAATCCTACATAATAGAATGTATAATCTTGTGAAGGCGGAAGAGTCTAGGTCCAAATCTAGAGAACAATTTAAGCATCAACAAGAAGTAGTGAAATGGTGGTTTGATAAGCATAAAGATGGAAACAAGGAATTTGAAGTGGGAGATCTGCTTCTTAAGTGGGATCATCCACATGATGAAAAGGGGAAGCACAAAAAGTTTCAACAGTTACGGGTAGGCCCTTTTCTGATTGCAGCCATGCTTGGCACCTCAACTTCCAAGTTCCAAGATCTATAGGGGTGGGAAAAGAACTTACTAGTTAATGGTTGAGTTCTCAAACCTTAGTTTTCCTTATTTTTATTTCTTGGTTTTCTTGTACATAAATAAACTGATTGCTTTGTATTGCTTTGGATTTATTTTAGTTTTTTTGTTTTTAGTTAGATTTTGATTGATTTCAATAAAAAAAAACCACAACTTTTGGGTGCATGGAATTCATCAAAATTTTGGATTAACTAAAATCTTTGATTATGAGACTGTGTACTATTGATTTATTTGAAATAACTTATTCTAGTTTAGCAGTTTTCCTAGATGGATATGAACACATTGAAGTCCTACTTAATCCTTGTAAAATAAATCAGAATCAGAAGGTCTGGAATACAATTTCGAGGCTCCATCCATATCACATTAAAAATGTCTTAGGGGGTGACAACAAAAGACCCATGGGAAAGAAGCAGGGTAGATAGTATATTATATATAAATGATACCATGCCAAGAATTGAAAGCCAAAAGGAAAATAAGAGTAAAAAAACTCCTAAGAAAGCAATATGTATCACAAAAAAGTACTGAACTATATGAGTACAAGATTGCCAAAGTTCTTCTCCATCCATGAGCTGAAAATCAATACATGTCTCACACAAAAGGACACTATGGATAGAGGATCCTGAATAAAAATTCAGAAAGAAGGCATGCAGGAGGACTCAGAAAGGACAAAAAAGTCCAAAAGTACAAAAGTATAAAATGCCATGGGAATGAGGAACACACGAATATTTATGTTTACCATATGTTACAATCCTGTGGTGTCCAAGCTGGGAGCTACCTGAAGATAGAAGTAAAAATTGAAAGTCATATTTCTAGACTCAAAAGAGTTAACTAGACTTTTAAATCTTGGTTCCCACTATCCATATATTAGACTATCATCAATGATTAAAGTACATACATCTGTCATTTGGGAAATCTAGACATCTAGAAGAATTCAACATGTTGGTATTTATTGTCAAAACAGTCTGTTGCTCAAAGAAGAAGTTGTCCACAGATCTGTGTTCACCAAGTAGTCGCCAATTGTTCCAGCTGCAACCCTTTTCCGAAATTTTTTAAAATTTTGGACCCTCCTTTTAATTTTATGTTGCTTGGGATTTTTTGGATTCCTGAACTCTGTTTCTTCCCTCTGCTACAAATTTGGATTTTTTGAGGTTGAATTGAGGTCAACTATTTTCCTTCATTTCAGAAGTTGAAGGATCTAAAACTGGCTTTTGTATAGCTAATGCTTCTTACTATGGAACTTAAAGTTTTGATTTCCTTTATCACTGTCGGAAGTCGGTTGAACAACGAATTGGGGCATTAGTTCTCTATGCCGCCAATGGACAGTCTTGTTTTTCGCTAATGTGCTTTAAGTGGTCTTTTTGGTTTTATTGTTTAAATTATTTTTGACTTTATCGTTATCAAATGTCTATTGATGACTGAATTGGGGCATTAGTTTTCTATGTCGCTGCCATTTCGGAGGGAAAATGGAGAACGTTTCGATGGATAGTCATTTTTCTCGCTAATTTCGCAGTTTTATTGCTCAAACCTTTTGTTTTTCAATGAGTTTGTTTTCTTTTATCTATCAGAATGTTTTTGACAAGTGGTCGGTGTTTTATTTTTATATGAAGCCACTATTTTGGATGCCTTGTCGTTTGTCTCACCGACACTGCAGAGATGCTTAGTTTTAAAGTTGTTGATGCATAGTGCTCAGAGTTTCCGATGCCGACAGTTTTTCTTTGACCACAGAACCCTTAGACTGTATGTTTCCCACCATTGTGGCTACTTAGTGAACTAACTGTCCGACATACAGCCCTTCCTCTCGCTGATGCGGATGTGTTTATTGAATAGTATTTTTTATTTCCGCTATGGCGGTGTTTAGTGCTTTATTTCACCAACATTTTATTTTTTCACTGGGTCCTTAGTCTGTTTGTGGCCTACCGTTGCGGCTCTTTAGTGCACTATCCGTCCGACGTCTAGTGATTTTGTCTACCAATAGTGTTTTTCCTGCCGATAGGGTTTTCCCACTGATTTGGTGTGCTTTTACTCTATTTCATGGGCAACGGAGGTTTTTTATTTTTGATCGATTTGGGGATTTTGTGATGAGAAAATAGTACAGGGTCTCACATTTGATGATTAGTCTTATTGATAGTGTGGTTCATGTTTTATCGAAAATTTAGATGATCTTGAATGCAGTTCGGATTAATGATGAGTTTTCTATTAGGGTTGTGTTTTTAACTGCAAACGGACTTAGAGGATTTTCAAGACATGAACTTGCAGGATTTTCTTTACCTTATCATTTTGTTTCCTTTCATGTATTAATACTGTTTATAGTTCATTTTACAGAATACATGTATTGATACAGTTTTTTGTCACTTTGTTAAACACTAAAGGGTCTAAAAATATGCTATGTTCATGATAGGGTGATTACTGCAAAGAATATATGTCTAAAAGATAAAGCAGAAGGGCGGTAGCAAGGAAGGAAAAGTTCATCAGCGACCAAGCTGGTCCCTCTTTATAAAAGTGCTATTAAGTTTTAATTTAATGTAACTTATTTTATAAATTATGACCACTCACTAAAAGACAAAATTTTGGGATTGAATGGTTGGGGGAGCCAAAAGGTCACCGAGGGGAAGCCTAAAGGTTTTGCTTTTTATATAAATATAGGAGAGCTTCGATAAATAAGAGGACTTTTTCCCAGACAGATTTGTGAGAAGTATGTTGTAGGAAGAACTATTTCCTTTTGCAATAAAGAATTACAAGTTTCTTGCTTGAGAAAGCTTGGTGGAATGTTTCAAATGTTGTGCTATGGATCAGTTGAATGTGAACTATTTCATTTTTACTTCATGTCCATTAACTGTGAGATCGTTCTAACTCATTGAATATATGTTCATGTTAGGAATGCACTCTAGTTTATTTTGTGAAATTTCCACTGTGAGTAATGAAGGTCTTCATAAACAATAAGCTATCTTGTTGTTCATATATCTATTAATGTTCATCTGTTCTGAAATAAGTAACAACTATCTATGATTTTTCTTAATGCATGCGTAAAGATACATTACTCATTGATAACTGATAATTTTTCTCCCTAGGGATAGGTTATATAGTTAGTTTTAGTTTCTTTCTGTGTGTGATTTAGATGCGAGAGAGTTCAAATGAGAGGTAAGAACCTGCACATCACATTGTAACACTCCTTGTTATCTCTATCAATCAGCATTTTTAGATAGGCACTTGCACGTCATACTTAAATTCAAAAAACTAAAAATACACACGGTGGATCAGGCCGTAACTGGTAAAACCTTTTATTTTGTTACTTGACCCACAGTATCCGGACCGTAAACCGGATGGATTGCCCATACCAAACAGTAGTGGGCTAGTTGGGAAAATTTACTATGGAGAATCCCTAACAGTTGTTACCTGCATTTTTCTAGGCCTCAATATGTATATTAATCATAATTAAAGAATATTTTTACTATATAATAGTGTGTTCAAAGAAAATAAAAGGACCTTATTCTTGATTTGAGATTTCGTTTTGTTCTCATTATTAACCACGGGAATGATTATTAGTGGTAAGTTCTTATTTTAAACTTAGAACAATTAATATTTATATTTTATTGAATAATGAAGTATTAACAAATGTCAAGAGTTATAAAATCATCATGTTTAAACTAGAAAAATATACTTGATCTATTAATTGAAATATGAAACTTTTACCCCATTTTTTTTGGGTATGTTACAAAGAGAGAGAGAGAGAGAGAGAGAGAGAGAGAGAGAGAGAGAGAGAGAGAGAGAGATCCAATGGGGTGCTGGTGTGTTAGGGAGGTGGGGAGTAAATAGGGAGGTGGGGGTTACATGTAGTCAGATGATTTGGGGAGTGGGAGAGAGTGAGATAATGGGTTAGTAATAACTATGAGAGAGAGAGGTATATTGGGGGGGTTTGGTTTTGGGAGGAACTTAGGGTGATTAGAGAGAAAGGGGGCTATAGGTGTGGAGTTTGGGTTTTTTAGTTAGAGAGAGAGGGAGAAGTAATGGAAAGTAGTGGGAGATAGAAAGAGGATGGGGAGGGGATGTTAGAGGTAGGGATAGGAGGAGGGATGGTTGTAAGAGTTAGGGGGACAAGGGGGAAGGGAGAGAGAGAGAGAGGAGGAGGAAGATGTTAGTGCTTGGGAGAAACATAGGGATCTGAGAGGGAGAGAGTGAAGAGTGTTGGTGCTAGTGGTAGGGGGAGACATTGGGGCGTGGGTGTGTATGAGAGAGATAGAGAGAGAGGAGGGTGGGTGTTACTGATATGGGGATAACTATGGTTGTGTGTTTGTGTTTGTGTGTGTGTGTGTGTGTACGTGTTAGGAGAACTATGAGTAGGGGGTCTTAGTGGGTTTTTGGGTGTAAAGGGTTGAGGGGAGGTTAGATTAATCTGGGGATAATTAGGTGTGGTATAGGGGACATATTAGGAGGTTTGGTGGGTTAAGAGAATATGTAATTATGACATGTATGTGCTTTTGTTCGATAAAATTCATACACACTTTATAGCATGACAAATATATTATTTTGTTTGGTGATGATAAAATTAAAAGGTTGGGGGATAAGGGATTAGATATAGGAAAATAGGGGTTGTTAAAGGGTTATAGGAAGAGAAATAGTGGGGTATTAGGATATTGGTTGTAAGTGGATCAATGGATAAAGCAAGTTACAGATGGGGTTAGTAAGGATAAGGGATAGGAGGGGAGAGAGAGAGAGAGAGAGAGAGAGAGAGAGAATGTGTCAGGGCTAGTTGTACGTGGAGGAGTAGGGGAGGAAAAGAGAGTGAAAAATGTGATTAGTATGACTTAATGTTAATAAGTGGGGAGAGAGAGAGAGAGAGAGAGAGAGAGAGAGAGAGAGAGAGAGAGAGAGAGAGAGAGAGAGAGATTAGGGAATGGTAAGGTGTTAGTGATACTGATAGAGAAGGAGTGTTAAGGGGTTAGAGCTAAATGTAGATAGAGTGAGATAGAGAGAGGGAGGGTGTGTTAAGATTTTAATGGATATACAAGATCTGATAACATTTATAATTATAACATCATAACCATATGAAAAAGGATCACTGAAAGATAGACAAGTAAAACCACAAAAAAGAACACAAATATTTATCCTAAGAAACCCTCATGGGGAAGAAAACCCAACAAAACTTCATTTGTATAAGATGTATCAAATGTAGAATATAAGACACCAGGAAGGTGTGAATTCCTCCAACATACACACACACACACACACACACACACACACACACACACACACACACACAAGTGTGTGTGTGTTTAAATGAGGAACACATCTCCTCTATTTATACTCTTTTTGTCACTTGAATTTTAACCTAACAAGTCGACCCCACTTAGCTAAGTGGACCAAATGCACTTAGGAAGACTCGATACAATATTATATTATATTCATTAGGGTTATATTGACCTGAATTACAATGGATAATTTACCTCATGACTCTATGATGACCAATTACAATAGTAACACCCCCAGGAGGAATAATAAAATCTCCCTTGGGTTACATTAGTAAAATCCATTTAGAATATCCTTTGAAGTTACAATATTAAACACTCCCCCTTAACAAGAAGGTAATTATATTTATAACATAATCATAGGCTATAGGAGTAATGAGAGAGATTATCTACAACATCGAGGTAATACATATATACGTCATAGGAATTTTTCAACATTCATCAATAACTGGAATAATTACTCTTCAATGTATTCATATTCTGCATCACATAATGACTTGATCCTTTTGCAACAACAATTCGATCTTTCAATCCTTCGTAGCAACACTTTGATCTTTTGATTCTTTGAATTAGTACTTCAATATTCTGATCCTTTGTAGCAGCACTTCAATATTCTGATACTTCCCAGTAGCACTTTGATATTTTGATCATTTGCAGCATCACTTCGATTTTCTCGATCCTTTGCAGCAACACTTTGATCCTCTTGATCCTTTGCAGCAACACTTTAATATTTCGATCCTTTGCATAATTACTTCGATCCTTTTGTAGCAAGACTTTGATCATTTTGATCCTTTTATAGAAGGAATTGGATCCTTCTTTATCCATTGTAGAAAAACTTTTATCCTTTCAATCCTTTCGCAGCAGAACGTCGATCCTTTTGATCCAGTGTAGTAGCACTTTGATCCTTATTTATCCTTTCCACCTGCACTTTAATCTACTTAATATTTTGTCGTCTAGTTCAATCTAGTTGATCCTTTTCCAATGTACTCCGATCCACTTGATCCCTTGTCCCCATGCTACTTGTAGTACACTTGATCTATTTGAGGGATGATCAATCCCAATAAATTTAGTACATAAGTCCAAGGATGATGCAATACTCCATGAGGATGTTTCATGATATCAATTAGATGAATTGTCTACCACTAACTGTAGATCTCTACCGTATCTGATGCAGGCCCTGTCCTTCGTGAGGACTCATCATAGACCATCCATATCAATGAGGTTAGGACCACTCCTAAGTGAGTGTTATACTACACTGTATACATGCATTTGTAGGTATACTATCCCATGTAAGAGTATTTTCTGTAGAGAATATCTTGACCACATTCAAAATATCGGCCCTCATCGTAGAAAATCCATACCACTGAGGTTAGGACCACTCCCAAGTTTGAGTGACACAAAAGAAGTACCAACAAACATAACACTTAGTGGCAGTGCTACACATGAATAACTGGCAAAGAGAACCCTCAGTACTAGTGCCAGTGACATATAATTCAAAACCCTAATGCAAGTAATCGAAAACCGAACATCCAACATCACAAATCCAGTACCGAAAAAACCAACGATCAATTTCACAAAAGTTAACACTAGAAATCCTGTAGGTGGAATATTGAGCATCCAACACTAGAAACCATGGAGAAGAAAACAAAATACCCAATAGTGGAAAATATAACTCCACAAACGCAAAGACAGGTACCGAAACGAATTTGAATTAACAGAGATTTTCTCTGCAAATCGTTTCTTGAATGATTGTTTCTTTATTTTTAAGCATGATGATCGATAATAAACCATGATCCAATATATTTTAGAGTTTCTATATTATGTCATTTAGGTGTCATGCTTATTTCCATACATGGATCTATTTTTTTTCATATAAACGAAATTTATGTAATAATTTACTTACAAATTGAAGGAACGTCTTATTTTCAAGGGATTATGATTCTAAATTGAAATATCTTATTTTTAACTCATTATGATTTAAGCATAGGAACGTTTAGAAGAAACAAATTGTGTTGGCATTATTTTGGCTAGAATAATCAACACACTTCTTTTTTATTTGTATGATATTGTTCTTAGTCTTTTTAATTTTGAGAAGCATCTATAAATTCAGAAGGATTTATGTTCCAAAGTAGTTATGTTAATAAAAAATAAAAAAAATAAATGTTATGACAATCAAATCGAAAATTATTATTTACACTAATTTTAATTTTATGTATGACAATAGGAGCTCATATATGTTGTCATATATGTTAGTAAAAATTAACAAGACAAATCATTTTTACAATCAAATCCAAAATTTTCATTTACACTAATTTTATGTATGATAATAAGAAGTCAACGGAAGATACTTTATACAAATATCTTGGAGGAATAGACCCAGTAAAAACAATAAGTTTTCAAACTCTTCGACTTTTGTTTCAACGTTTGAAAATGAAGGAAACAAAAAATGTAGATCAACTTATTTGACTAGGGTTTCATGCATTGTAGATCAGGAAACCGAAAATTTAGATCAACTTATCTGACTAGGGTTTGAGGCATTGTAACCCAATTTAAAACCTATGGAAAACCTCTATAATATAAGGTAGTTGTTCAGAAGATTCTAATGTGTCTCACCAAGAAATTTTCTATGGTACTGACTACCATAAAAGAAGAAAAAGATATATCTCATTTCACAATAGAAGAATTGATTGGATCCCTTCTATCTCATGAATCGCTACTATTTCAAGAAACACCTAGAAACACTATATGTGAGTCTATTTTTTTCATCATCTTTAGGATACCTAGAGAGATAAGAACCTCCCCATAGGGAATGCATTAATTCATCCAATACCCATGGGCTCACTCAACTCGAATTTTCTGTGATCTAATGAATCACACATGGCACATAGTTCCTCAACTCTATCTCACCATATTGGATGATTCAAAACCCATAAGTGATAGGTCACTCAAATAGAACATTAATTTTCTTTGCATGGTATCGCAAATTATATGATGAAACCTAAAGTTGGTGTCTTGTAGTTAGATTCTAAATATTGTAAATGACGGAAATGACATAATAAATACTACAAAGATTATATTTCTCCTATGATTTTTTTTTAATCTCTATGAATGTTTTGAAATATAAATTCATTATTTGGGGCAACTAACAAGCATCAAAAAAAGTGCACAATCGACAATTTCATATTATCTTTTGAGTAGCTAACCATGTTCATTAAACACATGTCTCGTACTTTTGACAAGGAATATTTAATGAGTGGATTTAAATGGGATATATATGCATGGGCCTTAATGTCTCATCCTACTACTTGGTTGGATTCCACTCAAAGAGCTAGAGAATATCAAAACATGAAGAACAGTCAAATAAAAAAAATGCCACATTTATTCCTCATATGCCTATGGAAGACATTTTCTAGCTCGGTATACCATAGGAGGAACCTGATATATATTTGCATGAATTGAAAGGTATTTTTGGCTCCCAACCCCTCAAATTAATTGGCTTCCTCAAACATCACAATATACCCTCCTTAATTTGTAGCGATATCATGCACTGTATTCATCTTCGGGTTTACCAACAAACACACCACTATATGCATGTTGTGAGCAAATTCCAAATCATAATTTCAAATAGAGGAGATATGAAATGTGCAGGTCGTTGTGAAAATGTGTGGATTCAAATGGGTGATTATTCCATCAAAACCCACATTTCTTTTATTAACATGGGTGGTTATGATATTGTCTTAGGTTCTTAATGGTCACAAAAATTAGGCCCTATCACCATGGTTTTTCAGTGCCTTATACATGAGTTTCTAATAAGCTAGGAATAACTACAATATCAAAGGAAATACAAAAATATATTTAGATATTACCAGTTCAGACCATATGGAAAAGCTTCTTCAAAGGCAGCATTTAGGCCTCATGTAAAAATATTATGCAATTTAATATTTTTTGACACATACTCAACACATTAGTTTTTACATTCAGCTAGTCTTAGAGAAACACTAATCCATCTTTAGCACTCCCATAGGGAATTTTCCCCCCTTCCTATGGTGAGCATGATCATTCCATCAAATCATACCTAGTAGTATCCCACCCAATGTATGCATGCTAGACCATCCATTTGAAAAAAAATGAAATTGAAAATATCATTCAAGAGTTGTTGGTGGTTGGTGTCATCCACCTTAATACCACATCATTCCCTATTCTTCCTCGGTTGTTATTTTCTGAGTCAATGTGTCCTAATTTTCATTATTTGAACAATTTGACCCTCGAGGATAAGTTTCCCACTCCTGTCATTAAATACCTTCTTGATGAGATAAAGGATCCTCACTTCTTCAAGAGACTTAATCTCTACTCAGGCTATCATCGAATTCACATGAAGGAAATAGACATTCCAAAAACCACTATTTACACTCATGAATACCAATATGAGTTGTTACAGAGAGAAATTCCTATGGCTTGGGGTACCACAACAAATAGCTTGACTCCGAAAATTAATCCTTTCCTATATGCAAGAGAAACCAAATATCTAACACTAAAGGATCTCAATTCGTACCTTATTCCGGACGGTTGATGTAGATCCTCATTGAGCTTTCCAACTCTAGCTTGAATTAATAAATTAGTTCCTCAACATTCACTAAAAAATACAAGCATGCTATATATAATCGTGTTAGACCTACTCTAGCATATATAATCAATAACATATAAGCATTTGAAATCATCCATGTATCAAATATTCATTCAAATACACATTATTGGATAGGGAAATATACTTCTATTAATATAAAACAGAGATTACAATAGAGACAACCTCTGTCGACAAAGCTGCAAATCAGAGAAACTGAGTCCCCCAATTGGGCTTCCGCCACTTCAATCCTTGATTTCTCGATAGCAAGATCACGAGAAAAAGGAAAGCTTGGGAATAACACAAAAGTTCTCCAAGGGACAAAGGGATGCAAACTCAAGTATAAGCTCTAGAAACAATGGACTATAGTTTTCCTGCTCTTCAATTCCTCATGCCTTCAATGTATCCAAGGGGTTCCTTATATATCTCTTCAATGGGGTAATGAAAGGTTGAATCCGAGCGATCCAATGGCATATGGAAGGCCAGGAGATAAGTGAGTCAGATCCACATCAAGGAAAACTCCAAAAGAATTTGGACTTTTGCACACATCTCGATGTACATGGTTTTAGGGGTCAAACCCGCATATATACGTGAGAAATGGTTTAAAAGTCATGCGTGGCAATTTTTGCATGTTTTTAGGGATGATCTTGGAAACATCAAAAGTACAAAAATGGTCCATGGTGTCTAAGGAGTCTGTAGAGGGACAGGGAAGGCCATAAAAATGCGATTCACCATGTGTGGTAAAATCAGTTGTAACATGAGTTCTTGGTAATTCTATTTGTACTTTTCTATGAAACCTCCACCTTTCAAAGTTTCATTAACAAAATATTAAACCGTTTTTTGTAACTTTGTCTTTGTCCTTTTTTATTACATCTTGATTCACACTAAAACTTGGCAATGCCATCTATGCCCATGTAGATTAGATCCTACAACTATTTGAAGATCATAAACTATTTCTTAAAAGGTCTAAATGTCTCTTTAATGTCTCTAAAGTGGAATGTTTTGGTGATATTATCATACAACAAGGTTTGTGAATCATTCTAAAAAAGTTGTAGTAGTGATGGATTGGAATCACCCTAAAACTCTCAAAATACTTAAAGTTTTTTTAAGTCTCATGGATTGATTCGTAAGATCATAGCCCCACTTACAAATTCACTAAAATAACATGCTTTCAATTATAATGATTGGAAATAAAAGTGTTTTTATGACTCAAAGGAGTATATGTTTACCACTTCGGTACTTACTTTACAAAACTTCACTAAAACCTTTGTCATCGAATGTGATGTCTTGGCCCGTGTTATGCACCAAATTCCAAAAAAATAGAATAAGACAAGAAGGGATAGTATTCCAACACCTTAAGAAAGCAATAGAGATATGAATAACTAGCCTCTTTGAGAAGAAAACCTTGTTTACAATGTATTTTAGATACAAAACAAAAAAAATTATATTATTTCAAACTATATCTCCTTGGTATATATATAGAGGAGATAAAGGGTACCATTACCATTCTAGAGCCTACATAATTAGGGTCCTAGATGGCTAATAAATATATTCCTAATATGATAATAGAAATGGAATGTTATATTGTATAGGACTTAACATGCCCATTCGCTTCAACCAAGTGTTATCCTCAACACTTGATTAACTCCGAATGTTTTTGCAAGAAGAACTCATATTCCCATGTTGCCTCTTCTATTGGGAAGTTCTTGAACTATATAAGGTACTGCATAATTTCTTGATTTCATATTTTCTCGATCCTTTTAGCAATGATTTATTTAGGTTATAGTATTAAATTTTATTGTTCATCCAAATCTGGTAAAATAGTATGCGCTAGGATCTTGTAAGTAATTAATTTTTCTAGGAAAGAAAAATGGAGAAATAAATGTAAATGTCAATTTTGTGGTAACTCCAATTTATAATTCATACTTCTAATTCCTTTGCACACCTTATAGGGACCATAGTATTTTGACGCTAACTTTTTGTTTGTTTCTTGAGGGATATCTATTTGTATGGTTGAAGCCTTGAAAATACCCAATCCACCACTTCAAATTCCATTTCATTTCGATGTTGTTCTTCTTATTGTTTCACCCTATTTTGTACTATAACCAAGTTACCCTTAAATAATTGGAGAAATTCTTGTTGATTCTCTATGTGATCCTCCATTGTATGAACATTTTTCTTTCTCTTTCAAGGATGATATGATGTACGGAGGATCCAAGCCATAGCGTAACATAAATGGTGACATTTTTATGAAGTATGGAAATATGTGTTGTACCACCATTTTGGTTAGTGAAACCACTTAACCAATTGTGTTCATTTATCTTATGAAAATAAATGAAGATACCCTTTTATGTATTAAATTAAGCACATATATCTATGGACCAACACACAACTCACAAGATATATCATATAATTCTACTCATAAATTAAAGAATGAAACAGTGCAAAAATGGCTTTCAACTGTGAATGCTTTCATTAATAAAAAATAATTAGATAATTAATTACAATGAAGTACATTGGCTAAATAGATGCATGCAATTCGAATCCATGTGAGGAAATTCGAATTGGTTTGACTCTTCTTGACTGTATGGTTAGCTAACATTGTCTAAATCATTATCAGCTTTCAAAATCCCAACTCAAGTATCTAATTCAATGTTAATTATCTGTTAACTAGTCTAACTCATGACTAAGGTAAGTAAGTAAATGCACTTCACCTACTTGCAGCCATGCAAAGCTAGCACTAACTGAGTAGAAGTGAATGTAACAAACTAGAACTGAATGTAACTGACTCCGAAGTGAGCTTGACTAGTCACCAACTAAACTCAACTAATGGAGGATGGTGTCAGCACTCCCAGTGGCTCCTAATTTGTAAGGATTGATCTAGGAGGATCCTAAAATTATGCACACAAGTACAATCAGTGGAAGTTTTCCTCAATTAGTGTTCCCCACACTTTAGTAATTGGTACATGTGCCCCAATTAGGCCAAGTCGACCCAATGGTTCTAGTGACTAAATATAGGCTGAAAGGACTCCTGATTAGACATAATTGACCAAATTGGACAAGGGAGGAGTATAATCCTAAACCATCCCCTAAATGTTGAATTGGACAATTTGTGTGCCCTAGTAACTAAGGCCATAGGTCACCCATTACAACAAGTAAAGTAACTACTCAATACAAGGAGCTAGGGAAAAAACCACATGGGAAAAATTCCCCCCTCTAACTAAGCAGATAGAATCAGGATTCAAGTTTAAAAAACTTGAAAATATGTTGTTCCAACCTTCATATGTGTGATGTAGTTAAGTAACATGCATGATGTTCTATCCATAGGTATCCTGGGTCCCTGCATGTAGACTTCTCTATCTTCTCCCAAAATGATGATGGAAGGGAGGAATGTAACATTTTCCTCTTTTTAGATGAAGAGGTGTATGATCCACTCTATTCTTCTGAAGGCAATGTAGCATCTCACATGGATTTTGTTGCATCTCTCTGAAGGAGGTAAGATTGCATGACATAGTGCAGGGTTCTTTGTCTTCTGTGTGTCAGATGGATTTCCAGTCATCTTCCTAGCTTCCCACTTAGGATTATGGATTGGATTTGGACTGAATCACCCTGAATATGTATGCCATAAACTAATACATCTGGTTCTGCAATACTAGTGGAAATTGAAAAAGAAGTAGATGAAATGTTTTTACCTTCCCTTTCAATCAACAACTGAGAGTGCACTAGTTCTAAAAATGGCATGAAGTGTGACAACTCATATTCTTTGGAGGCCTGATTTGTAGCACCCTTCACTATGATGTTCCTAGTAGAGATATTTGTGATCTCCACTAATTCAACACCAAATATCACTCGCTTTGGAGAGCCGGTATGAGTCATATGGTATACAGATAACAGATTTGTAGCTAAGGAGGGAACATAACACACATCTTTGAACTTTCCATGTTCAAGCTTGATAGCACCCTTCCCTTTAGCTCAAATTTGACTGTTATTACCCATATAAATACTAGGACCATCAAAATACTATAAATAAGAGAATGATTCTTTATATGCAACCATATGATTCTAAGCTCTAGAATCAATGAGGAAGGCATGTGCTTTTGAATAACTAGTCATCATTGCATTGCATGTCTCTTCATGCTCTTTAGTTTCTTGTCTATGGTCAGCCTTCCTTGCACTAGTAGGTATAGTAATGTGATGTTTCTTCAGAAGAATAACCATTTCATCAATTTTTATTCTCATACATGAGCTTTCTAGATGAAATCCCCTTCGACAGTAAGAACGCAAGGCCTTTCCTTTTGCATTCTTCATGCTTCTGTTCGAACCTGAAGGCTCATTTGATTACTCACTCTCTATAGGAGACTCATACTTTAGCTTCCCCTTACCATTCAAAAAATTAGGTCCTCTAGAAACTAGTGCTTGATATCTAAAATATCAAATGATCCCCATTTGGATCAACTTTTCATGTTCATGGGTGAGAGATCCAATGAAGGAATTAAGAGAGGTCATCCACCAATTTGGAGTAGTTAGGTTCCCTAAATGAAAGATTGATACAAAAAGTGATTAGTATGCACGAAGATTTGAGAGGATGGCAGGCATGAGTTTATCATCCTCCTTATCAACCTTGCATAGCTTCAACTGGAACACCAGGTGCTTGAATTTGTTGAAGATGTCATTCAGTGTTTCAAAATTGGCTAAATGAAGAGAAATCAGATCATTCTCTAGCTGATAGACCCTCAGGTCATCCTTCTTATCAAACAAGGAAGAAATATTATCCCAAACCTCCTTGGGAGTCTTCAATCAATTTATGTGGAAGAGAATGTCTCTAGAGATTGAGTGGAACACGCATCCATATGCTTCATCAATCCTATTCCAGTATTTTTCTTTGTCAACATAATGAATAGGATCTCCCTCTCTCTCCATTGTGAGTCTCAAGATTATTTTGGAGCAAAGCTACGTCTCCATGTCCTCCTTCCATTGGTGGTAGTTGAAAGGAGTGAGAACCTCCATTGGAGGGGCCATTCTGAATGTAGAGAAGGAGACTGAGCTGCTATAGCGAATGCAGTGAAAGAGACTGATAACTGAGCTTGCACCCATGCAAATCTAGAGCTAACTGAGTAGAACTAAATGTAACAGATTAGAACTAAATGTAACTGACTATTAAGTGAGCTTAACTAGTCACCAACTGAGCTCAAATAATGGAGGTTGGTGTCGACACTCCTAGTGGCTCTCAATTTGAGGGATTGATCTAGGAGGATCCTAAACTTATTGATCCAAGTGAAATTCGTGGCATTTGTCATAAATTAGTGTGCCCCACACTTTAGTAAATTGTACATGTGCCCCAATTAGGCCAAGTGGACCCAATGGTGCTAGTGACTAAATATAGACTGAAAGGACTCTTGATTTATAGATAATTGACCAAATTGGACAAGGGAAGATTATAATCCTAAAACTATGCATTTATTCACATTATAAATTTTCCTATTGGATTGAGGATGGTAACAGGAGCTATGAGAGAACAAACAATGAAATAATTCCTTCCAAAAATTGCTAGTGAAAATTGGATCTCTATCACTTACAATAATCTTGGGGTTTCCATGTAGCTACTGAACTATATCCATGATTGTCATAGCTAGTGTAATTTCTTTAAAAGGATAATAAAGGGAGCATAAATGGGTATAATGTGTGATCCTATACACCACTACCATGATGATAGTCTTTCCTTTTGAATTTGGTAGTATTGCGATAAAGTCCATTGAGACCTATTTTGAATTCTCACTTCATATGGATAATGGTTGTAAATGAACTTGGGTCTTTATTGTTTCTCCTTGTTTTTGTTGACAAAAAAAACATTAAGAAACAAAATTTTGGACATCAATTTTAAGGTCTTCCCAAAAGAAATCCTTTTTGATTGTATGGTATATTTTAAGGGACCATGAATGTCCTTGTAGAGGAGAATTGTGCAATTCCAAAATGATCTTGAATTTTTGCTGATATTTATTTCATAAATATAAGAATTCTTGGTACGATAGTGAATCATTCTTCCACAAAACATTATATAGTTAATTGGGGTCCTCTTGTACTTGTTGAATAATTGTGCATGAAATTTTATGTCATTTCCATTATATTATTTCTTCTTCTACCCAATCAGGTTTCATAAAGGAAATAGAGAAAACTAAGCCCTTAGTGTCATCTTATTTTCTTGAAAGTGGATCAGCCACCACATTCTTTTTTCCATTTTGGTTGATAATTTCAAATCATAATCTAACATATTTGCAACACATTTTTTTCCTCCTCTGACAATAATCCTTGTTACACGAAGTACTTAAATATTTCATGATATATTATTACCTTCAATTCTATTCCTTCTAGGTTATGGTCGTCATTTCTTAATTGCATGTAACATGTACAACATTTCATTTTTATAATTTGGTTTGATAAAGTTTTTCCCTTTAATTTGAAGCTTTCATCGACTATAGGCCTTCCCTCTTACATCAAAACTACACAAATTCCATTACCTAAGTAACCGTATTCCATAATAAAACTTTTCATGATGTCATGCATGGTTCATACATGAGTTGCACACATAAACCTTCCACGTTTTCCAAAATTTTGGGTTTCTTCTTAAGTAAAAAAAAAAAACTCTTTTTTTCAACAACCTTGGTAGAGGTGCCACTAATTGAGTGAAATTATTGACAAATTTCAATTAATAGCATGAAATTCCTAAGTATCCTGTAATATTCTTGAATATCTTGGAGTAGTATCCTTACTATGCTTGCTTTTGTTTCTGCTTATCTTTTTATTACTTTTAATAATTGTATTTTCTTGTGTATTTCTCCTACAATTTATTGTCCTTCTTGGTTTTATCTTCACATTCTCATCTTAGAGAAACACCAAATTAATAAGAAATAGTATAAATTTTTGTTTATACTCCATGCTCATATTTCCAATCTTGAGTTTAGAGAAACCCTCTATATTATTTTCATAGTAGTGTTTTAACAAGTACGCGTGCTAAAAGCAATTCTTGAATTGTCTCTAGGAAATATTTCTCACTGGTATCCTTTACTTGAACTAGTCAATCCCATTGTATGGGATCCTTTCCCTTCAAATTGTATATAATAATCCCAACCTCCATATTGGATGAGTTATCCCAGTATTCATGCCCAATAACCAAGATTCAACTTCTTCACCCTTCATGGTACACCATCAAATGTAGGTGGCTTGATTTTTCTTAGCTCACCCTGCACTTCACCTCCCACATGCCTTTTTTGTGCTATGTGACGAGAGATCTTTCTGGACTAATTCTAAATTCTTTACACAAGTAATACCTCATATCGACATGAACTGTGGCATAGTGATTCCTACGGTTTCCATGGAATACTTATTATACTTAGCCATTTTATAATACCTTTTATTAGTGTCTGTTATTTCCCCTTATCCTAGAGTGAAGATGAACCAATATGTACCTTCATTTGTAGCAGGCTCAGATTTTGCATTATTTTGTTATTAATTTGTTTGTTTCTCTTGGAACCTTAACATATTTTCATTGTTTCCCTTGGAAAAATTATTTTACATCCTTAAGCTCGTTGTGGTATGTACCTATTCTACTAGTTTATGGATGATTCTATGGCCATCAAACTCATATTCTTCATTTCTTATGATGACATTCTATCCTCTTTCCCAATTATTTGGATTTTATGGAGGGTGTTTGTCTATAATTTGTCTCCCAATATGTATTTATACTATTTCCCTAAACTATAACTATGATTTAATATGAAAAAATAAAATCCTAATGTTTTGAACTGTGTTCATACAAATGATTATTAGACATGCTAATTCAAGTTTTATCAAATAAAATTACAATAGCGCACACGCATTTTTTTTATTAATAATTGATTTTGTGAATGAAGATACAAGATATATGCCATTGTCAAACTATCCCTTTTTAAGTTCTTAATTTATACCATTCTAAAAATTCACATGCTATTGTAATTAAAACAACTAGCTATACCTCTACCTTCTTCCTCAAAAAACCCTAATGCTTTGCTAAATAGAAGAATTTTTTCAAAACCTTACACACACACACACACATGTTGATGCATTTGTAACTTTGAAATGTATTCACTTATATTGTACCCTAATTTTCCTAGTGGGAGAATCATTTATATTTCATTGGACCTTGATGTTCCTATCGGGACAATCATTAATATAAGAAATCCATGCAAATTAAATGAGGTTAACCCTCTGTTGTAAGTTGGGGAAATAGACGCCACAATCAAGTTGAGGTTAACCCTCCTTGTTGATCAGGGGGGGAAGTCCCCATAGTTGAGGGGAACTAGGGTTATTACACTCTCCTAGAGATGTAGGCTCTAGTAAGTAACTGTCAAGTCAAAAAATAGTATAAATAGAGAGTGAGACTCTCTATTTGTCACACACACTCACTCAACTAGGGCACATGGGTGAGAGAGGAAGTGATGGAATAAGTGAGAGAGATCGGCTATCAGAGATCATCTTTATGTGTTTGGGTTTTACTGCTTCCATTGGTGCTCATTCTATCTCTGAGGAAGTTACGGGGTTTTTTCTCCTTTATGGTTTCCCCAAGGACAATATCTGTGTCTATTGTTTGTTGTGATTAATTTTTGTGCATGTTATTCTCTGAGATAAGATCCTAAGATCATATTGTCTAATTGATAAAAATCTAACATGGTATCAGAGCTAACCTGAGAAGAAGACATTGTGCAGTTGCAAAAGCTAGGGATTCTTACTTTTTGGGTCTCTCTCCACAATCCATAAAAAAAATGAGGATAGGCTGAGTATCCATTAATGGGCGCATCTTTCTATCGAAGAAAAATTTGATTCCAGGAATTTTTAGTTTTTGTTGTGAGAAATTAGGGATTTTTATAGAAGAGGAATTTTTAAGAGATCCAAACATAGGATTTTTCTCCTCATCAAAATTAAAGTTTACAGACCAAGTTTGAAGTGTTTGGTTGAGTAAAACTCTAGGAAATTCAAACCCTAGTTTCACCATGAGCCTAAAAACCCCTAAAATACCGAAATAGGTAGTTCTGGTACATTCTCTATATATTGGGATCAAAGAAATATCAGGGGCCAAAATTTTCACATGTCAAATATAAAATCCTGATATACCCTTTGTAAAAATTTTAGGCTCGGATTCTCTATATTCGAGGAGATATGATTCCTCCAAATCAGGGTTCTATACCCTTGCAGGATTCATCCCTAAATAGGACACCTAGGGAGCATTTCTATATCTCGAGATACGAAGCTTCACATGAAATTTCACAAGATGTTCCATATAGGGTACAAAATTTAATTTCTATGGTACAAGTTTCAGACCCTGATGATGAAAAAATGACAGATGGAAGTCTATACAAATTCGATGCTCCAATTGAAGAAACCAATTCTGCTAAAACACGTGGTGTTGGAAAGAGGATAGGCAAAGCTACCTCAGTGAGAAGTTTTAGACACAAAGGAGAAATAATTGCAGAGATACTGTAGACATAATATCGGACATTTCGGCAGAATAATTTGGAAAACTAGGGCTTCCTATTCTTGGAGCTTCCCTCAACTGTTTTCAGAAAAAAGGAGTACATTGGATAGATCACATTGAGAATGAAAATTTCTCCATCCAATTAGATCTAAAAGATTCCAAGTTTTGAAAATTAGTGTTTCTCTAACAAACCCTAGATCATCAAGCCCAAGAATGAGGATAGACAACTCAAATCAGTAAGATCTAATCTTTTTCTATTTACAGTTGAGGTTCTCATTTCAAGATGACTAATCACACCAGCTTGATGACAAGCTTGGTGAAGCTAACAACTTACATGAATGGAAATATATGATTTCAGTGGTTCTTGAAAAAAATGAATTGGACACCTACATAAGTGGAGAGGTTCCAGTTCTAGAGGGAGAGGAGGCTAAATCCTCACAGAAGAAGAACTTGGTAAAGGCCAATACGATTATTGTTGATTCCATTACCTTATACAACAAGTTTATTCCCTTAAGAAACCTAAGGATATGTTTAATTCCTTGACCAAGCTATTTGAATAAAAGAATATAAATCAGATGAAGTGTACGAACTCCATGATTTGTAAAGAAATTGAATTGGATCAGTGTTTCAGTAAGAAAGGTCTAGTTGACAGAGGGATCCGAGGCGAAGGCTAGAGCCAAGAGAATCATTGTAGATTCTATTAAATATTATATCATCCCTCATGTGGAATCCCCAAAGACACCAAAAGGAAGTGTTCTATGCTATGACGAAGAAGAATAAGATACAATTATAACCACCTTGAATGGCCTCCCAGGATCATGGGATTCATTTATTCGAGGAATGTGTGCCAGGAGGAAGTGATTGCTTTTAGTAGACTATGGGAAGAGTGCACATAAGAAGAAGCTCAACTCATAATAAGAGAAGAGAATATAGGAGCAACTGAGTATCTAGAGCTCACGATTCAAAGAAAATTCCTCAAGCAATGAGGAACATGAACACAATTCTTGAAGAATATCTTCTCCATGTTAAGCATTTGGAGAATAAATTATGTTCTTATGAATGAAGAAGATGATGAAGCTGAAAGAAGGAGTCTACCCATGAAACAAACAAAGATAAGTATTTAATTTTCATTTCATGATATTGTTTTGTTATACATTTGTTTATATTCATCTGATGTATTATGCATGATAGAATGTTTGCATTAATGATAGTATACTACTAATATGCATGTGATGGGTAAGTAGATCATGGTGCTATACAACTCTCCATTGCAACTTACCTAGAATGAAACCTCTTTGCTGACATATTGGATTAGTGCATAATCTCAATGATGTCATGGTAGACATGGAAGGCATTTAGAAAGTTTCCGTGAGATATGGATGAATGCTGTATTAGATAAAATAGTTGCATGGTTATATCTTTATGCATAATAATTTTCCATTATGAATATGCCGTATGAAATGTTTCTAACCATAAAACCAATTCATTTGACTTGTAGGAAAGATCATGTGCAATCGCCTACAAGAAAAGAAGGACGAGACTTGTTACAAAGAACAAGTGATGACATTTCAAAAAATAATCCAAGATGAACAATAATATGACAATACTTTCGAATAAAGAAAGAGGCCTTAGAAACAGTCTAGTTATGTAACAATGTTGAGTGACATCATTGATGCAGATTCTTCTAGCTATGAAGAAGTAGCCAAGAATAAAGGGAAGGAGAGTACCAATTCAAGAATAATGATGTCCAGGATGCGGTATCGGCAAGATCCATCATGCACTAGATGGAAAGATTCATAGAATGGGGCTTCTCACAGAAAGAAGGAATAGACTACGAAGAGACATTTGCAGTAACTAGAAGTTAAGACACATGACAAGAAGACTCATGTGTGGAAATTAAAGAAGTACTTGTACAAGCTTAGAAGACACCCATGGGATAACACATACATGAGGAGCTTGAATATCACCTAGAGTGACGAAGATCTTAACCTTTGCTACAAGGTTGAAGATGAAAGCCTATAGAGGATGAAAAGCTCACATATGGGTGCGAGAAGAAATTTTGGAAAGGTTCAAGATATAAAATCTTGGTATCCACTGACCCTAGATGGATACATAGAATATTAGTAGTAGAGGAAGCTACTTGTCACTCCAATACATAACGTTTCAATGTATGGAGTACAAAAAAAAGAGGGAGAATGATGCTCCACTTCAGTGGGAGTGACTGCAGAATATCCTGAGGTTTGACATGGTATGATAGGATGGATAGATTACTGATGATTGTAGGATTTATTGAGATTAAAGAGGATTCCAACCTTTACTTCAGGCTTGAATGTGGAATACCAGTGATGCTTTTGTTATATGTTGATGAATTGTTCTTGACAAAAAAAGAGGAACTCATTAAAGTTGCAAGAAGGAGATTTGCTGCCAAGTTCAAAGCACCTGGATATGGAGGTGTGGAAGAATTCAAATGGAATATCCCTAGGACAAGAGAAGTATGCAGTAGATATCTTTAAGAGGTTAAGGATGATGGGCTACAAGGCCTTTACCAAACCTATGTCATCGAACCTGAAGCTATTGAGTGTTGCTTCATTAGAGTCAGTTGATGCCATGATGTATCGTCAAATGATTTGTTCCTTGATGTACTTGACGAATGCGAGACCAGGTATTTGCTTTGCTGTGAACACATTGAGACATGTTGACCTGATGATTGCAAAGCATGCAGTAAACTACCTAAAGCATACAGTTGACTATGGGCTCGAGTATTATACAAATATAAATAATAACCTAGAGGTTTATGTGGATTTGTATTGGGCAGGAAGTTCCATTGATAGGAAGAGAACTTTGGGATGCTGCGTTAGCATGAGATCGTGTGTGATGTATTGGTTTAGTAGGAAGGACTCTTGTATGGCACTGAGTACATTCGAGGAAAAATATGTTTCCACTTTCTCAGCTATTTGGGAGAGAGGAGAAGTAAAGCTCCTGTTCATGATCAAGATCGAGATCTCTCAAAAGAGGGAGTTCTAGCATAGCTTGCGAGACAGGTTGTCTAAGCATAAAATCCTAGAGAAGCTCATAGGTTTCTCAGACGTAAATGGTCCTGTAGTTTTTCCTTAAATGTAATTGGTCCTAGAAAAGCTCTCAGGTTGTCGTTGGACGTAATCAACCCTGATGTGATTCTATGCTAGAAATGGATAGAGTGAATTTTGAGTACTTAAGGAAGAAGCTTGGGAAGTGATGAGTCCATGAGCCCTTCCAACATGGTGTAAGGCCAAGCCTCCCATGGTTAGATGTAAGTGTTGAGCCTTTCTGACATGGTGGTTGGATGTGTTCCTCCCATGGTCAGATGTAAGTACTGAGCCCTTCTGACATGGTGATAGGTCGGGCCTCCCATGGTCAGATATAAGTGTTGTGCATTTCTGACATGGTGGTAGGCGGGGCCTCCCATGGTCAGATGTAAGTGATGTTTCTTTCTGACATGGTGGTAGGAGGGGCCTCCCATTGTAAGATATAAGTGTTGTTCCTTTTTGACATGGTGGTAGGATTGGTTCCTCCCATGGGAATATGTAAGTGTTGAGTGCTCCATCTAGTATGAAAAAGGATTGGCTCTGTAGGGAAAATCCTTGGAAGAGGCAAGGTCTTGCATCAAGTATGAAAAATGACTGGCTTTGTAGGGGAATTCATTGCAAATGCAAGGCAATATATCCAGCATGAAAAAGGGATGGCTTTGTTGATGAAGACCTACATGGATGCTAGGCCTCCAACCAGCATGAAAAAGGGCTAGCTTTGTAGACCTTCCTGTGATGAGTAGAGTTGAGAGATAACACCTTTGAACGAGATAGATGAAGCAGTGATGATGATAATACAGTGATGATCCATACTTGATGTTGATCCAGTGATGATTCAGACTTGATGTTGATCCAGTGATGATCCAGACTTGATGATGATCTAGTGATGATCCATACTTCATGATGATTCAGTGACGATCCAGACTGGATGATGATCCAACTTTGATGATGATCCAGTGATAATCTATCTTCGATGATGATCCAATGATGATCCAACTTCAATGATGATCAAGAGAAGAAGACTTGTGCTGATGAATTGTTTCAAGAGAATACCTTCCTAGTTAAGAGGGAGTGTTGATGTATTTGTAACTTCAGAATGTATTCACTTATATTGTACCCTGATGTTCCTATTGGGAGAATCATTTATATTTCATTGCACCTTGATTTTCCTATCGGGAGAGTCATTAATATAATAAATTCATGCAAATTCAATTAGGTTAACCCTTCCTTGTAGGTCAGGGAAATAAAACCCATAATTAAGTTGAGGTTAACCTTCCTTGTTGATCAGGGGGGGAAAGTCCCCACAGTTGAGGGGAACTAGTGTTATTAGACTCTTGTAACGATGTCGTCCGTGGTAATTAATTGTCAAGTCAAAAACTAGTACAAAAAGAGAGTGAGACTCTCTATTTGTCACACACATTCACTCAACTGGGGCGCATGAGTGAGAGAGGGAGTGCTTACACAAGTGAGAGAGAGTTTTAGGATATTTAGACACTTAGGAGTTAGCTAAGATCAACTTGTGTAATACATACTTTAGGTAAAGTGTGTTTCTTTAGTATGCATTAGTATGCATTTGTAAATATTCTAATCTAACGGTCACAATATGCTCTAGACATAAAGTGATCTAACGGTTCAACTTCTCTTAGATCATACCTACCATTGATCTGTGGCTTAACACCCGATTATTCCATGATCTCTATTTAAATAGCATGGAGAGTCCTTGGCTAGTTCAGTGATTATGAGAAGCTCATATGTAACTTTCTTTCTTTTGCATAATAGATTGCTCCAAGTAGCTATTTGGCTGGGGCCATGGACTGTTTCCCTCTCGAGGGTTTTAACCACATGGAAAACATCGGTGTCTTGATCTATGATCTATTTGTGTGAAGCGGTTTCCCAAGGTGTTTGGTATTTTGAGAGTACCCGATGCACCAGAACATGGTATCAGATTATTTATGAAGAGTCGTTTTCGGTTTTGATCAAGATATGGAATTGGTGTTGCCGAAACTTTGAAATGGTTTCTGGTTCTATATTTTTTTTGTAGTTGTGGCCTATGGGAACTATTCCATTGCATCTGGAGCACCGTTTCCATTGGGAAATAGTATTTGTTTCACCGAAAACCGTTTGTGTTTGATCCAGAAACACCAATTTCGCTAAATTTGAAGGTATAATGTTACAGTGATGGATTTGTTTAATGTTTTTAAAAAATATCTCATATTTTATCAATTTTATTATTATATATTTATTGTTTTAGTCTCATACTATTACCTTCCGTGGCTGCATATGCTCTTTGTCTTGCACCTTGTGCAATCGCATCGAATCAGAAACAGAAAGAGAAAGTTTTTTTCTTGTCTTCTCGGCTACGTATGCTCTTTGTCGTGCACCTTGTGTGATCACGGCAAATCAGAAACAATGATAAAACTAGAAAATGTAGACTTTCTGGGTAAGCTAACCTAGACCTAACCCCATTGTGTGGAAACATATTTTTTTTTTTTTTGGGTGAGTGCAAGCTAATGAGGGTCACTTTCGGCACGTTAGATGCCATAGAAAACTAAAAAATTAGGCAACCCTCAACTTACTTGGATTTTTTGAGATACTTAAATAAATATTTTGCTTTGAGCAAAAAATATAAAATCTAGGAAATTGAATCAAATTTCTTAATATATAAGTTTTATGTATTGAAAATTTCTATAGCTATGTCAATTTTCATTTTTTCCAACAGTCCCTTTTTATTTTTCAGGCAAAAGATAAGGCATATATTTTTGTGGGTGCAACCTTTGAGGGCCTTAATGATGGTTTCAAGCTACAAAAAATTGCATGCATGTATAGAATATATTTTTCTAGTGCAACACTATTTTTCAAAACTGAAATTAGTATTTTTTTATTGTTTTAATAATTATTCAAGTGATCATTCCTCGAAAATGGTACATCTTTTGTGGGTGCATCCTTTGAAAGTCTTAATGCAATAATAATGAAATGGGTTTTTTATATAATGTATAGTTAATTTTCTTCTAGTGCACCATACAAATGTTTTTTAAAACTATCAAGATTTGAAAAGGTTATGGAAAAAAAACTAACAATGTGTTTTTTGAGTCAAAGAGTTAGAACACAATAGAAATTGAAAAAAATAGAAAAATATAGTATTTTGAAGTATAAATTACATTTTTAGAATCTACACAAAATGTGTTATTTATGTTTAAGTTTTCGTCAAAATTATTTTCTGTAGCATACTATAATGATTGGGTAAACGCGGCCTTCTTCAAAAATTGGAAGATATTCCTTAGTGCAACTTTTCAAGCTCTTAATGAAATGATGATGGATTGGATTTTTTATAGTGTGTAGAGGCCAATGTCTAGTAGTGCGACATATAATTTCTTATGAAATGGTTGATAAAAAATAAAGTTATGTCATAAACATAATCAGATCTCTAAAAATCCAGTTGCATCTAAAAGGTCCAGCAACTTTATGCACTCACCCTTTTGCTTTTCATTTTTTTTTATTTGTACGGAAAAAAAAGGCAAGCATGGAGAACGAGAGAAGAGTAAAAAAAATAATCCCCCTTCCTCTTTCCATTATTTTACGTACTTTTTAAACTTAACTCACTTGGTCCAAAGTTGCGTTATTCCTTAATAGGTCTTCAGTTCAAGTCTTATTAAGCTTCTTTTTAGTGCATGCAATTTCTATTTTCAAGTTACTTTATTGTAAAGTGCATCTCACTTAAATAAAATAAAATAGAAAGTGAGTCATTTAAGTCTGTTAATTTATTGCCACACTATTTAAAGTAACATTATTGTAAAAGTGAACATCACTTATTCTACAAAAGTGATTCACTTAAAAACAACTTTATTGTAAAGTGATTGTCAAAGGTTGATCTTGGAAAGAGGGGGGTTCTTTTTTTTAGTTGGTCAAGTTAATATCCGGCATGTTAGTATTGGGGACATAATCAATATTTTCTTTGCTCAAGCATAACTTCATCGTCCAGAATCAGTTTTCAGTGACGTTTTTTTTTAACCACATATTTTTTCGATCTCTTTGCATCTAAACAGTTAGTTTTTGTTCTTTCAGCGATTATTTTATAGTATGGCCACTCCTTCTGATAATATACTTATAAGTTTTAATTATTTCTCATGGAAATCTCATATGGAGGATGTTTTGCGAAGTAGGGGACTTTTCAGGATAACCTTAGGGAAAGAAACAAAACCCAATGATGATGATAAGAAAATTAAATGGGAAAATAGATGTGATGATGCTTGTGGATTGATTGGGATGTCAATCTCTCCTGATTTACGATTCAACATATATGGAATTGATGAACCTAATAAATATTGGAAAAAGTTGGAATCTGTGTTTGGTAAGCACAATGAAATTCAGGGTCATCAACTTGAGAATGAGCTGATTTCCTTGAATCCAAATGATTTTTCATTCATTCAAGACTATTTATCTAAGTATCAAACTCTTAGACTCTTATGTAAAGAATGCAAGATTAAGAAAGAATAAAAACAATGTATTTATCATATTCTTTTCAAACTTGGACCTGAATATTTTGTTTTTGTATCTACATTCTACTCCATGAAAGAATCATTGACTGCAACTAGCTATCAAGAGCCTAGTCTTGAATCCTTTTGTGATTCCATAATTAGAGAGCAAGATAAGATCATTCATATTGGAATAATTAACAATGCAGATACATCTGGGAAAGCCTTATTGTTCCAACAGAAAGAAAATTCCAAGTCTCCCAAGAAACGTAATTTTCACAATAATAAGCCAAACAACAAGGGTCCCAAACCCTCTCGGTCAGCTCCTTCTTAAAAAAAATGAGAAAATGATCCAAGCGAAAAGGAAAGAAGACTGATCATCATTGCAATTTTTGTGGGAAAGATAATCGTGATGAATCTAAGTGTTTCAAGAAGATGACAGCATTAGAAGCAACAATGAAGAAGCACCACATCAGCCTAGTTTCGTCTTCAGAATCTACCTCTCATGGACATGCATTTTGTGCTTCTGGTTACTCTTATAAGGCATCTTCTTCTTCTACTTCAAATGAGTGGCTCATTGATTCTGGAGCATCTTATCAAAAGCCATATTCTCTACTTTACATGAATGTAACGCCAAGCACATATTTGTTGGTAATGATAGATCTCTAAGTGTTGTAGGATATGGAACAGTTCCAGTAGAAAATTGTCATTTCAGTGATGTACTATGTGTTCCAAAAATTTCCTGTAACTTGTTACCAGTCTATCAAATTACTCATTCGGGTGAAGGTAAAACTGTGACGTTTACACATCACCAAGTTGTAATCAAAGATTTTAAAAGTCCTCAAAATGTACTTGCTACTAGAACTATTGATGATATTACCATGTTGTACAAATTTAACAACTTTGGGTCATCACCTTTTCCTTCCGTTTTTGTTGCTCATAGTGATAACTTAAGCAAGCTTTGGCATGAGCGATTTGGGCACTTAAATTATCACTCATTGCAACAACTGTTTAAAGACAATATGGTGACTGGTCTTCTGATGGTATCTTGCAAGGATGGATTTTGTTTCGGTTGTGTACTCAAAAAACATCATCGGGATAGTTTTGACAAACATGCCTCTTGGCATGCCTCGGTTCCCTTGGAGCTTGTGCATAGTGACTTGTGTGGCCCTCTTCCATCTGCTTCCTTTTTTGGTTTCAAATATTACTTAACTTTCATTGATTACTACTCCAGACACACTTGGGTTTACTTCCTAAAACATAAGAGTGAAGTATTTAACATGTTCTTGGCCTACAAGGCCCTTGTTGAAAAACAATATGGTCATCAAATTATTAAGTTAAGATCTGACAATGGAGGAGAATATGTTAACAACAAGTTCACTAATTTCTGCACTGAACAAGGAATCCAACAACAACACATTGTTCCATATACACCACAACAAAATGGTGTAGCTGAATAGAAGAACTGCACTTTAAAAGAAATGGCTAATTGTATGATCCAATATAAGGGACTAAGTCTTCAATATTGGGTTGAGGCCATAAATTGTGCAAATTACATAGTTAATCACACACCCAGTAAAATTTTACAAGGTATAACACTGGAAGAAGCATGGAGTAAAATTAAACCAGATGTAAGTCACTTCTGTGTGTTTGGTTGTGAAGCATGGGCTCACATTCCAGATGAAAAACGAAAAGCATTGCAGCCTAAAAGTGAAAAGTACATATTTGTTGGATATTGTTAAGATGTAAAAGGTTATAGACTTCTTCGGCCAAATTCTCATGATATAATCATTACAAGAGATGTTAAATTTGATGAAAATTTCTTGTCCTACGAGCCTAACTTGGCGGGTGTTCCATCTTTGGCCTGTGAGCCTAATTCGACGATTATGCCTTCTTCTTATTCTTACAACTTGCTTGATAGGTTTGTAACTTTAGCTTCTGATGATGACAGTGAGGATGAAAATCCACCTCCACCTGCTCACATTCCTCTAATTACACTAGCACTAATACCTCCTCAATGTGTCCGTTCAACATGTGAAGACACCGGTGATCTTGACAATGATCCTAGAGAACAACTTCAAACACGTTCTCAATTTCAGCGAGCCTCTTCTTTCTTGGATCAAGTTTCCGAGAATCATGATCCAAAAACTTTTGCAGGAGGTTGAGGAAATCCAGATTGGGATGCACCTATGGATGAAGAATATCATTCCTTAATGGCGAATGATACTTGGGATCTTATTCCTCTTCCAAAAGGAAGAAAACTTGTTAGATGTAAATGGGTCTACCGAACTAAGTATGCATCAGATGGAAGTATTGAAAGACATAATGCAAGCTTACTTTCCAAAGTTTTTCCCCAAGTTGAAGGGATTGAATACAATGAAACCTTTTCTCCTGTCCCAAAAATGAACTCCATCCACCTTGTTCTTTCCCTTACAGCCTTACATAACTGGGAATTCCATCAAATGGATGTCAAGTCTGCCCTTTTACATGGTGACTTATAGGAGGAAATTTACATGGAACAACCTCCTAGATATGTTCAAGCTAGCCTTATCTGTACTCTCCTTAAGAAATCCTTATATGGCCTTAAGCGAGCTCCTAGATCTTGGTATGCCAAAATGGAGAGCTTTCTCCTTGACACAGGTTTTTCTAGATGCCATTCTAACCCCAATGTCTATACCAAGAAATTAGGAAACCATCTCATCATACTTGCTCTTTATGTTGATGATCTTATCCTTACTGGTAGTGACCCTAAACTTTGAACCCATGTGAAATCCAATCTTAAGAAAAATTTTGAAATGTCAGACTTAGGACATTTGCATTATTTTCTTGGTCTCCAAGTCTTGCAAACCAAAGAGGAAATCTTTCTTTCCCAGTCTGCGTATGCTTGTGACCTTCTTCATTTCTTTCACATAGAAGATTGTAAACCAGCCCCTTCTCCCTTTAAGTCTGGAGTCAAACTTTCTTCCACTTGTACTTCCCCTGAAGTAGATGCCACCTTGTATCGTTAGCTTGTTTGTAGTATTTTATACTTGACTCATTCCCATCCTAACCTTTCCTTTTTTGTTGGTTGTGTTTCCCCTTATATGCAAACTCCTCATGAAAGTCACCAGAAAGTAGCAAAAAGAATACTTCCATATATTTGAGGTACAATTCAATTTGGGATTCATTACAGTATAGGGGGGGAACCTTTGTTGGTTGGTTTCACTGATTCAGATTGGGGTGGCAATCTTGATGATTGAAAGTCTACTGTAGGTTATGTTTTCAGTCTTGGATCTAGACCTGTCACTTGGACTTGTAAGAAACAACAAGTTCTTTCTCTTTATTCAGCAAAAGTAAAATATCAAGCTGCAATTATGCCAGCTAGGAATCTTTATGGCTTTGACAGATCCTATCAAAGTTTGGATTTAATTAGCAGTATCCTACTCCACTTTAGTGTGACAATCAAAGTGCCATAAAGCTTGCCAAAGATCCAGTTCTACATCAACACAGCAAAAACATTGAGCTACACATGCACTTGATCAGAAATCTTGTTCATGATCATGTTCTTGAAATGCTCTACTTCCCTACAGATGATCAAGTTGCAGACATCTTCACCAAGTCTCTTACAGAAGAGAAGTCTTCTAAAATTCAATCTATGTTAGGAGTTTAGGAATGTGTCCTTGAGGGGGGCTAGGCTCTAATGTCTCCTTCCTTCCCCTAATCGTTTCAGTTTTGTAAATCCTTCAAACCTATCCCAAGTTGTTCTTAAGGGGGGATGTTAGGATATTTAGACACTTAGGAGTTAGTTAATATCAACTTGTGTAATATATCCATTAGGTAAACTATGTTTCTTTAGTATGCATTTGTAAATATTCTAATCTGACGGTCACGATATGCTCTAGACATAAAGTGATCTGATGGTTCAACTTCTCTTAGATGATATCTACCATTGATCTGTGGCTTAACACCTGATTGGTCCATGATCTCTATTTAAATACAATGGAGGGTCCTTGGATAGTTGATTGATTATGACAAGCTCATATGTAACTTTATTTCTTTTGCATAATAAATTGCTCCAAGTAGATATTTGGCTGGGGACGTGGATTGGTTCCCTCTCGAGGGTTTTAACCACAAGACAAACATCGGTGTGTTGATCTGTGATCTATTTGTGTGAAGGGGTTGCTCAAGGTGTTCGGTCTTTCGGAGTACCCTGCGTACCCAAACATATATTAGATGTCAGAGATCATCTTTATGTCTTTGGATTTTACTGCTACCATTGGTGCTCATTCTATCTCTAAGGAAGTTGCGTGGTTTTCTCCTTATGGTTTCCCTGAGGAAAAATTTGTGTCTATTGTCTCTTGTGATTGATTGTTGTGCGTGTTATTCTCTCAGATAAGATCCTAAGATCATACTTTCTAATTGATAAAAATATAACAACACACGCATGGATTACATGGAATATATCAACATGGTACCCAATCACATGGAATTCCACATGGTTTCCTATGTGGCATTCAGTTTACTTCATGACCATAGCTAAACCTTTCCATCTTATCTAGACCACCAACCATCCTACCAATCAACATTTTGACACATTGCAACTGTTCTCTTGCAAACAATAATGATTAAATCATGACACACTTATTTGTATATCTTCACCATTTGTTCCATCTACCAAGATTGAAGGATATCAAATATTCCACCTCCATAAATGTTTTCCAACACTCCTTATAACTTCCAATGTTAAACATCTTCCATTCTCATAAAAGTAACTACATATAACTACATAATTTGTAATACAGAAAGCCCCCCATGAAAGGTATAGATGTACTATGGAATTTCCCAGATCTAATATTGGTTATTAATGCATGTGCACTGACATGGGTTTTGAAATGGCGGGTTTCCCGCCAATGGCATGGATTTTTCTATGTGTCTTCCATCTTTCAATCATGGTCATTTGCAAAATGAGACCTAATCAGCCCTAAAATAAGTGGTCCCCCTCCCACAAATGGTGTATATTTATCCATGCATCTTTGAACTTTCAATCTAATCCATTCACACACTTGTTTCTTGCAGGCCTAACACAAGGAATCCCTCTCTCATTAATGGTAAGGATATAATCCCAATAATTTAACTTATCAATCTTAACCATTCATGCATGATGAGGATTATGTTGTCAATCACACATGTAGGATTATGAATCTCCCACTTCAAAATTCCTTACTATCACCTCAAAAAAATATACACCTAAACTTTTTTGAGCTCCATGTCCCCTACACATAACTATAATCCTACCTAGAATCCTATCGAGGTCATCATACCACCAAGAAACCCTTAACAATGGTTTTTTTTTAACAATAGAGAGTGATGTTTTTAGCAACATAACCATCACTGGTTTATGACCACTTGTATGTGGTTTTCTGGTCCTTGAAACTATTTTTTTATCACCAAAAATGGTTTTATGGTATTGATTTTATCTTCACATGTGCCATCACACATGCATACAATCATCCCTATGAATGCTCCAAATCTTTCCTCTTCTAGACCAAAATACAATATCATCCATTCACATTGTGCGACCTTGAATTAACCTCCAATTGCTTCACCTTGAACGACTGGACCAAATCATGCACTCTAAATTTTAGGATCAAGTCTTAGCCATTTAGGGGAGGTCCTAAAAAATAGAACTTATATATCTCTCTTCCACACGAATAATTTGAACCTCGTTGCTCAAACTTTCTCATTAAATGTCATCCATTCATAATAGGTTTCCCTTATTTACACCTTGTCCACCCCTTTCACCAAGAATGGTGAGGATGAAACCGCTCCAAGTTGTTTAATAAATATGAGAGATTTGTGGAACTATGCTATATAATCTCCTCTAGTATGATCCTTTTGCACTAATCTCCAGAGTCTAACTTTTTTAGGCATTGATCTACCCACATCCACTTAACTCATCAGGATGTCGACTAGGAACTTCGACTCTACCTTGATCCTACCACCTAACAAAATTTTTTTACATGGTTGGTCCATATCACATCTCCCATCCACATGGAACCTCTACATCATACCTCAACCATGTGGCATTAGTAGTTGCAACCTTAATTTTTCCCCAAAAAATTAATTTCATTATATTTGGTGAGGGTCCTATTGGTGGTTCTTCGGTCAAATGCATATGTCACTTCCACTTGATGGTCTTGTTGATGTTCTTCCACTTTGTACTTTTCATTCTAACAAGTGGATTCCATGGAAATACACATGGAATCATTATTTTAACAGGTGGTTACCAGTGTTTTACACTTTGCACCGTGAATCTATCTTGACTTTTGTTAACTTCCATGATACATTCAATCATTAATGGATTCTTCCAACTAACAAAACTTCCAACCCAACACAAATTCACCATGGATCTCCAATATGACACCTCAAAGGATTCCATTCTAAAACACTCAAACAATTTCCCTATTTTCGATTAAATAAAAAATGAACCATTTAAGGGATTCAATAGCATTTCTCTAGTTAATTTTATAAAACAGTACCATAAACAATTCCCATGCAATCTCTGACGAAACAACATCTACCCATTGCAGTTATAGTGATGCAACCATGGCTCTAATACCAAATAGTAACATCCCCAATAGCCTCAATTTCACTTCAAAGACCACAAGGTCCTCCATAACCTAGTTTAGTCCATAAGATTCATGCTCTAATACTAGAATATGGTATTCCCAACAAACCTATGCTTAACCATCAATGGATACAGTCATCATCATCCTCATCCTCATCGTCATCATCCTCATCTATCCCAACATCATATCCATCCCCATTTTCATTTGATCCATTTTTATCATTATGAAGAATATATTTCGTTGGTACACCGGTGACAACATAATTAGGATCATCATCAAAGTAGTCATCTTCAACATTTTCCTACAAATACAAAGAAATAATCAATTCAAAGCATTAGTATTAATTTCATTACATAAAAAAATAATATTGTATGATAGGAGGAATATTAATGAAGGAGACACGGGGTCAAACAATCAATTTAAAGCATTAGTATTGTATGATATAAGAAAAAAATAGAAGAGGAAGAGACACATGGACCCAAGGTTATGAAAGGAGAAATGGAAGGAACTTTATCCTTGGGACTCTCTTAGAAATATTAATGGGAAGATAGAATGTTCTGCACTTTGTGTGAGGCTCATAGCAGTACCTCTACCATAAATGCATTCAAAGTGGAGGGTAGCTGTAATATCCAACCCAGTTCCCTTTCTACCCATGAGAATAGTTGGGCCCACAAAAATGCCTACCTTTCTCATAGATATTGGACTAAAACTAACGACATCGAGATGAACACCAAGTATGTATGCATGATATCTTCATATTCCATGCAGTCAAAGTAACCCAGATCTATTGCTTTATGTATTTCTTATTCCCTAGTTCATGGAAAAACGTTACCAAATTAGAATGTCGACCAATGTGCAGTTTTATTGTTTTTTCATGCTCTCGGTATATTATTTTTTTCTTGAAAGAAAATTTCCCCCTTTTTAACCAATTGGATACTGAAAGTGTTATTTGTATTTTATTTAATTACCATTGAATGTTTTAACCATCATTGGAGATCCTCTCTTAATTTCTTATTGAATATCCATAAAGTATTTCACAAGCTCCTGACTTTGCCCATTTTATTGGGTAGGTGTTGCAGAATGTTGACACTCTATAAGTGACATATTCAGGTTTCTTTCATCGAATCCTTGATGTGGTTTCCTTGTGGATTTGGTTATAACACAATAATCAACAAATAAGCAAGTTCAAAGATAACATTCAATTTTCTTTAGACATAACTGTCATTCTACAACCTTTCTTCTTCAAGAAGTCAATTATCTTTTTGATGTGAAAATGCTAACTGTGTACTGCAGGAACGTCAACCTCCATCCCAGTTAATAACTTTAACTTTGTGAGCGAGACGTCCCTCGTAGGTTGTATTCTATATCAAAATACTTGCAAAAGATGAAAAAGCGCAATAATTGCAAAACATCAAAAAAAAAAGTAGGAAACGCTCACAAAAACGAAGCAAGAGTTGAAGGTGTTAAGATAACAATAGGCTTCTACATTGCACTAAGAATCCAGGGAAATTAAGTTGTTTTAGCAGACACAATGAGCAATGACACCTTCAACCCTAATAAAACACTTATCAAAATTCTTGCCTCTTAAAGCAACGGATATATGTTTCAACCCTAATGTTGAATTTGATTTCTCTCGAAACCCCTGTTGAAACTTTATATATACACTAGTACTGGTTATTGTGTATATGTCTACCAGTATTCATAACTTGACCCATCATTTAGGCACTCAAATACAACACCCACAAAAACATATACCTTGTAATTTACTCCAAAAATAAAATAGTGTCTCTTAAAAAAGATCGAACCTTAAATAGTTAGAATAATTTCAATAAAAGGAAAAATATGTATTTGGAAACCTCATTTAGATTCTTAAATTTCATCTTTTATTAAGAGATGCATGTTCTTTCAATTTTCTTTTGCATCTAAAGTGTCAAAAGAGAGTATCATCAACTTGCACACACCCTTGAATTATCTCATAACAAGCTTTATCTTATTTTGGATTAATTTTAGTTTTCAATTGAAAATTTTCAATATTCAATATTTCTAAATTAATTGATAAGTTCACTCAACATGTTTCAAACTTCATCAAAATGATATCGAATGATTTTCTAATATGTTAAACATAAATTCCAACTCCTTTTATGGAATATTTATGTTTTGATATCTTTGATTTAAATTTTAAATATTATTACAAAAATGTATTATATGATAATTAAAATTTAATGTTTTATTCTATATACGATAATGACTTGAACTTTACTTTAAATAAAATTAACATTTTATTATTAAATTTTAATATTTAACCACTTCATTCTTCACCATAATGATTCCTAATATTTAATTAGTTACTCTTAATGGATTCTTTATTAACTATATATTCGTAATACTACACCCTTACAATAAATTGTATAGAAATAATGCTCAATGTTATTCCGTTGACTTTAATGTTTTAGGTTTTCTATTGCTTCGTACTACTTGTAATCCTAAACTTCAACATTTTATGTTTCCCTCGACCCCATGAAATTACACATTATCCCCTTCTAATTGAAGAATCGACTTCTAACATTTTCTTGTGGGCACTTTACAAAACGTAACCGACACGAGGCGACGCGAGGTGTGAAAGTGTTTAAGGAGTTTGTATATATAGCGCATGATTCTGACCAGAAACACTTGTTTTTTTATTTTATCCCATATTAACATGGGAATGAACAACAAGAAGATCATTTCCGGCAAAAGAATTTTCGGGGAGACCAAAGATGATGATAAAAAAATATCTGAATCCACGAAAGACGAGCAGAAGTTCGATGATAAAGAAACTGCTGGTTTGTCGGAGAAACTCACAGAAACGCAATCACAAATTAATATTCGTCAATCTGCGACCGCAACAACTACAAACATCCAGTCCGGCGTCGACAATCAGCACTTTGATGATGAAGTACCAGCAGGAGTCAAAGAGGATTTTAATAATTTCACAGAACAACATGACAAAAAAGATCACGAGTGCGTGCCGGCCGTTCCTAAATCTTTAAAAGAACTAGAGGAAGCTCAGGAAAGATTCAAAAGAGAGATTTCTGAGAAAAAAGAGTACTGCGAAGCATTGACTTCTGATCAAAAAAATCTAGAAGCCACTGTTTTGAAATTGAATGAAGAAATTCAGGCGATATCCACAGACTTTTATTTATCAAGTAATGCTTGGGACTTGGAAAAGGATCAACTTACAACACAAATTGGAGAAGCAAGAAAGGAGAGAGAAGAGATGTTTATTCAAAACGAAAGGGTTTTACTTCAATATATGTCAGAAAAAGTTGAGTTGGAATCTCAGTTGAATTACTCTAAGGCAAAGTGTCAAGGATTAATTACCGGATTACAGGAATCTTTCGAAAAATTCAAAAGGGAATTACAGGAAGCTCAGGAAAGATTCAGAAGGAAGATTTCCGAGAAAGAACAGTTCTGCCAAACGGTGGTATTTGATAAAATAAATCTAGAAGCCACTGTTTTGAAATTGAATGAAGAAATTCAGGCGTTATCCGCAGACTTTCAGGAAGCAAGAAAGGCTTGGGACTTGGAAAAGGATGAATTTACAACACAAATTGGAGTAGCAAGAAAGGAGACCCAGGAAATGTTTATTCAAAACGAACGGGTTTTACTTCAATTAAGGGCAGAAAAAGTTGACTTGGAATCTGAGTGGAATGAATCTAGGAAAAAGTCTAAAGAATTAATTACAGGATTACAGGAAGCTCAGGAAAGATTAAAAAGGGAATTACAGGAAGCTCAGCAAAGATTCAAAAGTGAGATTTCCCAGAAAGTAGAGTACTGCGAAACTGTGGTTTGTGATAAAAAAACTCTAGAAGCAACTGTTTTGAAATTGAATGAAGAAATTCAGGCGATATCTGCAAACTCTCAGGTAGCAAGTAATGCTTGGGACTTGGAAAAGGATGAACTTACAACACAAATTAGAGCCGCAAGGAAGGAGAGCGAGGAGATCTTTATTCAAAACGAAAGGGTTTCACTTCAATATAGGGCAGAAAAAGCTAAGTTGGAATCTGAGTTGAATGAATCTAAGGCAAAGTGTCAAGAATTAATTCAGAAAAATGTACAAGACCGACATCTATGGGATTCTGAAAAGGGAAATTTGGAAAGCAAATTTGAAGAGCTCCAAAGAAAGCTGGATTCGATGGCCAATGAAAGGGGATTGCTAAATCATCAAAATAGAGAGCTAAGCACTGAAGTAGAGTCACTGAAGATCCAAAAGGGAAATTTGGAAAGCAAAGTTGAAGAGCTTCAAAGAGAGCTCGATTCGATGGCCAATGAAAGGGGATTGCTAAATCATCAAAATAAAGAGCTAAGCACTGAAGTAGAGTCATTGAAGATCCAGTTAAATAACAGTCTACAAGAAAAAATAGTGGAGTTGCAGACAAGTTTGCACTCTGTGAACATGGATCTTGAATCAAAAGATGTTCAGCTCCAAGATTTAAGCGCAAGGCGTGCACATTTTCCACCTAAGTCACTTGTTCAAAATGGAAAAGGAAATGGTTTGCACCAAACGCCAAAAGCAAACGCTGCCGCAAAAGCGAAGAACACAAAGCCAGTAGAGGAAAAGCGACCGCCGAACATTCCAAATCCCAGCAGCACCACGAAACCAGTAGTGAGAAAAGAAACATCCGACAGTAACACTACAAAGCCAGCATTACCGGCAAAAAGAAAGCTCAGTGCCAGTGCTACACATGCAGTACCCGCAAAGAGAACTCCCAGTGCCAGTGCTACACATGCAGTACCCGCAAAGAGAACGCCCAGTGCCAGTGCTACAAAAGCAGAACCAGGAAAGAGAACGCTCAGTGGCACAGAAGCCAAAACCCTAAAGCAAGTAATGGAAAACCGAACATCCAAAATCACAAAACCAACGCTGGTCAACGTCACAAAAGTTGACACTAGAAAGCGTTTAGAGGAAAATCGAGCATCCAACACTAGAAATCATGTACAGGAAAACAAAATAACCAACAGTGGAGAAGCTAACTCCACAAACGCAAAGACGGGTACCAAAACGAATTTGAATTAACATAGATTTGCTCTGCAAGTCATTTAGGTGTCATGTTTCTTTCCATATACACTAAAGTTATGTAATAATTTAGGTACAAATTGAAGGAATATATCTTATTTTTAACTGATTATGATTTTAAATTCAAATATCTAATTTTTAACTTCACTGATTTTTTTTCAAGAAGAAAAAATCTGACCTTGTTATTCAAAATGAATCAAAGGACATTATTACATAGTTCATAATATCAAAGCAAATGGAAATGCAGCCCACTGGAATTCCCAGCCAGGGGGAAAGGCACATCATAACCAGAATATCCCATCAGAAAACTGACTCAACATAAAATGAAGGCTGTCCACTCACTCACATCAATCGAGAGCCAATGAAACTCTGAACAGCGATCTAAAGAGAGCACTCTGCCCATCATGAAAATATCTGCAAGGAAGGGGAAAGTGCCCTTCAGCAAAATCTAAAAATACCAGAGAATCACGAAACCTCCATAGAGAGGTAATACCTCTGTACAAGCTCAATAGAGCTGGAAATAATCATGAGATACTAGAAGATTTTCAACATATTCCATCATACATCCTTTTCCTTGAGAGAAAGAGAGTGCCCTTTTAGAAAGGCGGTCAGCTGTCTTGTTGTGCTCTCGATAAATGTGAGTGAAAGACAGGTCCTGGAAGCTAGTAGCTAGCTTTTTAGTCTCCCCACACCAATGAACAAGATTAGTTGGAGAGATAGCAGTCGATCCCTTAGCCTAGTTGATGATTACTTGAGAATCACCATACACTTGTGCTAGAGGGATCCCCATCATATGGGAGGTGTGCAAGAGCGCCCATAGACTGAGCAGCTCTGCTTTGGTATTCGTGCCATGTCCAACCCCCAGCGAAAACTCCAAAAAGTGTGAGTCATTGAGAAAGATACAGAAACCAGCACCGGCAATCATATTTTTAGATGCACCGTCAATGAAACCACAAGGAAATAACTTTTCAGGAGGGGTCCCAATAAGTGTTCATCGCTGTTTTTTAGTGACAGTCCCAGTTAGGGGAGCTTGGACAGTCAAAAAATTTTGCTAGATAATGCCATAAATATTCCTTTTTTTCCCTTCAGAAACAACCAAATTACGAGCCTTCCATATAATCCACATCATATTGTAAAGAAGCAGAAAATGGGGAGAGCTTCTAGGAATCTTATCGTGCCAATCTTTGAAAATAACTTCAATAGAAGTCCCTGAGAAACAAACAGAGAGATTGAAATGCTCCCTCATATAATCAGTAGCTGATTTCCAGACCAAGCAGTAAGAGAAGAGGTTCTCCACCGTTTCTTCATTTTTACAGCAAAGAGGACAGATACGTAGTCCTCAAAAACCCCTTTTCTGAAGGTTCTCCCAAGTGAGAATTTTATTGTGAAGGGTAAGCCAAATGAAGCAAGAGATTTTGAGAGGAAGGCCTTTCATCCATAAAATAACACCCTCAACCATAGTGGCCGAGCGAGGGGAGGAGCGTGCAATACAATCATAAGCATCCTTAGCCGTTATAGTATCCCTATTTTTCTTGTAAATCCAAGCAAGCTTATCGGGTCTGCTTGAAAGACGAATGCCAGCATAATAAAGACCACAAATATAATCATTCCAAGATGACACGAAGGAGCCACCCAGATCTAAATCTTGAGTAGAAAACCAGTATTGCTTCGCATTAATCAAAGAGTTATGGGCTTGAGACAAATTGCAGATATTTAAATCTTCCAGATACAATCTCAGTTCTTCCTGAAGAGAAAAAGTAGTGTGCGAGCCCACTATCAGATCAATCCCCAAGAGTATACTTTCACCATTGCCAACCTGCCATGCCAAATGCATACCCATCCAAGGAATAACCTGCAGGAATCCTCTCCAAAAAGGAGAGACATTACGAGAGCTGAAGGATTTATTCCTGAGCCAATCAGCAACCGACAAACTTTTCATATATTTGGATTGAAGAACCTGAAACCATAAACCATTAGAATGAATGGCTCTCCAAAACATGTTAAGATGCAGAGCTTGATTAAACCAGGAGAGGTTTTTAATACCCCAGTCCCCCAATTCTTTGGGCTAGGAGAGATCTTTCCAATTTGACAAATGGAACTTGAAAGAAATAACAGAAGATCCCCACAGGAAGTTGAACATGATGCTTCTGAGTTTCTGAAGAATAGAAGCTGGAAGGGACGCCAAACCCATGCAGTAGACCGGTATACTTGTAAGAACAACACTGACAAGAACCAATCTCCCTCCAAGAGACAGATTTCTATATGTCCAGTGGTTTATTTTCTTTTCAAATCTTTGAAGAAGCCAAAACCAATCAGACACTTTATAGCTCAGCGACTTCAAAAAATAGCCCAAATAAGTTAAACCAGACTGAATCGGATGCATTTTATAAGGCAGAGCATCCCTGAAAGCATTAAGGCTATCATCATTGGAATTGTGGTAGAGGAAACAAGACTTGTCAATATTGATCTTCATACCTGAAGCTTTACAGAAGGATTCAAGGAGAAACTCAAAGGCCAACCAGTCCTGTAAGGTCCCAGAGCTGAGGAGAATAACATCATCCACAAAGAGGAGATGCGATAGGGTCAGTGAGGACGAGAGTTTAATGCCCCGTATGAGGCCATTAGATCTAGCATCCTTGATGAGCAAGCTGAGACCCTCTATGACCAAGATAAGTATAAAGGACAACCTTGTTGAATACCACAAGAAGTAGTAAAGAAGTTTGAAGGAGTCCCATTAACCAAGACCGCAAAGTTTGCAGTTGTTATGCAGCCCATTATCCAATTGACAGTGAGAAGGGGAACACCAATCTGAATTAAGATAAATCTGACGAAGGTCCAATCAACACGATCAAATGCCTTTGTGAGATCAAGTTTAAGAATAAAAGCACAATTATTCTTGGTTTTGACAGAGTGAAGGACTTCCTGGACAATACATATGGGTTCAGAGATTTGATGATCTTTAAGGAATCCAAATTGCTCATAAGAGATACCCTGATCAAGAAATGGCTTAAGCCTCCCAGCAATGACTTTAGCAATGATCTTGTAGAGAATATTACACAAAGAAATGGGTTTGAAGTTGGCAAAAGTACGAGGCTTGTCCTTTTTCGGAATCAGAGTCAGGAAGGTAGATTTCTGGGAGGAGGGAATAAAACCAGAAATCCTGGTCGAGTTCACCAACTGACATAGGGTGGGGCCTAAAAGGTCAAAAAAGTGTAAGTAAAATTCCACCGGCCACCCATCAGGACCTGGGCTACGGTCTTTTTTGAAAGACTTAAGAGCGAGTTCAATCTCCTTCACTGTGACCTGAGATGTAAGGTACAGAGAATGATCGAGGGGAACCATCCTGGGAAAGAGAGAGATCACTTTGAGTTGTTGGTTAAGACAAGTAAGCCCTTCATCCGAGAAAATATGTTGAAAGAAATATTTACCAAGTTCCTTTAAAGGGCCCCCTTCTTCAATAAGATTACCTTCCTCATCTTCCAATGACCAAATCATATTTTGAGTCCTCCGGCCAGAAGCCACCATATGAAAAAATTTAGTGTTGGAGTCCCCCTGTAAGGCCCATTTAGTTCTACTCTTAAGTTGCCAGGTGAGCAGCAAGTGGTCTAGGATCTTCTCTCTTTCCACACTAAGGTGAGCTAAATGATCCATTTGATCCTTAGTAAGGATACCTTTTGACAGAATAGATTCAATGGCCCGTTCCAGATTGAGAGAGTCCAAATCTAAACTAGAATTTTTTGACTTGAACCAGATCTTTGAATCATTCTTAAGCTTACGCAAAGTCTGGCAGAGATCCTCAATTCCTGAGAAATTATCAGCCTCAGAATAGAGAGACCACCATCTGTGAAACCAATCAATGAACTCAGGATTCTCCAGCCAAGAACGGTTAAACTTAAAGGGGTAATTGAAGGGACCCTTAGTAGTGTTCCATTCAAAGAGGATAGGAAAGTGGTCAGAAATGATGGAGCATTTAATCCAGGTTTTGTAGGTCCCTAAAAAGGGAAGCAAGTCTTTGGAAATAAGGAAATGGTCGAGGTGCTTATAGATACCTTCCTCCCCCGAGAGACCATTGCGCCAAGTAGGGCCTATCAAAGGAGGAGCTACATCCACAAGGCCAACAGCATCAAAAAGGGCAAGAAAGTGTTAAGAAAGATGATCCAATGAGGCCTTGCTTCCCCGAATCTCAGAAGGATGGAGGGTGAGATTAAGATCCCTAGCTAGCAAAAGATGTGGGAGATTTAATAGACCACCACTCAGTGCCTTTTCCCAGAAAAAAGACCTATCCTTGTAAGGGCCATAAACATTCAGAATATGGATAGGGATGGATAGACCACGGATGGAGGCATGAATTAAGATATCAGCACAAGTATGAAAAGATCTACACTTCACCTTTAACGGATTCCATGCAGAGAGAAGACCCCCTGACAAGCCCCAAGCATTGATAGCACAAAATTCCCAGGAGGCGAGTAATTTGGAGAAAGCAACCAATGTCAGAACATCACTACACATAGTTTCCTGAAGGAGGATAAAGTCTGGTTTCAGAGTGTTAAAGAGAGCACGGAGACTGAGCAATTTGGGCCTGCCTCCAAGGCCGCGAATGTTTAGAGAAAGCATTAACATTAAGACAAATCCTGAGGGGGAGTACTCACTCTAAGACCTCGAGAAGAAAGCACCCTGTCAGCATCCCTTAACCATTTCGAGAGAGGAATGAATGGAGGAGAGACCGGTGAAATATCATTACGAAGAACCCTTTTCCCTTTGGGCTTCCTGACTGTGACATTGGCAAACCTGATGGAATTGAGATGGAGAATGGAAGGAGAAGATGGTGAGGAGGCTGTGAAGATGGAAAGAGACTTAGTGAGAGAGGGGTCGGAGAACGAGGGTGAGGAGGTGGGGCTAGGATGAGGGGGAGTTGGAATAGGTGGGGGGGCCTGAGGAGAGGAGGGAGAAGGAAGACCCAAGGGGAGGCGGCAAGAAGTGAGAGGGGGAAATTCCGATAGAGATTCGAGTGCCAAAGATACTGGAGGGGGATTTTCTGCAGGATCCACCAAGGGGGAAGGAGAGACCACCAAAGAAACAGGATCCTGCAGACCTATAGGAGGACTCTCACCGTGAACAACCAGAGATAAAGGAAGGGGTTCAGGGGAAACAGACAGGTCTTCAGACAGTGCCTTCGAGGATTCAAGAGATGGGCCTGCCTTTGCAAAAGAAACGGTAGACAAAGGGGCAGGATCTTTTTTATGAGACAGAATCAAACTGTCCACTGCCTCCAGAAAAGAATCAGGGATAAAATCATTTAAAGGAGCATAAGCTTTAGACATACCTGAAGGAGAAGGAATATTCTCCAGGAGACCGACTGATGGAGAGGGAGAATGATGCTTACTAGAAATCGTAAAGCAATCATCAGCCATCCTCTACGGGCATGATTTCCAGATATGACCGACCTCACAGCAACAGCTGCAGCGAAAGGGAATATACATATAGTCGAGCCTTTGTACCAAAATACGCTCGTTACACAAAATTTCAACTTCTGCGGGAAAACCACGTGATGTATCCAATTCCACAAGAATCTTCACAACACGCTTATCATATGAATGTATGAAATCATCTTCCACTGAGACAAATCTCCCTATGGTGTTTCCGATCCCCTCCAGGATGGATTTACTCCATAGAGGAAATGGAAGCTGCGGCAGGAAAACCCATAAATGCCTTTTAGTAATTTTCTCCCTCAATGGATCGAAATGAGAGTGCCATCGGCCTAAAACCAAGGATCCCTTCCCAATTCACCATAAACCCTCCAAAACCCTGGAACAGTGCTCCGGATCAAGAAAAACAAGTACAACCCATCCTCTGGACAAAATACTGATAGTCGGAATGTGGTTAAACAGAGGTTTCCAGTTCTCACATGCCCATGATATCCAGGACGACTTGTCCATTTTACAATACTCCAGGAAGCCAACCAGTGCTCGCGAGCATAGGGTTGAGACCCAATAAAAAAAGACATCATGCCCAAGAACATAGCGGAATCGTTCCTCAGTGGCCTTGATACATTTTGTTTTACGTTTCCTGCAAAAACGTGACTGGTCCACACAGTTAGCCATCCAAGAAAGACAAATAGTCAACCACCAGGCCAAAAAGAAAGACCCAAAAGCCCACAACAAAGGAAAGCCCCATGTCTGAAACCCCTGACAATCCTACAGCAAAATGACGTATAAACCCTTGAAAGGAATATGTCAAAGACAGCCGAGAAGGGGCTCAAGAAAGCAAACCACGTAACCAAGAAAACCGAAGTCAACTCAGGACAGAAGAAGAGACCCACGTCAAATACCAGAAAAGACCCCAACAGCAGGGTATGTGATGGGAATCAGAATCTCAAGAGACGCACATACCCTATGAAAAGTAAAGTCAATACCAAACGGGAAAGTGAACAGTCATAGCCCGAGGAAACCACCCAAAACCATGAAAACCCGGAAAGGAGGAAAAAAACATGCAAAGGTGGCGGATACAGAAAAATACAACGTCAAAATGAGGCCGCGGCAAAAGTGAAAGTCCTTCCCACTTTTTTGTTAACGCTTGATTGGTACTAGTCCCCCATTGAAGTGGAGGGACTCCAAGCCAGGCCGCAGAACCCCAAACCCACCATCCAGTGCAGTAATCCAGTCAAGGTGCAAGAAGAGAGAAAGCAGCCTATAAAAAAGAAAACCAGGACAGACCCAGAAACGGCCACTGCCAGAACTTGCAAGACAGGGAGAAATGGCGCCAAGATAAACCCACAAGAAAATAATTAGTACTAGAGAGCACCGGAGGAAAAACCCATGAGCACCGAACGACAAGGAGTGCTCAAAGACAAGCAGAGGGATAGAGACCGAAGGCGCCATGGAGGTACAGGTAACACAGAGTCGAAACCCTCATACGCCATCTCTCAACCCTAGCAATGGAGGCCCAATTTTTAACTTAACTGATTATGATTTGAGCAAGAAAAACAAATTGTGTTGGCATTATTTTACTTAGAATAATTAATATACTTGTTTTTTTTTATGATATTGTTCTTATAACTAGCAACAACTACATTAAATTAATTAATGTGTCTCAGTATGAGGATAGGCCTAAATTTAAGCTAGGAAAAAACATTAATATAAAAAGTATGTGACTAAATTTACCCCTATTGTGTTATTCATTGAGACACATTAATTAATTTAATGTGGTTGTTTCTAGTAGAGCATAAACATCTCTACAAAGTATTAATGAGAATAATATTATTAATTTAATTATTATAATATATATAATAAATATAAAAAATTATTATATAAAGTATTAATGAAGTAATATTGTTTATTTAATTATTATAATATATAATAATAAATATAATGTGAAACTAGTATAATATATTATTTAATTAAAATAGTTGCAAAAAATAATAATACAAAATAGCATTAGTACAAAGAAAATATGGTAATAAAATTGTAGTTAGTTAAGTGTACTTAATGTTTTGTTACATAGTAATATTCAATACAATATATTATTGTAGATGTTAATAAAACAATATTAAAAATAGTCAAATAAGTAAAATTATAAAATAATTTTACAATAATATAATTTAAGTACAATGATAATAATTTTATAATAATATAATGTGATAGAATGAGTTTAATTTTATTAGTACTATATTATATTATTTTATTGTGAATGTCAAACTAATATAATATAGTTTTTAATTAAAATAACTCGTATAAAGTAATCAATGTCACTAAGATGTCACATCAAATCTTTGCAAAGTGTGTGAATGTCTTATAGCCTTTGTTTAATTTCATAATTTGACAAACACATTGGTGAATGCAAGCATTCAAATAGTATGTAGGAGGTTGACAAAGGGTTATGATATTGTCATTGGAAATGTCACTCAAAGGTTAGCATTTAAAATCAAAATTTAATGTAGTGGAAAGGTTTTATTAAATTCTAGTAGTGCAAAAGTTCTCTAATGTGGCAATAAAATTGTAATAATTGTAGTTAGCTAAATGTAATTAATGTTTTATTAGATAGTAATATTCAATACAATATATTATTTTAGATGTTAATAAAACAATATTAAAAATTATGTAAATAAAATTATAAAATAATTTTATAATAATATAATTTAAGTACAATGATAATAATTGTAATATTACTATATTATATTATTCTATTTTATTGTGAATGTCAAACTAATATTTTAAATTTTAATAAAATAATATTAATAATAGTTAAGTGTAATTATATAATAATTTTATAATAATATAATTTGAGTAGAACGAGTTTAATTTTGATAGTACTATATTATACTATTTTATTGTGAATGTCAAACTAATATAATATAGTATTTAATTAAAATAGCTCTAATAAATTAATATAACATTAATACAAAGAAAATATTAATAATTAATAATACTAATGTATTTTATTATTCTATTGTTAAAATATGGTTATTAGTTAAAATATTGATGTCAAAGGAATAAAATATCGTATTTAATAATGAAAATAATTGTATTAAAGCAACAATAAAATAATAACATGATATTTATAATATATTATTTTAGATGTTAATAAAATAATATTAATAATAGTCAAGTATATATTACAATGCGACATAAAAAATATTCATTATTATGTTCATTAAGAATTATTATTATAGTATTTAACTAAAATAACTCTAATAAATTAATATAACATTAATACAAAGAAAATATTAATATTTAAAAATACTAATGTATTTTATTATTCTATTGTCAAAATATGGTTATTAGTAAAAATATTGATGTCAAAGGAATAAAATATAGTATTTAATAATGAAAATAATTGTATTAAACTAACAATAAAATAATAGCATAATTTTTATAATATATTATTTTAGATGTTAATAAAATAATATTAAGAATAGTTAAGTATATGATCAACATTACAATGCGACATAAAAAATGTCACGAAGATGTGACATCAAATCCTTGCAAATTGTGTGAATGTCACATAGCCTTTGTTTAATTTCATAATTTGACAAATACATTGGGGAATGCGAGCATTCAAATACTATGTAGGAGGTTGAGAAAGGGTTATGATAACTTCCATTCGAAATGTCACACTGCAACGTTAGCATTTAAAATCAAAATTTAATATGTCGTGGAAATGTTTTATTAGATTCTAATAGTTCAAAAGATCTCTAATTGGCATGTGGCATTATGGCTATGTTGAGTAATGTGGTAATGTGACAATATGTAAGTCATTGTAATGTTGCACAATGATTAGGTGTAGTGATATTTTCAGTTGTTGATTCTGTTTTGACATAAATGAAGGGTTATGTTCGATTGCATCATTTTTCTATGAATATATTGTCTTATGGTTATGTTCATTAATTTGGTTGATTGCATTACAACATTAAAAGCAATTTAATAAGTCAATTATATGTTTAATTTATGAAGTGCTATGGTGGATTATCATAGGGAGTGAGAATTAAGTTGAATCATGACATTGCTCTATGGTCATGTTGGTTGCTGGATTTTTGTTATGTAGTGTCATTAATAAAATTGTTTTGTAGTTGTTGGGTTTAGTTTTATTTTGAATTTTTTTTTGCATTCTGAAATCTATGAAGGGTTATGTTGGATTATGATGTTCATTGGTGCATATGGTGTCTTATGACATTCGTTTGGGGTTATGGTGTACTATGTTTGTGTTATTTCATGAATTATGTCGAATTCTAAGGTTTTTTGCAAGGATCTGGAAGGATTGGGTTTATTTATTTTTTAAATGTGGTTGTTTCATTTAAACATACATGAAGCGGTCTGATGGATTAGAATATTCATCCTTTCCTTATTGGTTTTTGTCACACCGCCACATTTATAAAAGGTTATGTTGTATTGCGACATAATGGTTACAATTGAATATGGTTGTGCTTTTTAATGTAATTTCTTGCAATTATACATAAATAATTACCGAAAAAAACATGATAATTATAATATAAAATGATGTAAGCATGTGGGATTGTGGCAATTTGATAGTATTTGTTGGAAATGTGAGGTTTCAACATTACCATTTTTTATAATAAATAGTCAAGATGTTGCTGAGGAGTGCATTTATGAATGTAACTCACATTATAGTCAATATAGTTAATAAGTTGCTGAAATGTTTTCGTAGACTCTAATACTACAACAATTGTTTAATTGATATGTATTTAATGTGAAACTGAATTTTATTATAAGCAGTTCCACTTCCATATCTTTTGTGATTGGTGATGTTTATTTTACAAGCAATTTCAGTTCCATATATTTTTACGCCTATGGGATTTTAATTGCAACAATTATCATAACCTTGTACATTAGTTCAAAGTAGTATAGAAAGTCATCATAAATTACATGATCGTTAGTTATGTTGTTTCATTTGAATAAGGAATGAATGTCAATTGTGGAGAAAATATGGAATATCTTTGTTATTTCAAGTGGAAACAATTGTTATATAATTTGCAATGTTTGTACTGAAATGTTTTTGTAGACTCGAATAGTGCAACAGTTGTTTAATCCATGTGTATTTAATGTGAAACTAAATTATTTTCTAAGCAAATTCAGTTTCATATCTTTTATGATTCGTGATTATGAAAAAAAATCAAATAAATTCTTAAACGAATACAAAAAGTCACAATTTCAATATAATACTAAGCAATGCATTCATGAATATAATGTAAATGAATGTATGGATTGTTAAAATTTGAAATCTAGGATTTTAATTGCAACATTTTCATATATTATTTAAATTGTTACTTGAACAAGTGAAATATTCTATTGATTATTTAAATTGTAATTTGAGCAACTCGAATATTGTACTAAGAATTGAATATGCAATTGTTGAAAAACCTTCTACATTATGTCAACTTATTACAGAAAGTCATCATAAATTACATTATCATTAGTTATGTTGTTTTGATTTGAATGAGGCATGAATGTCAATTGTAAACCAAATCTAGAATATCTTTGTTATTTCAAGTGCAAAAAAGTGTTCTTTAATCTGCAATCTTTGTACTCATACCAAGTTCAGATCGAATGCTTTGTTTATTCATTTGTTGATAGTGCATTGTTTGTGTGACTGTATTGGAGATTCTTAGCTTAATCGAAATGTTTACATTTTAACCGCATTATTTTTATTAATATAGCAGGACACGAGAGCATATGTTAGTGTAACTATCAACACAATTGCTAAAATACTTTTAGTGTGTGAGGGAAAGATATGTAATATTAGTTGTACTATTTAAAATATGTAAAATATAGTTTGCATTAAATTCCCGATATAGCCAATAAATTTTGATGTTATATAATAAATAAATCATTTTTTAGATCAAAACTAATAAATATATTTATTTGAAGCAAAACATCAAACATAGCTACTCCAAAATTTCCATATCCTTCATAAAAATATTCATGGCTTCAAGCCATGTTTTATTTAAAACCAAAACATACCAAAATTTGCACATAATGCAAAACCTAAAGCATAGTTTTGTTTACAAAGACTCATATACCTATTGAATTACATGCCAAAATCCTACTAGGGCTTAAACAATGTTGGAGGGAAAGGGAGAATATCATTGAATAAAACCATGCTTGGAGTGAGAGGAAAGAAATTCTTATACATGATAATGTTACTACATTGATTGTTTACTGGAAACGGTAGACGATGATTTGGAAGCGGTGATCTTTCATCAACTGCTAAATGCGTAACACTGCAAGTTTCCAAATCATAGTATATGAATGGAATTTCAACATTCTTGCACATCAATATAGAATTTCCAACTGCTTGGAATGGTAGATAGTCTAAACAATGTCTATTTATATTTCATGTCATACCTTGTAAAAGGGTCCATTTTAACCCTTTACCATCCTCGAAATGACTATCTGTTTGTTGAATGCAATGTTGACCATGTTTGAAATCTTGAACTTCACCTATGCACCATATACTTGTAAAACCATCATTCACAAGACATATCAATTGGTTGTAGTGTAAGGTCAGACACATAGATCGTTTCCTATGTCCTGTGTAAATTGAATGCATACCCCATATATTCATTTCAATGTTCAACGAGTACATTCTGTACACATACGAGGAATCTTCCTCAGAATTTATTTTCACATGCAACCAATAAATTTTTCCTTTATAAAAAACAACATCTTTAGGAGCAGTAGGTTCACCATTAGCACCAATTGTTTCTGTCCAATATCTTTGGATATTGCTGCACATAAACAATTTAGGACTGTGTTCACTACGCTTATGATGTACAAGTATCCATCCATGTTTCTGTTGACCAATGTTTCCTATCAGAGAAAAGAAAACATGGTCTGCTATACCAATAATGCCTATATTTGAGAAATGGTTTATGAATGGATTTACGATGTAATAATCCATATGCCCTCGTAGGGGACAATATTTTGAGAGCAAAATGATTGAATCAAATGTACATTCAATCGTATATCTTATTCTGGATAAGGGACATGCAACAAAGATGTATATCTTATATGATTGATTAACTTATATACAAAATGGTTTTGATATTATCCCAATAGTTCAATTAAAAGCCCAATTTATGTTATATTGTTATTTTTCCAAGCACTAACAAAACATGGCCTAGACAATAGCTCTTCACAATGTTTAGAGATTTATCGAAAACGAACCAATGTTGAAAATGACACCCATAGGAGAATCATCTCTAGAAACTCAAGTGGTAGTAAACTCCAAATGCTCGGATCCATTTGCAATTAACTAAACAAAAACATTAAAAATACATAGTTATTACAAACAGAAACATAATAAATTGTAAAAATAATTTCTTTGAACAAACACACAAAACTATTTAAACTACTTATAAATAAGGTATAGGTTGATAACGGATTATTTAGGAACAAATCAAAATTGAAAGGATTATTTCAAACTTATAAAATACCTTTAACACATTTCAATAATTGCATGCAACGATAGAGTGAAATAAATACAATGATGCAAAGAGAAAGAAAATGCACGCTCACTATTTTTTCCTATATAGATGATGATGAGAGTGGCTCAACAATTTTTTTTTTCTTGGCATGACACTAGGAATTTTATTTTCTTTTTTTTCAATATTTTTTTGGATATTTTTTCCAAGATCACGAATTTAGTTGTTTACCAATCTATGGTTAGGCTCATATTTTATTGCATCCGCAAGCTTGTCATATACGAACCCAAAACCTGAAGATATTTGTCCATATGTACGAAAACCGTAAATAAATATTTGTTGTGTATCAATAATGCCAAATTTATTCCCTTTCTCCTTTTGAATTTTTGGTTTGGAAATGTTTCCTCTTCCATGATGTAGAACATGTATCTTAAATCGACGTCTCAAACTTGGTTAGTCTATGAGGTGTTCGATGCGGACTGTTGGACGATGGTTGATTTTTTTTACATCCATTTTTTATTTGGATTTTACGCAAAGATATGGAAAATAGAAACATATATGGTTTTATGAATTCGAACATCATGATAACCGAATAATACAATAAACAATATTGGAGGAAATGTGGCATAAGCACCAAAATTCTAAGATATCAATAATAATTAAATTATACAATATAAAAAAATATAAGTTGCATAAAATGGTAACATGCATGGTCATGGTTATATATTTTAAAATCATTGGTATGTCATCTCGTAATCTATCATTCAATAATATTTTTTTGGCACATTTCATCATTACATTCACATTTAATTTATATAACTCAATTAAAAAAAATTACATTTACTAAGGAGGATATTATGAAAAAAAAATAGATAACTAACTACATATTTACTCTTTGAACACATACGGAAAGAATATGAAGAACAAAAACCCAATTAAATTAGTAAAAAAAATAATGGTCGCTACTATATTTTTATGTCGTAATACAATTTTTTTTTCTTTTGTAAATAAAACATTCTATTACTTCAAAGGGATGAAGCCGAAATTACATTACTTTCATAGAAGAGCGTATAGGGCATCCCAACCCCTTACTTAAGCATCCTTCCCACAGACCCACATAAGATCTTGTCCCACATATAGCCCATACTACCATATTCTTTCTACCCGTCCCCTTATAGTCAAAATTTGTCATTCTGAATCCGATTACAGACAAGCCAAAACACGACCATCATATCCTTATACACCGCATAATATTCAAAACTATGATCACAACAAAAATACAAGAAGACCACTTTTCAAGCCAAACACTAGGGGTCGACATCCATTCTAGGACCAGCATCAGAAACCTGAACATAGGAGGTTTCCTAGGTACCAGCCACACCTTGGTGACCACTAAGTGCACTGCAATGATGGATGCCCTTCTCCCTCAGGCATTCAAACTCCTCAGACCCCCTTCTCGTTGAATAGAAGGGGATGTTCAGCTTTGCTGCTATAATATATATTTTCTAGTGCATCAGATGGAATTCGCAATTGTGCTCCTTCAGGGACTTTACAGGTTCTAAGTCCCCTTCATATTTGGCCTCCCTTGCAATGGAGGAGTGGAAAACCAAACACATATTCACCCAATACATCATTAGCAGATGGTCAAAGGCAGAGGCTCTTCCCACCGTGGAACCAGGGTCGAGGACCCAATCCACCACCTCTTTGTGCAAATCCTCTGAATACATGGTTTTTACCTTTGCCCATAGGTCACCCATGACCTTCTCCACTTCCAATCTAATGCTCAACGATACATGTTCCTTATAGCAATCTGCTGCTTCTTGATCCTGAACTTGCAGCCTTGTTGCAGGCTTCGCTCAAAGCATTATACTATTCACCTTTCTGTCCCGACTATGAGCAACATCACCAAGGCTATGGGCACTTCGTAGGGAGCGCTTGGGGACCATACTACAAGGTATAGGGTGGCATGCCACACATAGAGAGATGAGCCAAAGAGAAGCTTGGAGAATCAGATACTTGGGGGGAAACTCAAGAACTACGAGGGGATAAAAAACATAGACCATGCTTAGAAGAGAGATGCAGGGTGGCGAGCTCATCTGAGAATAAAAGGGGGAAGGGGGCATGATTTCATACCTAGGATAGTACCTCTCTTGCATTACACCAATCATTCGATCAACTTCCCTCGTACCTTCACCTACCTCAGAGATCCGAATGGTCATTAAAACCCAATCCTTCCAATGATCTTACTCTTCCTTTCCCGTCCCGTCTATTCTTGCACCGTAGATATTTATGATGGTGAAGGAAAGTCACCTCATGGTCCGACCAATTTTACATTTGGATTTGTTATTCATTATGAGCCGCCTGGCCAGGCGTGCTCATGCCCCCAATCATTTCCCATTCCACAATCGTCCGGATGCTCGATATGTTGGATGTTGTCAGGGTCTCTAGCTACCACCTTCCTACATTATTGGGCCCATTCATCCACATTGAATTAATCCAAGCTACCTACTTGAAGCCCTGTGTCCCCCTCGACATCGGCGTTGGAAAATAGATCCGCTGCCTTGTTGGAATAATTTTTTTCATGGAGGAAGGAGATGTCTGAGTGGGTGTAGAACATAGTTTTTAGTGAATCCATTCTGCTAGCTAGGTGCCATCTCATTGCCACCTTTGCAACACCTTTCTTGTTCACCATTTTCCTTTCCATCCATATCACGACCCTGGTGTTTCCTTCTATGATAGCGGGGAAGTATCTACCTCTTATTAGGCTTTCAAAACAAATAATTAGACCTTCTGATTAGGCCGAATCGTTGGTGTCCAATCCCAATGAACCAAGGAAGATGGATATGATCCTTCCACTATGATCCCTACATATCCCCACATAGCTTTTAGGTCCTGGATTTCCCTTAGAGGCCCCACCAAAGTTAAGCTTGAACACGTGGCATGGGAGAGGGGACCAGGAGGAGGGACTAGAAGGCATGTAAATCTTCTCTCGACTACACAAACTAGTCATTTTGGTTCTGTCAAGCCCCCAACTCTCCGCTATGTGGGCTTCCTCTAGAGGGATTATCTTATCCTAGTCCTGCCATTGCATACTTCGGATTGTTGAGAGAAGATTATCCCTCACCATTCTCCAAACCGAATCTATGTCCCCACGTTTATCATGAAAGATCCTACCATTCCTCTCTTTCCATATGCACCACATTTCAATGCCCAGGAAATATTCCCACACCGTATGAATATGGTTATTGAGTGCTTTTAGGCTCCAATCACTCAACGTTTTGGTCGGGTGTCCTCTCCTCCTGTCACTCCATCAAAAACATATTGCTCCTTTATCCCATATGACAAAAGCAAAAGGGTAGTGGTCAAGGACATGGCCCGTGGTTTCCTCCTCCTGATAATAGAGGCAGCACTGAGATGGACCCTAAATACCTCAGTGCTAGAGGTTTTCACTTGTAATAATTATTCCTTTGACCACCAACCAGATGAAGAGGGCAACTTTTGGCCAATGGTTCACTGTCCAGATATTCCTCCATATACCTGCTTCATTACCATGTGGGCCAATCTTGAGATTATAGGCTTGCTTTATACTAAATGTGCCTTTCTCCTTGTAACCCCACCTTAAAATGTCTAGTCCCTCCTTCAGTCTTATGAATCTATGGTGAAGTTCCTCCTAGAAGGCTCTCTATTCCTCATCACTCATTATGTCTAGTTTTGTTGTGAATTCCCACTGTCGCTGCCCTTCTAAGTTTTGAATTAGCCAAAATTGGCTCACCTTATCCTTGCCCTCTTCAATGTTTTTTTACTTTATATGTCTCCATCTTGGGTCCATCCCTAGCTTCAAGNGTCATTCCCCCCCCCCCCCCCCCCTTATCTCCTAGAAGCTATGTTCTTGAACCAAGTGTCCCCCTATTAAATATTTCAACCAGATGGGAGCACCATTCAACTCCTTGTTGTATTTGATCAATTGTTTTTTGTCCTATACCGAGCATATTTGATGTGCCAGAGTCTTTCCCATGGTTTCGTTGAGTGATTTTCCCATATCCACCAGATTTTCGCTCCTTGGACCTCCACCATGAGTTCAGGATCTCTTAGCCCTAGCCCCCCTACTCCTGTGGTTTGTAGATCCCTTCCCAACTGACCAAGGAAAATTTCACTTTCTATTCCCTACATACCTAAAGGAAATTCCTTTGCATACCTCAAATAATCCGCAGAACCGACTTTGGGGCCGAGAGGATTGTGGGAATAGCTTGCATAACCGCCTTTACCAATATCAGATGGCTTGGAAGGTTTAAAGGATGGAGAACACAACTGGAGATATTTTGTTTCATTTTTGTCTAGAAGATCCTGCCAAGAAGCTTTCTTTAGCTGCCTCATCCCCAGCGGTATTCCAAGATATTTAGAAGGCATTGTCCCTTTCAAGAATCCTAGAATCCTGATAATATTCCTCTCAGTTATTCTATCTGTGTTCATGAAGAAAATTTGGGACTTATTAAGATTGATTGTGAGGCTTGATGCCAAGGAGAAAAGGGTCAAGCACTTTTTGAAGATTCTCGCTTCTTGGACTGAAGGGTGCCCCATGAGTATGGTATCATCAACAAATTGATGATGAGTCTACACATCCATATCTTCATGGATTTATATTACCCTAAGCTCCCTGTTCTCAGATTGAGTCTTAATGAGATGGATCAGGCCCTCTACCATTAGAATGAAGAGGAAGGGGGATAAGGGATCCCCTTGTCTAATACCTCTGGACGGTTGGAAAACATGGGTGGGGGAGTAATTTAGGAGAATTCTAAAGAAAGGGGTTGTGACTAGGTTAATGACCCATTCTATCCACCCTTGACAAAAATCGTAGGCTTCCAGCATTTTCTCCATGAATTTACAACTAAGTTTATTGAAATCCTTTTCTATGTCCAACTTTATCATCATGTCTGGCCTCTTATAGATTTTCAGTAAGTGGATCACCTCATGAAAGAGGATGTCTCCATCCAGGATATGTTGACCTTCCACAAACCCATATTGCTCTAGTAATATTAGGTTGGGTAGGAGGGGTTTTAACCAGTTGGTTATCACTTTAGATATGATATTGTAAATTACATTGCAGAGGGAAATTGGATGAAATTTGTTTGGACTGTCGGATCCAGCCTCCTTCGGGATTAGAGTGAGGAAGGTTGCATTAAAATCTTTTAGAACCCCCTTGTTGTCTCTAGATTCTTCTATGATTTCAAATACCTCCTCTTTAATGAGATCCCAAAAGTAGTGGAAGAAATTGGAGGTAAAGCCATTAGGACCAAGAGCTTTCCCCATGGCCATCTCATTGACTACTTCCTCAACCTCTTGCATGGTCACTAGATTGGTCAGCATCTCATTATTCTCTGTCATTACATACCTTGGAATCAGGCGAGTGATCCTCTCTATATCTCCCCATCTATCATCCCCATATTCATTGAGGATCTTGGAGAAGTGCTGTGTAAGTTCCTATTATATCTCTCATATGGTCTCTATACTGCTACCATTAGCCTTTCTGATCTTCTAGATTCTCGAGCTACTCTTGTTCTGGATGATCGAGTTATGGGAGAACATTGTGTATCTCTCACCCTCATGAAGCCATTTTACTCTTGCCTTTTGCTTCCAAAATATTCCTTCCTGCCTCTCCCTTGCTTCTAGTTGACCCCATAGGTCCTTTTCTTTGGCCTTCATATCCTCATTCCAGCCATTCTCCATTACCTCTCTATTTATCAGATCCAGTTCACTAATCAACCTTTTTTATCTTCAAATATATTACCAAACTCTTCCCTATTCCACATGCAGATTTTGGCTTTTAGGGATTTAAGCTTCTGCTTGAAACGGTACATATTGGTCCCAGGAGGGGGGACCAGCTCCTATGACCATTGAGTGACTCGTTCCTTAAAGTCCTTATGTTCCAGCCAGAATTGCTCAAACTTGAATGGTTTTCTCAGTTTGGAACTGGACCAATCCTAGTTGAGACATATTGGCTAATGATCAAAACCAACCACCAAGAGTACATCTACCATTATTTCTCCCATACTATGAACAATATTTTCTGAAACTAGGAATCTGTCCAGCCGCGATGCCACCAGATGTTCCCCTCCTCTCTTATTGTTCCAAGTAAACCATCCAATACCCATCTCTAGATCAACTAGGGGGCTTCGAGCCAAGACATCACAAAACTTTTCTAGATACTTGTCCATAAATCATCTCCCCCCTTCTTTTCCACCAACTTAGCTATGAGGTTAAAATCCCCTCATATTATCCAATTCCCAGCCTCGACTTTCCCTTTGAACCAACCGAGGAAATATATGAAGGCCTATTTCTCCAGGAAGGAACTCGGACCATAGATATTCCCCATCGATCCTTTCACACCAGAGTCCAAAAGACAAAAGTCAGCCATTAACAAGCATTTGTTAGCCCACCAGCCTAAGATTTCCACCGCTCCAAGTTTCCAGAGGATTGCAATACCACCTACTTGTCCCACAGCATCTAGGTTCATTAACTCGCAGCCTTTCCAGATCTTGTTTCTGATTTTCTCCAGAACCTCCAAGCTACACTTAGTCTCTTGAAGAAACAACATGTCTGCTTTTTCCTACATTAATTTCCTATTTAGAGTCTTCCACATCCTGGGGTTACTACACCCTCTAATATTCTAGGATATAAGCTTCCTTGGCACACCTTACTGACTTCAGAGAAGGCCAACTGTATTGTGGGATACTGGCCTGATTCTATGATTTTAACCCCAATTGCAACCATACGTTGCTTGTTTTTTTTCCTTCCCCTCCTGATCTCTTCTTTCGAGGATTTCCTTTTACTACCTTTTTGCATTTATGGGTATATCCTTAGATCGTGATGAGCCCCTGTTCTGATGATAGCTTCCTGGAGAAGCTTGATCTGACACAATGGTACATATCCCTTTCCCTTATTTATGCATTCTTCCTTCATTGCGTCTAGGTCTATCTCACCCTCTTCCATTTTTTCCCCCACATCCTCCTCCATAACTTCCAATTGCTACACCCCATCTCCATCTGAGTCTTTAACTCCTTCCTCCTATGTCTTTCCAGATTCCTTCTCCTTGCTATTATCAGAATCTGGTGTTTCCTCCCCCAGTACCTCAAAGGGGTTGGTGGACTGAGGGGTTTTATTTACTGGTTCCCTCCTTGATTTGGATGATCCTCCTCCCTTATTCCTTTTGTTGGACTTAACCTGAGTGAAGCCATCTTTCTCCCCTTCACCTTCCTACTTATGACCAAGATTTCTTGCTTCCCTTTTTAGTTTAGGGAAATACCTTCCCAGGTGGCCATATTCATGGTAGTTCCTACACTGAAAAGGTAGATTTTCATAATCTATAGGTTGAATCCATTCCTCATCTTCCCAGTTTAGGCAAATGGATTCTAGGAGTTCTTTGGATGGGTCTAGGTAAACACAAATCTGAGAAAAAGATGTATATTGTTGAACCCTAGTTTTCTTAGCCTACTTTATAAATTCCCCTAAGGTGTTCCCAATATCCTTCAGGGTCTCCAGATACCGGTATTCACCTAGAAGTGAAAATAGGCGAATCCATACTTGGTGCTACCATCATGTCTTCCATTTCTGGGTTAAAATGCTCTCTCCATTGCCTCAAGTACAGATCGGTTGAGAAGAAAAAATATGGACCTCCTTCCAAGATTCAATCCCTATCTACCTGATTGAAGAAGATAATGGTGAAAATGCCCTTGGATCCATGTTGTAAGTCATAATGGCTAGTTGGTTTCCACACGCTGTTGATCCACCGTACTAGATCTCTTTCTTTGGGCCATACTCCCACAAATTTTCCTATAAGGGACTTCTCCTTCAACAGCTCAATTTTGCCTCTCACATGTTCTGATATGATCTAAATTACTGGGATCGATGAGGCCTTCGGTAGGAAACCCCCCATACCAGATATTTTACCTTTATTTTCCCTCTCCTTCTTGCTTCCCATCCCCACTCCTCCCTTCCTAGAGGCAGTGTTATGGTGATCTGGATCTACCATGATCAGCACCAGTGGGGCATGTAGGATGCCTTTCCCTATGACCTTCCCATTGATTACTGTCGCTGCCACACTCTCACGCTGCTCCACCAAGAACCCTAACCCTTGTCCAGGATTGATTGATAACATATATTATATATGTCATAACACAACTTAACAAATTGTTTTAAATTGCTTGTAATTGAACATATTGAAATAGTGTAGGTTAACATATAGGAAAAAATAATTTCTCGACAACTATATGAAGAGACAATGAATAAATAGAGATTAAACCTATTCTATTTTTAATTTGGTTTGATCTCTTGCAATCTATATTTCTTGCTTCCAATTAAAATAATAACAATGAAACATGTCAATATAAATGTCTATACATTAAACAATCAAGTTACCTAATAACCTAATAGTTTTGATGTTTAAGCTAAAATGGATTCCAACCGTTGTTCTTCTTTCTTCTTGATTTTAGCATATGCACTTTTTTCCATCTTTGAATACCTTTCAAATGTAAAGGGCAGAGATATTCATAAACCATCAATAAATTTTACCCTTGAAATTGCTGTGAAAGTTAAACCTTGCCTCTATGTGATACCGATACCGATGGTTTCCCTTTGTAAAGTCAAACATTGTTATTTGTGTATGGTAAGAGCCCAAGCCATACACAATGGGATTTTCTTGTGATTTCCTCTAAAAATAGGTGTTATTGGCACGATTTTGGGATATCATATGTCACATGGTAAACCAATGTAATCATCAAAATAGACTGTAGCATACATTGGCAGTTGTGGTGGTTTGGATCCATGAGAGAAAAAAATGTTTTGAACTATCCCAAGTGATCCATTTACCAACATTGCTTGCACTCACAAGTTACATGTCAACATCACTCATTGACCAGAACATAAAAGAAGTTCTAGGTGAATTTCGTCATCATCAGCATCAGTAAAATATTTATTCTTCATATGTTCAACAACCCATCGTGTTATAGGAATTTCAATTGACTTTAGCATACATCGATTATGTACATTTACCAAGGTGTTCCTAGAAAACAAAAGGATTTCTGAACTGAAAGTATTACTTTCAGTAGAATCCATATCTGCATCTGTTCGTGACATTAAAATATTCCAATCATCCACTGTTGGGTTTTCATTTTTGATGTTTGTTAGCAACCTCTTAAACTTGACTTGATTTGGATCTCTGCTTTGTTGACGAAATATCCTATCCAATGTAACAACCTTTCTAAAATATTTCCATATGATCCTGCCATCCGTGCTTCCTACATACAATGGTTTATCTTTTATAGGAGGAAACTGGTGAAGATCTCCAACAAGAATCAATGATCTTCCACCAAATGGAACTGACCTTTTTTCTGGAAATGCCTCCCGTAGACGTGAATCAATTTGTATGAACAACTTTGGCCCAAGGAAACTCATTTCATCAATTAAAATGTGTGTAACATATCACATTTATTCTTGGAATACAGAAAGTGACTAACCCTATAAAGATTTGAATTCTTTAACAGGGATTCCGAGGGCCAAGTGAATTGTTTTGGCTTGTATGTTGAAGGAAGCTACTCCTGTAGGTGCTAGAAATATCAGAGGGATTTTTCCATTTATCGAATGCATTCAAAATTCATGTGCAATACAATATATAGGGTAAAACTTTCCTTTCCCTGCAGTTCCTTGAACTATCATCTTCAGCGAGTTTGCATGCGATCCTTCATGGAAATGTTCAATAACAGTTTCAAAAGAAAGACGTTGCTTATCAGAAAATAAGGATGGAGAAGCGGACCTAGAATGTGAGATATCCGGTATGGATTCTCTTGAGCGTGCATTTTTTATGAAATTTGTTGGGTCCTCTAAGTTACTATTTGAGCCTGTAGTACTATTCCATGCATGGATTAAGTCATAGTCTATGCGATCAAGAGTATCAACATATGAAATGTGAACAATATTGGGAGGAACAAGACGTGATAACATCTCCCACTCATCCATGTTATTATCATGAATCACTTCATATTGATGTGTATCATCATCTTCTTCAATGGTAAATGGTGCCAAACGTATCCTATTGATATTCCAAGCTCGATATCTAAGGCTCCTCCAATTCTGAATAATAATTTCTGTGTTGACGCCAATATCAATCCAAATGTTTCTTAACTGTTTATAGAGAAGTAATTCACTGAGGAAAATTGACTCAAAGGAATCTAAATTGTTGTTAGGAACCTCACAAAACCGTGGCCATACATGAACTATTGCAGGTGTATCTCTTGGCTTCCATGGTTCTTTCTAACACCGTCCACTAAAAGACCATGATCATGCAGTTTCAATCAAAGATAAGTGCTCCATCAATGGAGGTCTCTTTTGGTAGTGTTCTAGAAACCCAGACCCTGTTGGGAATTTGTTGTTATCTGAGTTGAAAGAAAATATTTTGAATATTTTTATGCCAGCATTAACTGAAACAAAGCTACAGATATAAATAACAAGACGAAGCTTTAACAACATATGACAGGTTTCTTGTGCTCCTATATCTCTTTCCACAATTGTTTTAGTAAGAAAATTTTTATATGTACATATAGAGGGAATTTCAGAGTCAATGACACTGGAAATTATTGTCAACATGTCTTTATAGATTTATGATCTTCTCTCATATTTTGAAGAATACTTTGCAATGTATTTCAAAACTACATGACATGAAAGAATTGGCTGGAAATCAACATTGGTAGGCCATATTGAAAGAAGAGGAATGTTATGAACATTTAACCTATCGTCATTGCGAGCAGGTTCATATTTTTTGTGTCCTTTGTCATTGACAAATATTTTTGACTGGTCTTGAAGTTCCCATGGTGCATTGTATCGGCACATGTAGGAGGAACATTTTTTCGTAAACACAAATGAACACTGCATTTTGTGTGTCATTGCACTAGATTAGCTAGTTGCTCATAATCATCAAGGGGATTCGTATTGAATATTTTATTGGTATCCAATAAGAAAGGATCTTCGTCTATAGGTCGATGAATATATATATTCTTGTGGTGAGCATCATGAGGATTCCATGCTGTAACATAATTGTCAAAGTATCGTCTTGCTGCATCAACTCTTATCATGTCTTTCCAATATAGTTGTTCCATGTTTGCTACATCTTCTAACCATGGGAATCCATAGATATGTGTTGATCCTTTATGTTTCCATTCATGCCTATGAAACTCATCATGTTTCAATAATATTAGCGTGCAACAAAATTTCAAGTAATAATCTAACATGTTAGGTTAAAAAATAGAATAAAGAAACAATGTACTTGTACCAGTAGTCTTTAGCATGAAGGTATTTCACAATGATTTCTTCACGGAAAATGTTGGAATATAATAAACCCACTCATAAAATAATTAATAATTATTTGATTAATTTCTTACCCACTATCTTAGATAGTTGGCATCCACTTGCACCTTAGAGTCAACACTTGCCATCTATATCCTAGGAATGATTTATTTCTGAATCTGGGTTGATCTTGACCACTTTATGGCCATCCAGAATTGGTAATTGTGCTTTACAGCAGAATCTGCTTTATTTAGCTTTTTCTGCTTTATCCTGCTTTTCTATGGATAAGGTAAAGATAGTCAACTAGGAAACTAGAAGCTTTTGTTGCCAACCCATCCTCCATTATTTTCTCTCCATATTCTAGGATTAGCAAGTCTTTCCTTCACTCATCATCCCTCACACATGCTATTGCTAATTCATGAGGTGCTTGGTAGATTGGGAAAGAGCTTTATTCAACTATGGGGTTTATCATAATTAGTAAGCCTGCTTTATGAGCTAGCTTGAGTTGTCTTCATGCAACTCTTTTTTCATTTAAAAGGATGTATTACCTATGTAATAATATCAATTATGATTTATTGATCATTCATTAATGTGTGTTCACTAATTTTTCTTCTTCTCTCCCTATGCTAATTCTCTACAATTCTTTATGAGGTTAATTATGTGCCTAGATCCTTAGCTAGTTTATGAAATTTGTTATGCCATCAAGGCTTTAGAATTTCTATAGAAAATACTAAAATGTTGATGCATATACTTTGCAACAATGTGTGGATATTTTATAACATTATCGGTTCTTCATCTATTTATGTTATGTGCAGATATAGGTGTGGAATTGGGCATAACTTTATGTAGGTCTGTCCACTTCGTATCAGCTACACTCAGAGTGAAAAACAAAGTTGGGAAACTGATTTGTGATATCATTTAAGTAATATCACTGCGATATATGTTCCAATATGCCTTTGTTCCTTGAAGACATGAACCAAAACACATCAATCATTCAGCTAATTTGGTGTCAGGGAATTCAATGAGCTCCTTACGCAAATCTTCAATTGTGGTAGGTATGTCATATTCAATGTTTTTTTTCATGAATACAACAGTTTTTCCTTGGATTTGATGTCTCATTATCATGTTCAATAGAAAATACCGAAACCTTGGATGTTTTCCAAACCTTTTATCACAATATTTAAGTAGATGCAACCCATACTCATGTAAGTGAACATTCTTCAAACGTGGTTGCAACCACTTAGCAGTTCCCATAGGAAACAATGTTGGAAATTCCATGTCAAACAAACCTTCTGTGTTATATTCATTTATTGGAGACAAACCAATCTCTGGCCATTCCATCTCTAAATTTGACAAAGAAGATTCTTTGTTAACAAAGTTTTGTATCTCTTCTATCTCTCTTTGCACATTTGGGATTCTAGTTGTAAAGGATGAAGGATGAGTTTCGATTTGATGAATTCGAAATCAATCAATTTCTACATCAATCTCTTCTGAGTCGACTATGTCAGAGTTGATATAATGCAATTTAGAGGAGACACCTTTTGGCTAGTCCCAGAGACATACGACTAATTCTGGATCAATTTTAACATCTCGATAATATTTGTACATTCCTATTTTGTAATTAAATGCATCCATTACTCGTCACCTACTAACAATGCAATCATAGTGCTTAGATGGAGGCCTTTCTCTTTTGACAATTATTATGTCTAGGTCTTCTATTCGACGAGAAAGAGTCTTAACAATTGAAATGATATCTTGTGGGAAGCTAATTGTATGACCACTATATTTAGATTGACCTCCACATGCATGTGTGACCTGTAGTATTGGATTCACTCGTGCTATTAACATTTCTTCAACCTATGTCAAAATTGATAAAATAAAAGTTTGTTTTTGAGGATTCATGTTGTTAACTCAAGAGAAACAATGGATACAACACTATTTCCTACATCTCACATAAATAGGTCCTTCATCTCATTTGAAAACATTCATTCCAGGGTATGATTCATGACAAACATTACACATTTTCACAATTGACAATTTATCAATTTGGGCACGAAATGCTTAATGGAAAGAGGACATTTGTTGGAAATATTCAACCATGTTTCTTGATGTATGTATATTTAAACCATGATCTATAGCATGGATGTTATCATTCAATGTAGAGTGAGACGAGACATGCTAACATGAAATCTCTCCTCTATTTTTGCAACGATGTATATTTTGGACTTTCCTTTGTCAAGTACCATCGCCTGAAACGTGACCCATATGCCTTTCATCATGAAAATTATATTGAAGGTTGGTTGACATCATATCATTGAGATGATTTGGGGTTTGGATGTTGTGTCCACGATGAGACTCTGTGCTATTATCCTGAAAAGTGAAAATTTCGTTGTTAAATATTATGTCATATCTTCTGGTAAGATCAAAATATGGAACTTTCTTATGAATAGGATTAGTAAGACCTTTGATGTTCCAAGAAAAATAGCTGTTTGTGCATCTCCACTTGGGCTACTGATCATGATTCGGTTTCGAATTATTTCTTGATCATTCATTGGTGTAGAATTGTTTTCCCAATTGAATTCCATGTTCTTTGGTTGGTTGTGCACAACATAATTTTGACCGAAATTTTGTAAAAGGTCATCGTCACCAGAAGATGGAATGACATTGATCGATATCATATAGTTTTGACAATTATGTCCAACACTAACTAGTTGTTGTCCATGGATGCTAGTATCCTAAAATTTCAAAATCGTTTCTCGTTGAATTATTAAACACAAAGATGAAATAGTATTGTATCTAATACTATATTATTTTTATCAAGGTCAAATGCATGGTTGTTGTCATGGATAGGTGAAACAATACCTTGGTTGTTCCAACAGAAATAGTTCTTGTTGGACTAGAAATTTGCAAACCGGTTTCTAATTGATTTTGAAACCCTTGTTCTTCATTTGTTAAAAATGCATTGTTTGCGTGCCTGTTTAAATCATTGCTAGTAGACTTGGAATTCTTGTCCTTTGTTGTGCCAAGATAATTTTTTCTTATTCCACTTCTTCGTTAAGCTATATTTGTGTTATCATTTTGTATTGTTTCATTTTTATTTGCATGCATAGCTTCCTCACGCTCATCAAATGACCAATCTGGACAATTGTTGTAAGTATTTATCTAAACATTGAAGATGTATGTAAGTATATATATATTGTGCGCACAAATACTTATTCAAATATAGACACCACCATGTAATCCTTATACCTCAGTGTCATGATTATAAAACTTTTCACCAGAAGTATGATTTATGAAAGGTTCAATAATTTCATTCAACCTTTCATTAAAATTGTCGCTATTCGTAGGAGTTGATGATAGAAATTGACTTCGACGATTTGATCTCCTCATTATATTAGATATGCTTTGGAATTTAGTGGGATTGCCTTGAGAATCAATGACATTTGCAAAGGAATGACCATGCCATTCTCTTCTTTGTTTGTTGATTTGCTCATTATTCTCTTTGTAGATTAAACGATGTTTCCTATTAATATCTTCTTTTTTTATAGTGTTTTTATGAGGATTCATTTTTTGTGTGATGCAATGTTTCCATCAAGTTCTTCTCGCTGCTGCAATTATTATTTTTCTCTAACGACATATCTACATGAACATAAAAACAAATAGCTATTGCCAAACAATATTAGTGTACAACTTCATGTTATAGGTATAGCAAAAAGAAACACATACATAAAAGTTTCAAACTTTATTAAAATATTATCTTATAATATTTGTATAGTCAAAGATTGCCAAGATATAAACTAATATTGTACTCATGTTTCGTATCCAAGAAAACAAAACAAAATGGCATGTATGATATATTTCTATTTCAAAGAGAATGTAAATTGGAAAAACTCAAAAGAGATAAATCCAATAAATATGATAATGAAGTATTAAAGATGTCAATTTGCATAAGGTACAAGTAAGTAACATTCCATATGTAGCACTGATTTCCAAAACTACGGTATACTTTGTTGGAAAGAAATATTTTGAATAAGTATGTTTATGAACCATCCAAACATGTCAACGTGCATAACATACATGCAAGTAACATGCCATATACGTTTATATTATCCCATTCAAAACACATCATCAATTGAATCCATGTTTGGGAAACTTAGAATAATGGATATGTTGTATACAAGCTCAACAACACTTAGTTGTGTTGGATTTTCAAGTTTGGATAATGCAGAATCCAACATTCTATCTCTGCTTACAAAATTAGAATGTGCGTCAGTGAAGTCATAGAAGAAAAAAGTAAGAAGGTCATATTTGCACATGAGAATGTAATTATCAAGTGCTGCAACAGGAAAATATCCATTGCATTTTCCATTCATGCCCGTGGTCAAATTAGACATCAAACTCCATCGCAATCCACCTTATAAACATCCATTGCTTATTAAATAATTTGTTGAATCATTTTTATTTTTTGCTTTCTCTATAGACCACACTATAGTTCTCCCGTCATTGATAAAACAAAGAATTTCATTGCGATAACATGCTAGGCTAATCGATAACGTTGACTTCGAGTGTGGAATAAATCGGAACCCCCATTTGTTATTCTCAAGATCTATCCAACATAGCATGTTTATACATATATGATTAGCTCTAGAAACCACATGAAAATCCACCCATAACATTGTTTGATTATACAGTATGGGATTTTTGGGCTACAGAACATCGCCATCTATAGGACATGTTTGTCTCCACTGCATATGAATATTGCTAGAAATAAAATATTTTGTTTGAAATTCTGTATAAACATGTTTCAATGCTGCCCAATGGTATTTTTGTTGTTGAACATTTCTCAACAATGTAAAGAAACTCCAATCACCAAGACCAAGAGACCCTACAAATGTACAAGTCTTTGTGAATGGATTGATTATGTAATAGTTTCATTTTTTATATAAGATACTGGAGGACAAAATTGTAGAAATTGAACCACATGTGGATTAAATTTTGTATTCATTGTTTAAGAGTGGCATAGACAGAGATGAAAAATTTCCTATTTGGCTAATGTAATGGCCAACGAACCGATGTCTATAAGAATATCCAAAACCAACCAAAACTCCATATTCTTTCGTTTGATTGTATTTCCATTGTGAGATGAAATTGTTTTCGGACAAAATACGACTCCAGCCTTTGCAAATCATTTTCAAATGGGTAATCATCGATAAAGACAACCAAAGAAATATAATTTGAATTATGTCTATTGGAAAATATTTCCAAATCGTAGGGACCATATGCATTTCTATAATACAAAATAAGACAATTTGCTAGCAGATGGATTAATGTACATATCGCTTTATTTTAAAATATTGATAAAATACAGGGTTTTTTTTTGTAGGCATAAGTATAGTTTAAAAGTTTCATACCAAGAGATACATTTTTTTGCATGTTACTTGTACAATTGAAGTACAATATAAAATTATGAAATGTAAAGATGATCACAAAACAACATAACATCCACAATGGATATTTTTTGGTGCAATATAATTTAGATATAGATAACGATTACATGGATGCATATAATATAAAAAGATGATAAAAATTCACAAAATATGCAAAAAATAATATCTTTTTTGCATATTGTTTACATGCCATAATGCTTCAATGACTCATCCCAATTTGTAGGAAAAGTGAGTAAATCATCGAATACCTTCATGCTTGGAGTTAGAGGACAAAAATTTCTAGACATTATAATGTTGGTACATTGGCTATCTATTGGCATAGGCAAGCTGACTTCAGAGAAATGATCCTTCATCGGGTTCTACATGAGTAACCTTGCAAGTGTTGAGGTCATAATATATGTATGGGATTTGACCATACCTACACATCAGAAGAAAAGTCCCCATACCTCGAAATGGAATTTACCTCCGACAATGTGTATTTATATGGAATGCCATATCTTCTAAAAGGGTCCATCTCAAATCTCTTCGAAATATCCAAAATCCATGCACCTTTTGAACTGCAGATGCATTAAGCCTCAAATCTATCAGTTCAGTTATGGAACATATAGTTGTCCTACAATCGTTCATAAGACATAACAACTGGTTTTGATGTATAGTCAAACACATGGATCGTTTGATGCATCCTGTATAAATTGCATGGCCAACCCATTTCTTCAATCTAATGTAAGGTTAACACATAGTATAGGAATATAGCGTGTCTTCCTATGAAATGATTCCCATATGCAGCCAATTTAGTTTTCCATTAAAAAAACTACATTTTTAGGAGGGATTGGGATGAAACTAGCTACATCAATTTCTTTGCAGTCTCTATTGACATTGTTGGGCACAAATATTTTTGAACCATGTTCGTTCTCTTCATGATGAACAAATATCCATCCGTGTTTGTGATCACCGATGTTGCTTATGAGTGTGAAGAAACCATCCACTCCTATTTCAATCATGCTTATATATAAAAAATGTCTTTTGAATAGGTTCATAATGTAGTATCTATTATGAACTAGAAATGAACATAATGTTGACAGCAAAATAATTGAGCCAGCCATGCATTCAATTGAATAATTGTTTTCTGGACTGGTAAAATACAGAAAATATGTGTCATACATAATTGATAAATTTATATAGTATTTCGATCTGGTATGGTCTTCAGACTTAAAAAAAAAACAACTTCATTTATATGATTGTTCGACCAAGAAGTTGTAAATGCTGGTTGCCGCAAAATTTGTTGGAAATGTTTAGAAATTGATCCTAATTGGATCAATGTTGAAAAAGGAACCGACAACAAAATCAGTTCCAATATCTCCATTGGAAACAAACTCCAGATGGCAGGATCCATTTGTAGCTATATAAAAAAGAAATGAAAAAACATATGATTATGAACAAAACCAAAAAATTGAAACAATATTTATTTTATACTTTTTCTAGATGCAACAAAACTTCATTTATTCACATTAAGCAACATCTATGTCAAAGAAACAATTGATCTACCAATTGCATTTTTTAGGTCATTGACATGTACTTTATGAGTCTAACATGCAATAGTGGATGTTAGAGTGATAAACAACATGACAATCATATGTATCCTATGTCTCTAACATCTAATAATGGAATGATAAATGAGATCCCTGAGCTATTCATTTATAAATGTGAGTTCTACATCCATATGTGTTTCTGGTTGAGCCACAGATTCATTAAATAAAACCTAATGTATCATTTTCAGTGTTCTCATTATTATAATTATTGAGGTCATTGATATGTCATTTATCAGTCTAACATCCAAAAATTGGATGTGCAAGAGGGGCCTCACAAATTGGCTGAGCACATGTCTCTTGACTTTTGACATCATGACACATCTCTCTCAAATGGTATTCATAAATTTATAATTTATGAATACCATGAGACTCTAGGTTTAAATATTTAGATAAAAACAACAAATGATTAGGATTCATAATTTGCAATTTCGACGATATCGAATTGTGAAGCGTAAACCATATATATACATACATATATATATATATATATGTATGTATGTATGTATGTATGTATGTATGTATGTATGTATGTATGTATGTATGTATGTATATAATTTTGTTGTCTTGCGTTTCTAATTTGCATGATATTGTTCTTATAATAAGGTGTCTTTTTAATTTTGACAAGCACATATAAGTTTACAAGGAATTATGTTCCAAAGTAGTTATGTTAGTAAAAAATAAAAAATATTAAATGTTATGGTCCAATCAAGTCCAAATGTTAGTTAGTAAAAATTAACAAAAACAAATCATTTTGACAATCAAATCCAAAATTATCATTTACACTAATTTTATGTATGACAATATGAACTCAAAGGATGTTACTTTATGCAAATATCTTGGAGTGTATCTTTAGCATGTACTTAACTAGAATGGTAAAATTGAGAAGACTATTAATGAAGAGCGGAAACCTTATCTTGATGATGAGAAAATTGTTAAAAAGTTATAGAATTTTTACTTGTGGGAGATGAAAACAAGATCCTCTTTGTGAACCTCATATCCCCTATTAACTAACATGGATGTGAAGATTTGGGTACACAACATACGTTGAATGTTAAACATTTCTAAATCATTGAAGAATATAAGAGGAAGCCACATTACAAAATATTCATACAACTAAAAATAATATGACATCTATATTTCAGGAGAACTTGTGTTGCAATACATAAAAAGTATATTTCTAGTATTCCTAGTTTAAAAAGGAAAATCAACAATGTTAGAATAAGAAAAATTTGAATAGGAAAATGTTAGAATGATAACAATTATTAGTATCATCATCTAAAATTTGATAGAAACATAACCCTCACCTCACACTCAAAATCCAAAAAATATTGGATATGTAAACTAATGGTACATTAAGAATATATGCAACAAAACTATCATCACACATCACGCTTGGAATCTTATCGCATCTGTAACATCCTAGTTTTGACCCCATTTTCATTCAAGATACATGATGTATATATTGTAATTAATTGTGGTGTGGACCTAAAGGAAAAATCCCCACCATCTACTTGCTTGTGTCATGTTTCGGCAATTGGGATCGTTGCCGAGGGAATATCATGCCACCCGCCACATTATAGTTCTGGCATCATGTAAACATGCAAAATTAATCAGAAACCTACAACCAACTATGACAGTGCAACATTAATGAAAAGGGCATGATTTTCCTAAGGATAAGGGGGGGGATTGTCAAACCTTGAGCCTATGGAGCCAGCCATGTATCAACCACTCATTTAAAACTCCTGTTGTTAGTTGGGGGCAGTTATTGCTGGGTAGTGGTGGGTGGTAGGTTTTCCCACATGCATACTCCACCACTTCACGTGCGTAGGGATTCTTCGACTCCCTCACTCTCTCCATCATTTTTTCCCATCTTCACACTGAGGGACGGTTTGCTCTTCATTCTTTACGCATTGGATTCTTCCTGGTTTTTCTTCACATGGGAAGCTAGAAGGGAGGCCTCAAGACATGATATTTATGTGTATAGATGTTTTCCTTGCCTATTGGGTGGATGGTGTTGGGTGTGTTCTTTCCCTATTGATTTCGGACTGTGTATTTTCCCATCACTTCATTGTTGAGACCAGGGTTATGGTTTTCCCCACGTCGTTCATTTGATATGGGTGCAACTACCTTTTGGGGTTGATGCTGAGTTGTTCTGGCCACACTAGGGCTAAGAACAACTCTGATTCACCTTGATTGACCTAAGCTGCGTTCACCAATTCTGGGTTGTCACCCTTTTTTCTTTTGTTTCCTCACTAAGCTATGAATCGCTTGGTTTTACTGTGAATATGCAGTGGTTAGTCTTCAGACTGTGTGAAGTGGGTTTGGAAGTTGGGTATGCTTGAGAAAACTGGTGTTTGGGAGATACACAAATAGAGTTATATGGCTGGCTTTCTTCTCCACAACCCCAGGATAGCACTGGAAAAGGAAAGTCAGGGCTTGAGGGACTGTGAAGCAGAGAAGGGACTGATTCCTGGTGTTGGGTGTCTTAGAAGTCAGGCTAGCTTTGGTGTAGGCATCCTTCGCTCTCCAACGAGACCACGAGCTTAGCATTCAACTTTTCCTAGCTCCTTGATATCTTGATAAACCCTACTATCTTGGCTTGGATGATTTGTGTACCTTGTCTATGTGTAAGCCTACTTAGTCCCTTATTCCTTGGGGAATCATGCCCAGTTTAGGGGTGCTAGTGTTGCTGAGAGATTGGTGAGCATGCTGGCCTATCGTTGGATGGAACGTTGCAGCGATGTAGATGGTCGTGAGATGAATTCTTGATAAGATATGTATTCTTTTCTATTTTACTTCTACAATCATATTTGATGTTTAATGAAAGATGATGAACATGTTGAATGCCTAAATGAATGTATGATTGCTTCCGCTGTGTATGTAAATGATTATGCATCTTAGCATGTTTTATGTTCAAGCATGTTAATGCTCATGGGGCTAGTTTCCAGGATGTTTGTTAGTGTATGGTAGCATCCTCTCCATCAGTTGGTGTTGAAATATTGTAACTTTGAAGAATATTCTTTATGTATCTTTTGTGGTCCCCGATGGTCCAACCGGGAGAACCACTTGTATTACATTGTACCCCGATGCTCCTAATTGGAATAACTAATAAGAGTCATGAGGTAGTCCCCTCTAATTGTAAAGGTGGGTCATCAGCACCCCAGTGTGGTTACTTGAGCCTACATGTGTAACTCGAGCCTACATGAGTTAACTTAAGTCGACATGTTAATTGAGTAAAATTTAACTAAACGGATGAATATAAATAGAGGTGTAGTTCTCCATATTTGAGACACACACACTCACTTGGAATAGCGCACTTATGGAGGAGAGAAGTTGCTGGAGAAGGAGGAGAATCGGGTTTTTGATCTCCTTGTTGGTTTTACCTTTTTCCCTTTTGGGGCATCTATATTGAGGAAGCTTTTGCTAGGTTTTTCCCTTTAGGGTTTTCCTAGGATAAATCTATGTTGTTCTTGTGATACTGTTTCTTTCAGTGATCCTATTTTATATGCTTTTATTATGAAAAATGAAATGATATACTGATGTCTTAGCTAAGCATATGAAAATTTAACATGGGATCAGAGCTAACCTGAATAGGGTAGCTTTCACAAGTTACATAAGCTAGGGATTCTTATTTTTTGGTTCTCTCTCCACAATCAATCAGCAGAATAAAGCTAGGCTGACTCTTCTTTGAAGGGTGCATCATTCTGTTGAAGCGGAATTCGATTCCGAGCATTTTCAATTTTCGATGTGGAAATTAGGGATTTCTACAGAAGAGGAATTTTTGAGTGAGACCAGCATATGATTTTTCTCCTCATCAAAACTGAAGTTTAGAGACTTGGATCAAGAATTTTGGTTGGGTGAATCTCCAGGAAAGTCAAACCCTAGTTTTACCCCGAGCTAGAAAAACCCTAAATACTAAAACTGCTACGTTTTGGAACATACGCTATATTTCAATATTGGCAAAGGATCAGGAGCTTAAAATTGCAAGGGATGAATATAAACTCCTGATGAACACTATGTCCAAAATTAATCTTCATATTCGCTGCATTCCAGGAGATATGTTCTCTCCAAGTTAGGGTTCCAGCCTCTTCCATAATTCATCCCTAAACAGGACACCTGGGGAGAATTGCAATATCTTGGGCTATAGAGGTCCAAATGGAATTCCTGAAAATGTTCCAGAAAGGGAATGAACTTTAATTTTGGTGATATAAATTTCAGACTCAGAAGATGAACTAGTGACATGTGGCATGCCGTACAACTTCTCTGTTCTAAACAGTCCTGTAACAGGTCACCTTGGGAAAAGGATCATAAATCAAAAATGGTGAAACCAATTCTAATGAAATATACGGTGGTGGATCAGGAACATGCTATTTTACCTCAGTAAAAAATTTCAAACATAGAGGAGCAGAAATTTTGGAGATATCACAGAAACAGTAACAGGAATTTTTGCAGAAGAAATTGGAAAATTAGGGCTTCCTGTTCCGGGAGCTTCCCTCCACTGTTTTCAGAGATGGAGTACATTGGAAAGCTCCATTTGAAGAGATCTATCTGTCTAACCAATAATATCTGAAAGATTCCAAGTTTTTGAAATTAGGTTTTCTGTGAAAAACCCTAGATCAGTCAGCCCCAGAACCAGGACGAACACCTCAAATCGGTAAGATCTAATCCTTTGCTATGTTCATTTGAGGTTCTCTTTTAAAAGTGATCTATGACATCAGCTTGATGATAAGCTTGGTGAAGTTGACAACTTCCTAG